>CM035848.1:104016411-104421411 GCA_020510985.1 Pholidichthys leucotaenia
TTCGCCCCGAGTACCTCAAGGCCCTGGATGTTGTTGGGCTGTCATGGTTGACACGCCTCTGCAACATTGCGTGGAGGTCGGGGGCAGTGCCTTTGGCATGGCAAACCGGGGTGGTGGTTCCTCTCTTCAAAAAAGGGGACCGGAGGGTGTGCTCCAACTTTAGAGGGATCACACTCCTCAGCCTCCCTGGGAAGGTCTATGCCAAGGTACTGGAGAGGAGAGTCCGGCCGTTGGTCGAACCTCGGATTCAGGAGGAGCAATGTGGTTTTCGTCCTGGCCGTGGCACATCGGACCAGCTCTTTACCCTCTCGAGAATTCTTGAGGGTTCGTGGGAGTTTGCCCAACCAGTTTACATGTGTTTTGTGGACTTGGAGAAGGCATTTGACCGCGTCCCTCGTGGATTTTTGTGGGGGGTGCTTCGGGAGTATGGGGTATCGGGCTTGTTGTTACGAGCTATTCGGTCTCTGTACGACCGTTGTGAGAGTTTAGTTCGTATTGCCAACACTCGGTCGGAGTCATTCCCAGTGAGAGTTGGACTCCGCCAGGGCTGCCCTTTGTCACCGGTCCTGTTCATAATTTTTATGGACAGGATTTCTAGGCGCAGCCAGGGAATGGAGGGTGTCATACTTGGTGACCACAGGATCTCATCTCTGTTGTTTGCAGATGATGTTGTCCTGTTGGCTTCATCCAGCAATGACCTACAGCTCTTGCTGGGACGGTTTGCCGCTGAGTGTGAAGCGGCTGGGATGAGAATCAGCACCTCCAAGTCCGAGTCCATGGTCCTCAGCCGGAAAAAGGTGGATTGTCCTCTCCGGGTTGGGGACAGGCTCCTGCCCCAAGTGGAGGAGTTTAAGTATCTTGGGGTCTTGTTCACGAGTGAGGGGAAAATGGAGCGAGAGATCGACAGACGGATTGGAGCAGCATCTGCAGTGATGCGGACGTTGTACCGGTCTGTTGTGGTGAAGAGGGAGCTTAGTTCTAAGGCAGAGCTGTCGATTTACCAGTCAATCTACGTTCCTACTCTCACCTATGGTCACGAGCTTTGGGTAATGACCGAAAGAACGAGATCGCGGATACAAGCGGCTGAAATGAGCTTTCTCCGTAGGATTGCTGGACTCACCCTCAGAGATAGGGTGAGGAGCTCAGTCATCCGGGAGAGGCTCAGAGTAGAACCGCTGCTCCTCCACATTGAAAGGAGTCAGTTGAGGTGGTATGGGCATCTGATTAGGATGCCTCCTGGACGTCTCCCACTTGAGGTGTTTCAGGCACGTCCCACTGGGAGGAGACCCCGGGGCAGACCCAGGACTCGGTGGAGAGACTATGTCTCCCAGCTAGTCTGGGAACGCCTTGGTATCCCCTCTGAAGAGCTGGAGCAGGTGGCTGGGGAGAGGGAAGTCTGGGCTTCTCTGCTTGAACTGCTGCCTCCGCGACCCGGACCTCCGGAAAAGCGGTAGAAGATGGATGGATGGATGGAAGATGCAATAGACTTACACAATGGTCCCCTCCGGCATACAACTAGGAACATACCGGTCGCTATGGAGGGTGAGAATATGTATGGGCACATAATCATACCATGTAGGATAACTAAGTAGACGGTTATGCTGTTTCATTCCATCTAGCAACAATGCTCTGCACTGTGTGTGTTTATATATTTGCATATTTATTCCATCTAGCTACAATGCTCAGCACTGGGTGTGTTTATATATTTATATATCTACATATTATTCCATCTAGCTACATTGCTCCGCACTGTGTGTGTTTATATACTTGCATATTTATTCCACCTAGCTGCAATGCTCCGTACTGTGGGTGTTTATATATTTACATATTTATTCCATCTAGCTACAATGCTCTGCACTGTGTGTTCATATATTCATATATTTATTCCATCCAGCTACAATGCTCTGCACTGTGTGTCTGTGTGTGTGTGTATATATATGTATATTTTATAGTAATACGTACATATGTTTATTAGCTGCTCTTGCTTGCTTGTTTTTTTTCTTGCCTTCTGATTGTTGCTCTGAGTGTTGCTATCCCTGTGCTGTTGCAATCCTGGAATTTCCCCGTTGTGGGACTATTAAAGGCTTATCTTATCTTATCTTATCTTATCTTATCTTATCTTTACTGTTTACTATGGCAATTGAACCTTTAGAGATAGCGATACGTTTACATTCACAAATATATGGAATTAAAGTTGGACCAACAGAACATAAAATCTCCCTGTACGCCGATGATATAATTTTGTTTATGTCGAATCTAAAAAAATCAATTCCAACCTTGTTGAATTTAATAATGAATTTTGGGGAAATATCAGGATATAAAATAAATAAAACTAAATCTTCAATATTAATGCTAAATGAGACCCAGAGAAATTACCCAGCCCCTGAGGTAAATCAATTCAATGTTGTAAATCAGTTTAAATATTTAGGAATCCAAATTATGCCTAAGCTAGAATCAGTCGCCAGCGTCAACTATGAAGCCTTAATGTCAGATATCAATGAGTTAACTCAGAGATGGATGTCACTACCAATGTCGATGATCGGGAGAATCAATATACTTAAAAGTAATATTTTACCTAAAATACTTTATTTATTTCAATACATTCCCTTATCACCACCTTTAGATCTATTCTCAAGAATAAAAAAAAAGTTAGTGGAATTTATATGGAACAACAGGAGGGCTAGATTACGTCTGTCTTTATTATATTTACCATTTGATCGTGGAGGTCTGAAATGTCCAAATTTTATGTTGTATTATTGGTCGGCACAACTGAGGTCTATGACATATTATTTTTCATCAAATGATCTCCCTCACTGGACTGAAATGGAATCATACAATTTACCTTTACCTCTTCCCATATTCATATACTCAGATTCGGCAAAAAAATTACAAAAACAAGTTAAAAATCCATTTGTAAAGCATATGATCAAAATATGGTGTGAAGCTAAAAACTATTTAAAAGAACCACAGTTATTGTCACAATTTAGTCCAATATGGGGTAATCAATATTTTAAACCAGGGAGAGCGGACGCTGTATTTAAAGTATGGAATTTAAAAGGGATACAAAAGATTCAGGATTTATATTTGCCATGTGCAGACAACATAATGTCTTTTGAAGAGCTGAGGATCAAATTTAATCTCAATAGAACACATTTTTTTAAATATCTTCAACTTAGAAACTTTATTCGATCAAATCAAAATAATAAATAAAGCTCTCACTCGACCTATTTATTCATCCTTGGAAAAAATGATGATGAAAGATAGTAAAAGAAAGGGTATTATTTCAGAGTTTTATAACTCATTGACACTATCTTCAAGTGAAAATTCACTGAAAAGATTAAACTACTGGAAAGAAGATCTGCAAATTGAAATTTCAGAGGAACAATGGGAATTGGCTTGTACAGAAGCTCAAACCAAATCAATAAATGCACGCCTTAAATTGATACATTTCAAATGGTTAATGCGGATGTATGTTACACCGGAGGAGTTAAATAGATATAACAAAAATATACCAGATACATGCACAAAATGCATGGAAAGTAAAGGAACCCTATTTCATTGTTTATGGGAATGTAGATTAATAAGAATGTTTTGGGAAGAGGTGAGGGTAACAATTGAAAAAATAATCTCAAAACAAATCATATTGAATCCTAAACTGTTTTTGTTGGGTCTGTACCCAGAAAAGCATAATTTTAATAAAAGTGAAAGAACATTCATAGACCTCAGTTTGCTTAATGCCAAAAAATGTATTGCACTATTATGGAAAAAGACTCATAGACCAGATGTGACTCAGTGGTTAAGACAGATGTTAACAAACCTTCCATTAGAAAGAATAACATATATACTGAAATCAAAGGAAATTGTGTTTGAGAATATATGGAGACCTTTTATTGACTATGTAAAAAATTTAAACATAACTCTTGAAGAAGAAGGTGAATGATGTGTGTGGACCTTGTAAATTCCAAACTGGTGAACATAATATGTATACTTATGTATTGGATTGTCTAGACTAAACAGAGGAGCATTGTTGAAGACTTGATTTTGTTGGTGGTTGTTGGTGTTTTTAGTGCATTTTTTTTTTTTTGTAGTACTTTAGTGTTAGTGTTTGATTGTTTGTATCATGTTTGTTAAAAAAAAAAAAAGGTTCAATAAAAACACCAACAACCACCAACAAAATCAAGTCTTCAACAATGCTCCTCTGTTTAGTCTAGACAATCCATTACATAAGTATACATATTATGTTCACCAGTTTGGAATTTACAAGGTCCACACACATCATTCACCTTCTTCTTCAAGAGTTATGTTTAAATTTTTTACATAATCAATAAAAGGTCTCCATATATTCTCAAACACAATTTCCTTTGATTTCAGTATATATGTTATTCTTTCTAATGGAAGGTTTGTTAACATCTGTCTTAACCACTGAGTCACATCTGGTCTATGAGTCTTTTTCCACAGTAGTGCAATACATTTTTTGGCATTAAGCAAACTGAGGTCTATGAATGTTCTTTCACTTTTATTAAAGTTATGCTTTTCTGGGTATAAACCCAACAAAAACAGTTTAGGATTCAATTTGATTTGTTTTGAAATTATTTTTTCAATTGTTACCCTCACCTCTTCCCAAAACATTCTAATTATTCTACATTCCCATAAACAATGAAATACGGTTCCTTTACTTTCCATGCATTTTGTGCACGTATCTGGTATGTTTTTGTTATATCTATTTAACTCCTCCGGTGTAACATACATCCGCATTAACCATTTAAAATGTATCAATTTAAGACGTACATTTATTGATTTGGTTTGAGCTTCTGTACAAGCCAATTCCCATTGTTCCTCTGAAATTTCAGTTTGCAGATCTTCTTTCCAGTAATTTAATCTTTTCTGTGAGTTTTCACTTGAGGATAGTGTCAATGAGTTATAAAACTCTGAAATAATACCCTTTCTTTTACTATCTTTCATCAACATTTTTTCCAGGGATGAGTAAATAGGTCGAGTGAGAGCTTTATTTTGATTTGATCGAATAAAGTTCCTAAGTTGAAGATATTTAAAAAAATGTGTTCTATTAAGATTAAATTTGATCCTCAGCTCTTCAAAAGACATTATGTTATCTGAACATGACAGATATAAATCTTGAATCTTTTGAATCCCTTTTAAATTCCATACTTTAAATACAGCATCCACTCTCCCTGGTTTAAAATATTGATTACCCCATATTGGGCTAAATTGTGACAATAAGTGTGGTTCTTTTAAATAGTTTTTAGTTTCACACCATATTTTGATCATATGCTTTACAAATGGATTTTTAACTTGTTTTTGTAATTTTTTTGCCAAATCTGAGTATATGAATATGGGAAGAGGTAAAGGCAAATTGTATGATTCCATTTCAGTCCAGTGAGGGAGATCATTTGATGAAAAATAATATGTCATAGACCTCAGTTGTGCCGACCAATAATACAACATAAAATTTGGACATTTCAGACCTCCACGATCAAATGGTAAATATAATAAAGACAGACGTAATCTAGCCCTCCTGTTGTTCCATATAAATTCCACTAACTTTTTTTTAATTCTTGAGAATAAATCTAAAGGTGGTGGTAAGGGAATGTATTGACATAAATAAAGTATTTTAGGTAAGATATTACTTTTAAGTATGTTGATTCTCCCGATCATCGACATTGGTAGTGACATCCATCTCTGAAGTAACTCATTAATATCTGTCATTAAGGCTTCATAGTTGACACTGGCGACTGATTCTAGCTTAGGCACAATTTGGATTCCTAAATATTTAAACTGATTTACAACATTGAATTGATTTACCTCAGGGGATGGGTAATTTCTCTGGGTCTCATTTAGCATTAATATTGAAGATTTAGTTTTATTTATTTTATATCCTGATATTTCCCCAAAATTCTTTATTAAATTCAACAAGGTCGGAATTGATTTTTTAAGATTCGACATAAACAAAATTATGTCATCAGCATACAGGGAGATTTTATGTTCTGTTGGTCCAACTTTAATTCCATATATTTGTGAATGTAAACGTATCGCCATTGCTAATGGTTCAATTGCCATAGTAAACAGTAAAGGTGAAAGTGGACAGCCTTGTCGACATCCTCTACTGATTTTTATTGATTTTGAAATATTGCTATTTGTTAGGATTTCTGCTGTAGCATTATTGCATATTATCTGAACCCATTTTATGAAATTATTTCCAAGTCCAAACCTTTGTAAAACTTCAAAAAGAAAGGGCCATTCGACTCTATCAAAGGCCTTTTCAGCGTCCAGTGATAGGAGAGCTGTATCCGGTGCTTCTTTATTAGAATAAATAATATTAAATAGTCTTCTTACATTATGGAAGCCTTGTCTTCCCTTTATAAAGCCATTCTGATCTCGATTAATAATATTTGGTAAAATTTCTTGTATTCATCTTGCTAAAATTTTACAGATTATCTTAAGGTCGGCATTTAATAGGCTTATTGGTCTCATATTTTCACATTTATTAGAGGGTTTACCTGGTTTTGGCAACAGTATAATTAAGGCATTATTCATGTATGATGGTAAATTACTATTTTGAAATGCTTCTAAAACCATTTCCAAAAAAGGTTTTATTAATTTATTCTTAAATTTTTTATAAAGGTCAACTGGAAGACCATCTGGTCCTGCACTTTTTCCTGATTTCATATTATCAATGGCTAGCCCAACTTCTTCTTGACTAATTTTAGACTCCAGTATCTCCCTGTTTTCATTTGGAATACACGGTATAGATAGTTCGTTCAAAAACCCATTTAGTTTTGTTAAGTCAGATTCATTTTTGGTATCATATAATTTTTCATAGTAATCTCTAAAGGCTCTATTAATTTCTAAAGGATCTACAGTATAACTACCTGTCTGTTACCTATAATACTGGTAATTGGTGTTTTAAATTCTAATTGTTTAATCTGCCATGCCAATAATTTTCCTGATTTTTCACCTTGTTCATAAAAAGATTGTTTCAATCTTAGAAGACTCGAGGCAGCTCTATTCGCTGATTTTTTGTCATATTCAGCTCTCAAAATCAGTAATTCGTTCTCCAACCTTGGATCACTTCCTGCATACACTTTTTCTTGAAGAATTTTTATTTTATGTTCCAATTGAACTCTCTCCTCTCGAGTCTTCTTAGATTTTGAACCTGTATAACTAATAATATGTCCCCTAATAAAAGCTTTGAAAGCCTCCCACTTCACACATGCTGATGTTTGTGTAGTATTGATGTTAAAGAACTCATCTATCTGTTTTTCTATGTACTTAACAAATTCCTCATCCTGAAGCCATTTATGCTGAAATTGCCATCTATCTGGTTCCTTTGTCAATTTCTTATCTACATATATTAGACAGCAGGGTGCATGATCAGAGATCACGATGTTATCATAAAAGCAGTTTTGAATCTTGGACCTTAATTCTGCGGAGATCAAAAAATAATCAATACGTGAGAAAGTCTTGTAGGTATTGGAATAACAAGAGTATGCTTTAACTTGTGGTTTCATTTCTCTCCATATATCTAGCAATCTCAATTCTTTCATAAAATGAATAATGGTCATCCTACATCCATTGTGCGTACAGTCCAGTCCTGTTGATCTATCTATACCGGGATTCAATGTACAATTAAAATCCCCTGCTATTATATGTTGCCCTATAAGTGATGATAAGATAAGAAATAAATTAGCAAAGAACTTTTGATCATCTATATTGGGACCATACTGTATAAGTTCACCAAATTTATATTTTCTAATAGCAAAGATCCTTGAATGATTAAATATCTTCCAAATTTGTCTCCAATTACATTTTTCACTTGAAATGGGACTGATTTATGTATGAGAGTCATAACTCCCCTGGCTCGGGATGAAAATGATGAGGTGAAAACACTTCCTTGCCATCTACTCCTAATTCTTTTTACATCCTCCTCTATTAGATGAGTTTCTTGTAAAAACACAATTTTTGAACCCATATCTTTTATTTTATTCATAACTTGTTTAAGTTTTTTTAAATTTTGTAGACCTCTGCAATTCCATGAAGTTAAATTAAGATTAACGCTTTGGTTTATGATCAATAGGGAGTTTAGGATTACCTTGCAGTGTAAACATGCTCATACAGAGAAGCAAAAACATGAGTGGTTGAACATTCATCCTACAAACTACACACAAACAAATTCCCCCTTCCCACATTTGTGGTAATCCCCCCAAAATCAAAAGAAAAATTCCGTCTCCCGATATAGCCATCGACCGCTCCACACCCACGAGGATCAGCCAAAGCCACTCCTTCTTCATCCTCCCAATCACCCTAACTCTACTGCTTTTAATGACATAACATTAACTCCCTTCTGTAGTTTTCCAACTTAACTCCAAAATTTTTAGCAACTTTGTACATCATAGTTTTTTTTTGTTTTTTTTTAAATATATAATACAATCTATATTTTGTAAACTTGCTATTTGCTTCAAATCAGTCAGATGCCTGTGCAAATGCTTAAATATTCTACCTTATTTTTTGTTCATGCTTAGCTCCCACCAGTCTCTTCTTGGATCTTCTTGATGAACTCCTGCGCCTCCTCTGGGGTCTTGAAGATGTGGGTTCTGCCCCCATACGTGGTCAACAGTCTCGCAGGATAAATTACACCATGACGAATCCCAAGGTTGCGCAGCTCTTTACGTACGGGATCAAACTGCTTCCTCAATTGTTGGATTCCTGTGGCCAAATCTGGGTAGAACTGCACCTGCTGGTTCTGGTGTTTAATCTGGCCTTTAGCTCGCGCAGCGTTGAAGATCTTCATCCTGTCTCTGTTGCTGATGAACTTCATAATAAGCGTCCTCGGTGGTCCCTTATCTCTCCGTGGGCCGATACGATATGCGCTTTCCAGAACGACTGCTGATTGCAGCTCCGCGCTGCCCAGCGCCTCTGGAATCCACTTTTCCAAAAAGGAACATGTGTCCCGACCTTCGGATTCCTCCGGTAGACCCACCAGCCTCAAGTTGTTCCGTCTCGACCGGGACTCCAAGTCCAAGACATTATCTTCCAGACATTTATTTTTTTTTCCAAAGTGCGCACCTTTAATTGAAGGCTAGTGACGTCATCTTCAGCACTAGAGACACGAAGCTCTACCTGCACCATTCGTTCTACACAGTCACCCAATTCTTTTCTCATTCCTTCCAACGCTGCCATAATCCCATCAAATTTAGCGGAAAAGTCTGCTCTCATTGAACTAATGGCATTAAGCACCGCACCTGTGCCATTTCCCACAGTCATCGCACCGCTGCTAGCTTCCTCCGCCATATATGGAGCTTCTTTATCTGCTGCGTCACAGACGTGAAAGTCCGTTAATTTAGACTGTTTCGGCGGTTCGCTTTTTCCTCTACCTGGTTTTCTAGCCTTAGGCTTCACCGACATATCCTCGCCCAAATGCTGGGATAGGTTCTGTCCCAAATGAGAGAGTTATTTGCCGTTTTTTCCTCTCCAGGAGCAGAGCAGAGCGAGACGTGTCCCTCTCACGTGGCCACCATAACCGGAAGTCCAACAATGCAGTTTTAATAGAAGCAGGAGAAATGCCAATGGATTTGAGAAGAGATAAACTCGCATTATCATACTGGGTCAAGCTGAAAGGAAGTGATGAAGCAAATATTTCAAAAACAACACTACAAGACTGTTGGGAATACTCTAATTTCCAGGGACATGGGTTTGGGTGGACAGTTGAAAGAAGGACCAGAATGTATGGGCTGCACACTATTGATAACTAACACCAGTCCAGTGAGTAATGTTCCCACTTGGCTGTTTCCGGGAATAGAAGTAGGCGCTAGTCTGCTAATGAGGAAAAAGGATTGGCATATGAGTGAAGTTGGTGTTAAAACAAGCATTTACCTCAGGAACAATTACTATAACTTCTTACAGCTCTATACTGACACAGTTCAAAGAATAAAGAGGGCTCTGTTGGAGTTGGAGTATACATCCCAGAATTTAAAGTGACCATCGCAAAAAGACTCTCCAACAATACATCCGTGTTTACAGCATTGATGGTGGCAATAATTATTGCTTTGCAGTGGGTGGAGGAGGTCAGACCGGACCGGGTGGTGGTGTGCACAGACTCACTTGCAGTGCTAAAAACCATACAGACACTAAAATCTACAAGGGAAGACTTGGTGATTGAGCTATATCACAGTTTATTTAGGGTACACAGGGGTGGTGGTGAAGTTCAGTTTTGTTGGGTTCCTGCACATGAAGGGTTGAAAGGGAATGACTGTGCAGACAAATTAGCTAAAAGTGCTCTTGGAAAAGAGATAACTATACCATTGTCTCTTGGAAAAGGTGAAGGGAAAGCAGTAATCAAGAAAAAAGGAACTGAGCTATGGCAAAAAAAAAGATGGGATGAAGATCTTAAAGGTAGATCGTATTACAAAATACAAAAATCTATTGCAATAAAGAATTTCATAACAACCAAAAGGAGGGAAGACATCATTATGGCAAGACTCAGACTGGATCACACAGGTTTAAATGGCACTTTATTCACCATGGGGAAAAGCAAAAGTGACAAATGTAGAGAATGTGGAGTAAAAGAAAATGTCGATCACATCGTATTACACTGTCACAAATATGGAAATGAAAGATAATGGAAAATGAAGTTCGAGAGGCCAGTAGGGAATGGGATTTAACTGGAATTCTGGGAACAGATGGAGATGGAGGGGCAATAAGAATCACAAGAAGAGCTCTTTTCTCTTTTTTAAATAACACAGGATTAAGTCAGAATTTAGGGGTCGGGCTCAGATGACATAATGTTACACACTCTTGTACAGTAGGTGGCAGTATGCACATTTCAGTTGTTTGCTATCTGCCAGTAACTGAGAGAAGATGATTCCTGCATGCCTTTAAAAAGTGTTCTGACCTTACAGGGTGCCTATGATGTCTGTATGACATCATAGAAGTTGTTCAAAAGAGTTGTTCAGAACTCTTTATATGGTCATGTGACATCATAGGAACACTGTTTGCCTGTGATGTCATAGCTATGAACACCCACAGCTCCCCTATGGACGTTCATTAAAGATTTCCCCTCCCAAACTTCCGCATGTGCTCTTGTCTATGTGCCCTCATATAGACATAGCTTTATGACAGCATCACAAGTCCTATGATGCCTGATGTCCTAGAAACGTGACACACACAGACACAGAGATTTCTCGCATCTCCTCGGTCTCAGCTTCTCTGTGCTTTGCATGGAATTCACTGTCCCTGGCCAGCCGACTATTCCACATCTCCTCGGTCTCAGCTTGTCTGTGCCTTGCCTGGCGTGCAGCATTGCTCGCTTTGCGGGCATTTCGGACTTCAAGTGACTCAGCACATGCATGGCGCACTGCCACATGTTTCCTGTCTGTTTGTGCTTCCCTTGTGTGTCGTACCCTATGCTGGTGAAGGGTGTCTCTTGTCTCTTGTCTCAGACATGAGACACCTGCCACCCCTCAACTTAGCCCCTGTCTTCCCCATCAGAGAATCATTGTCTGCTACCTCCAAAGTAAATAAAAATATAATGTATAAGCATCCCAAAGTGATTAAACAAAAAGTTGGTAAAACTCAAACATGAAGCCTCTAAACTGAATGATTTAACCTCTGTTCCTCCTCATAATTTAAAAATTAAATGTGGTTTGTGAAGTATTAGGTCTCTAAACTCCCAAGTCTCTGTTAGTCCATGATCTGTTAATTGATCATCAGATTGATTTAATATCCCTTACAGAGACTTGGTTAGGGCAAGAGAATTATGTTGGTTTAAATTAACTCCCTCTGGTTATTTAAACTGTCAAAATCCCAGAAGTTCTGGTCATGGAGGAGGAGTAGCAACAATTTACCATTCCAAATTACTAGTTAATGTAAAGCAAAAATATGTTATAATTCCTTTGAGGGCCTGGTCCTCAGTATTGGGTATTTTAGCAATTTTAGGCTAAACCCAATTTTATTTGCAATAGTTTATCGTCCTCCATCAACCTACTAAAGGTACTTTTCCACTAGGGTCAGTACGGTACGGTTTGGTACGGGACGGGACGGGACGGTACGGTACAGTTCGGCCCGGCACTTTTCCACTAGGGTCAGTATGGTACGGTTCGGTACGGGACGGTACAGTTCGGCCTGCTTTGTGTTTCCACTGCACTAGGTCCCATTTGAAGTGGGTGGGAATATAGTTACAGGGAGGCGGCGCAACCCTCTCCCTCCCGTTAAAACCAGCGTAACTGGCGTAAAACAAGTGTAACATTACGCAAAACACAAGCTGGCAGGTTACGTGGCGTCTGCCTTGTCTTTTTTTGCCTGAATAAATGCAATAAAGGAGAACAGAAAGCAGAGGCAGCGAAACTACACACTCTGGAAAAGTACTGGAGCATTTAGGAATCCATAGAGCAATATAAAGGAGAAGACATGAGGATACAAACAACATCACATACATGTATCAAGGTAAGCTAATGATTGCTAATGCTACTTTGCTTTTAAGTCCGCCGTACAACATTGTAATGTCAGCAAGTTATCAATATTAGGTACTAAAATATGTATTCTGTGTGTGTGTGTGTGTGTGTGTGTGTGTGTGTTTCAGATGGCTCTCTTGTGGCAAAAATATCGCTTCAAACGTTGGGGGTTAATGTTCATCACAGTGATGTGACCCCAACTTCACGAACGCGAAGTGGCTATAATGTCTGTGGAAATGTTTAGCTTCCTGTGCAACAAATTGCTCTGATCTGTGTCAAACTCATGGAGAGACTGTTGAGACGTCATGGAATTTACCTGCTCCAGCCAGTGGTGTCGTGGCAAAACATGGATCAGGTGCCATATTGTAGCATATGAGCTGTTAAATATATACTGTATATTTCAACAGGTAAACAGTACTGAGTTAGGCATAAGATATATTTAACAATTATGATGCATTTTAAGCCAAAACAAATGGATCTAGGATTAAAAGTAATTAAAATAATGCAGTCACAAGGTTACATGGAGAAATATGTGGATTAACTGGAAATATATCATATTGAGTATTGCTGACTACATGTAGATACTGTATAAATATAGTATATTCTCTGCATCAACAGTGAACTATACTTGTATTCATATAGTATTGCCCTGGGAATTTTGACAATAAACCTTTGTACTTTTGCAGATGTCTCTATTTTGTTTTACAGTCTTCAGCAAATAATTGTTATGGTTACTTTTCTTAAAAATGAGCCATTATTTTCAAAGTCACTGATAAATGGTTCGTACTGTTGACTCTTTTCCCACCCGTGTCTGAACAGACAAAATAGAAAATCATGATGCAAACACATAAATCACTAAATTGTTTATTACAGTCAGCAGCAAATTACAGATTATTTAGAATGTAAAAAATTCAAACTGTAAAAAAAAAAAAAGAAACTGGAATGGGTCATACATGCCAGCCACGCTGCCTCACTGAGAAGCAACTGGTCGGCCCTTTGTACTGGTCCTGGTTCAGCAGATCTTCAGCCTGCATCTCTGTAAATAGTGAGGCAAGGTCTGGTTTGGGTGGATCGTTTTCCCCTTGCCTAGATGAAAGAAAGAAATAGTTGGTGGATAATTAAAGCAAGTTCAAAACATATTTGAGAAATGAATGAATGAATGAATCTTTATTTCGGATAGATTAGATTAAAAGAAAGGAACAGAATAATAGAACAAAGGGGAAAAAAAATCCAATAAGGTCAAATTAAACAGCAACTCCTCGGATTATACAATTCAACATAACTTATCCGAAATGGGTGATGGCTGAAGCCGCAGCTTATATTGCCCACCCATGTTCCATCTAAGAATTCAAAAATAAAATAAAATAAGAGTGATTACAGTGGGATTGAGGAAATCCTCAAAGTATTCCTTCCACCGCCCGACGATATCCCCAGTCGAAGTCAACAGTGTCCCATCCGCACCATACACAGTGTGGATGGGTAGCTGCTTTCCCCTCCTGAGCCGCCGGACAGTTTGCCAGAATCTCTTTGAGGCTGACCGAAAGTCTTGTTCCATGGCCTCACCGAACTCCTCCCATACCCGGGTTTTTGCTTCAGCAACCACCCGAGCTGCACTCCGCTTGGCCTGCCGGTACACCTCAGCTGCTTCGGGAGTCCCACAAGCCAACCAAGCTTAATAGGACTCCTTCTTCAGCTTAATGGCCCCCCTCACCACTGGTGTCCACCACTTGGTTCGGGGGTTGCCACCATGAGATGCACCGACCACCTTGCGGCCGCAGCTCTGGGCCGCCGCTTCAACAACAGAGGTGAAGAACATGGCCCATTCAGACTCCATGTCTCCAGACTCCCTCGGAATGTGGTTGAAGTTCTTCCGGAGGTGGGAGTTGAAGACCTCCCAGACAGAGGCCTCAGCCAGACGCTCCCAGCACACCCTCACTATACGTTTGGGTCGACCAGGTCTGAATGGCTTCCTCCCCTGCCATCGGATCCAACTCACCACCAGGTGGTGATCAGTTGACAGCTCTGCACCTCTCTTTACTCGGGTGTCCAAGACATACGGTCGCAGGTCTGATGATACGATAACAAAATCGATCATCGACCTGCGACCTAGGGTGTCCCGGTGCCAGGTGCACATATGGACACCCTTATGCTTGAACATGGTGTTCGTTATGGACAGACTGTGGTTAGCACAGAAGTCCAATAACTGAACACCACTCGGGTTCAGATCGGGCAGGCCATTCCTCCCAATCACCCCCCTCCAGGTTTCACTGACGTTGCCCACGTGCGCATTGAAGTCCCCCAGTAGGACAATGGAGTCTCCAAGAGGAGCACCCTCCTGCACCCCAGTCACAGACTCCAAAAAGGGTGGGTACTCTGAAACATCATTTGGTGCATAGGCACAAATGATGGTCAGGACCCGTTTCCCAACCCGAAGGCGCAGGGAAGCAACCCTTTCGTCCACCGGGGAAAACTCCAATATAGAGGCAGCAAGGTGGGGCGATACAAGAATACCCACCCCTGCTCGTCGCCTCTCGCCCGGGGCAACTCCAGAAAAGGCCAAGCTCCAGCCCCTCTCCAGGAGACTGGTTCCGGAACCGGAGCTGTGTGTTGAGGTGAGGCCGACTATATCTAGCCGGTATCTCTCAACCTCGTACACCAGCTCAGGCTCCTTCCCCACCAGAGAGGTGACATTCCACGTGCCAAAAGCCAGTTTAGAAAGCTTGGGATCAGTCCGCCAAGGTCTCCACCTTTGACCGCCACCTAATCCACATAGCACCGGACCCCCATGATCCCTCCTGCAGGTGGTGAGCCCACTGGAGGGCGGACCCATGTAACTCCTTCGGGCTGAGCCCGGCCGGGTCCCATGGGTGGAAACCCGGCCACCAGACGCTAGCCTTCGAGCCCCTCCCCCAGGCCTGGCTCCAGGGTGGGGCCCCGGTAACCCCATACCAGGTGGGGTACACTGAATCCTTGATATACAATTTATCATGAGAGTCTGTTGGATCATTCTTAGTCTGGCCCTTCACCCAGGACCAGTTTGTCTTGGGAGACCCTATCAGAGGCAAATTGCCCTGGACAAAATAGCTCCTGGGATCACTGGGGCACGCAACCCCCCCCCACCATGATAAGGTGACGATCCATGAGGGGACCTGATATGCCTTCCACAGAGGAAGCAGGGTTTGGGTATGAGGGGGATGACTCGCCTATCACAGGGGCTGAGGTCACCAAGGTGGTTAAAAATCTCCTTGGTGGCCGGGCCCCGGGGGTGGACAAGATTCGCCCTGAGTACCTCAAGGCCCTGGATGTTGTTGGGTTGTCATGGTTGACACGCCTCTGCAACATTGTGTGGAGGTCGGGGGCAGTGCCTTTGGCATGGCAAACCGGGGTGGTGGTTCCTCTCTTCAAAAAAGGGGACCGGAGGGTGTGCTCCAACTTTAGAGGGATCACACTCCTCAGCCTCCCTGGGAAGGTCTATGCCAAGGTACTGGAGAGGAGAGTCCGGCCGTTGGTCGAACCTCGGATTCAGGAGGAGCAATGTGGTTTTCGTCCTGGCCGTGGCACATCGGACCAGCTCTTTACCCTCTCGAGAATTCTTGAGGGTTCGTGGGAGTTTGTCCAACCAGTTTACATGTGTTTTGTGGACTTGGAGAAGGCATTTGACCGCGTCCCTCGTGGATTTTTGTGGGGGGTGCTTCGGGAGTATGGGGTATCGGGCTTGTTGTTACGAGCTATTCGATCTCTGTACGACCGTTGTGAAAGTTTGGTTCGTATTGCCAACACTCGGTCGGAGTCATTCCCAGTGAGAGTTGGACTCCGCCAGGGCTGCCCTTTGTCACCGATCCTGTTCATAATTTTTATGGACAGGATTTCTAGGCGCAGCCAGGGAATGGAGGGTGTCATGCTTGGTGACCACAGGATCTCATCTCTGTTGTTTGCAGATGATGTTGTCCTGTTGGCTTCATCCAGCAATGACCTACAGCTCTTGCTGGGACGGTTTGCCGTTGAGTGTGAAGCGGCTGGGATGAGAATCAGCACCTCCAAGTCCGAGTCCTTGGTCCTCAGCCGGAAAAAGGTGGATTGTCCTCTCCGGGTTGGGGACAGGCTCCTGCCCCAAGTGGAGGAGTTTAAGTATCTTGGGGTCTTGTTCACGAGTGAGGGGAAAATGGAGCGAGAGATCGGCAGACGGATTGGAGCAGCATCTGCAGTGATGCGGACGTTGTACCGGTCTGTTGTGGTAAAGAGGGAGCTTAGTTCTAAGGCAAAGCTGTCGATTTACCAGTCAATCTACGTTCCTACTCTCACCTATGGTCACGAGCTTTGGGTAATGACCGAAAGAACGAGATTGCGGATACAAGCGGCTGAAATGAGCTTTCTCCGTAGGATTGCTGGACTCACCCTCAGAGATAGGGTGAGGAGCTCAGTCATCCGGGAGAGGCTCAGAGTAGAACCGCTGCTCCTCCACATTGAAAGGAGTCAGTTGAGGTGGTATGGGCATCTGATTAGGATGCCTCCTGGACGCCTCCCACTTGTGGTGTTTCAGGCATGTCCCACTGGGAGGAGACCCCGAGGCAGACCCAGTACTCGGTGGAGAGACTATGTCTCCCAGCTGGTCTGGGAACGCTTTGGTATCCCCTCTGAAGAGCTGGAGCAGGTGGCTGGGGAGAGGGAAGTCTGGGCTTCTCTGCTTGAACTGCTGCCTCCGCGACCCGGACCTCCGGAAAAGCAGTAGAAGATGGATGGATGGATGGAAGAGTGATTACAAATCAGAACAAAGCCAAGACAAAACGTGACAAAAACTAAGCAACAGCACAACACAGACTGGATATGATAATCCTTATGTGATTTTACGTCGTTTTGTATATATGTTTGGAGTATTTCTTCTTTTAGTTTTTGTTTAAATTGTCCAAGCATTGTACATGATTTTAATTCAGCTCCAAAAGCGTTTTACAGTCTGACTCCTTGCACTGAGACACAGTGTTGCTTAGTGGTAGTTCCCACTGAAGGTTTTTGAAATGTACATGTTCCTCTGAAATGATATTGTTTCTCCCTTATTTGGAACAGCTTTTGGATATTTGCGGGCAGTGATAGATTCTTAGCTTTAAACATAATTACTGCAGTTTTAAAGGCAACCAGATCTTTCAACTTGACAGCTTTTAATTTAAGAAAAAGTGGGTTTGTTGGTTCCCTGTAAGCAGCTTTGTTTATTATTCTAATAGCTCTCTTCTGAAGCATAAAGACTGGATATATGTTTGTTTTATATGTATTTCCCCATACTTCAGTACAATATGTCATGTATGGGAGTATTAATGAATGATACAAAGTCTATAGTGTGGGTTGATTCAGCAAATATTTCCCTCTGTGTAGTATTGCGATTGATTTGCATATTTTACCTTAAATATAATTAATATGACTTTTTATCAATTATTACACCAAGGATTTTAGTTTTGGATACCCTTTCAATCTCTACACCATTTACACTGAGTTTAGATACTGAGTTGTTGTGATGGTGTGAAATAACGTTACCAATAAAAGTTTAGCCACCGCTGTGTCGCCCTGGTTTCAAGTGTGGGTGGTGTTTTGTGCTTGTATTGCTAAAATATAAAAGGAAGCACTACAATGGGTCTCAAATATTTGTAATGTGTTCTTTTACTGGATGAGTTTAAAGATAAAATACTGTAGACTCCACATATAAACTAAATTCTAATGGTGACTGAACAACTCCCATTCCCCAAAGTGCAAGATACATGCACTATTATGACTATAACTCACACACAGATCACAGAAATGATCTGATAAAAATAAATAAACAAAAATAAATAAACAAGCGGTTTACCTATACTTTAACTTAAAAAGCAAAAGATTTGACTATAAATATGATTGATGTGTTGTTTACCTGTCACAATACTGCTGTCAAAACGTCACCATTTCGAGCAGATCCTGTTTGGACTCTACAATCAAAATACACACACCTTAAGTTCATACACAGCACGAAAATGCAACATGTAAAAAACACCTTTTTAACCAGGATTACAACTAGCTTATTTCATCAGATATTGTCAACACAAGGCAACATACTAGGACAGACGTAGCATTGAGCTAGGTCATCGTTTAAACACGATCAAGTTTTCATCTGTCCAAAGTGAACTTTCCACTGCTGGGAAATATAACGTAAAACATGAATATCACATCACTCACCGTCCAGTATATCACAATATCACGGCTTCAACTGCTGAAGTTGGGTGCGTCACGGCTGTACATTCAATTCAATTTGGGTGGCTGGGTCTAATTACCGGTGCATCTTGGTCTATTTTCTAGTGCGTCTGCTTGTGCTCCCCACTCCAAGCTCAGACTGCTTCCCTCTGCATTCTCTCATCAGCCGAAACGCACAGAAAACTCTGCTGGACCGCTGTGTTGATTTCTGCTGATTTCTGTTAAGCCATTCTATCGTTGTTGTTTATAATATCAGTTGTTTGCGGGCTCACGGACAAAAAATTGCAAATGGCGGCCAGCCAGCGATTCTGGAACGTCAGTGTAATGCCCACTCTCATGAAGCTACGCCCGGACCAATCAGTGGCCAGCAGTGGGCTGACGTAACAGTGCCGGTACGCTTCGGACCTGCTCTGGATCAGTCCCGATAAAATAGGAACAGTTCCAAAAAAACAGAACCATAAGGACTTCCGGTCGCTAATGGAAAAGCGGACAAAGGGTGCTGAACCGTACCGTACTGACCCTAGTGGAAAAGCGCCTTTGAGTTTTTATCCGAATTTGCCGAATTCTTAGCTGATTTAGTGCTGAAATGAGATAGAATTATAGTAGGGAACTTTAATATACATGTAGATGTATATAGTGATTGCCTTAATATGGCATTTAATTCAATATTAGATTCGATGGGGCTTTCTCAGAAAGTAGGAAATTCTACCCATTATCTCCACCATACGTTGGACCTTGTTCTGACATATGGCATAGAAATAGAAAATCTGGTAGTGTCTCCTCATAACTGTGTACTGTCAGACCATTGTCTGTTAACCTTTGATTTTACTATTTCTGACTATTTGGCTCCTAAAGAAAAATATTACTACAGTAGATGCCTCTCAGATGATGTTGTAACTAAATTTATGCAGATTGTTTCCTCTATGCCATGTGTCAACACAACAGAAATAAGCTATAGACAGCTTGCTCCTTCTGTAATTGATAGCATGGTAGATAGTGTTACAGCTTCTCTGCATTAGACTCTTGATATGGTGGCCCCTTTAAAAAAGAAAAAGTCTAATCAGAGATTTCTAACTCCTTGGTTCAACACAGAAACTCGTAGCTTAAGACAGAAGACTCGTCAATTAGAAAGAAAATGGCGTTCCACTAATTTAGATGAAATCTATTTAGCTTGGAGAAATCATCTTTTAATTTATAAAAACTCTCTTAGAAAAGCTAGAACGAGTTATTATTCTGCATTAATAGAAGAGAACAAGAATAATCCCAGGTTTCTTATCAGCACTGTAGCCAGGCTGACAAAGAGTCAGGACTCTGTCAATCCTAGCATTCCCTTAGAGCTTACTAGTCAGGACTTTATGAACTTTTTCAATAATAAAATCTCATCTATCAGAGATAAAATCAATCAGATTTTTCCCGCTGTTAACTTAAATACAGTAACTACTACAATTCCTTCAACTGATTTCTGTTTGGATGAGTTTACTCCCAATTGACCTTTTAAGCGTTAAGACAAAATAATTTCCTCATCCAAGCCTTCAACTTGTCTTTTAGACCCTAGTCCTACCAGGTTATTTAAAGAAGTCTTCCCATTTATTGGTAGCTTTATTCTTCAAATAATCAATTCTTCATTAACTTTAGGCCATGTACCGCAGGCTTTAAAACTGCTGTAATTAAACCCTTACTCAAAAAGCCAATGCTGGATCCAGGAGTTTTAGCTAACTATAGACCAATCTCTAATCTCCCTTTCATTTCAAAAATCTTAGAAAGAGTTGTTGCTACGCAATTATTTGACCACTTACAGGGAAATGGTTTATTACCTCCGCCAGGCCGAAAAGGACAGGAGGAGGTTATGTTTTTGCCGGAGTTTGTGTGTTTGTCTGTCTGTCTGTCTGTCTGTCTGTCTGTCTGTCTGATGGTTAGCAAGATAACTCAAAAAGTCTTGGACAGATTTCCATGAAAGTTTCAGGCGTTGTTGGAAATGGTACAAGGAAGAACTGATTAAATTTTGGGGGTGATCCGGTTCACCGTCTGCATACAGGAATTTTTTAAAGCATTTTTCAACACTGTGACATACAGCCATTTTCAACATGTGCGCAGGCGCAATAGTAGTAGTAGATTAGTTTATTTGACAGGGACAGTGCAATAAACATAGACAATTAATCAAAAACAATCAATCTGATGTGTTGCACATAGAGTGTATAGCTATTAGCTAATTTGCAACTCTTGTCCCTGGATGGGCTTTAGAAAAAAGAATCAAGATAAAAATATACACAATAACCACATACATCAATGCAGAAAAATTATAAATACACAATTATAAATATTATAAATATTATAAATACACAAATATAACAGCCTGACTCACCTTTAACATAAATATTATAAATACACAAATATAACAGCCTGACTCACATTTAACACATATAACATAACTCACATTTGCCTATTTCAGGCCTTCCTCCCTCCGTCACTCACTATAAACAAACACATTTATTCCTTCCCTTCATTCACTCTCACTTTGCAGACAAATAATTCATACATGAGTACATTCTTGTTTATTTTTCAGCCAGTTTTTAACATTTTTAGTGAATGTTTTAAAGTCCGTTATTATTTTAATTTCATTTGGCATTGTGTTCCAGATGTGACTGCCCTTTATAGAGAAAGCTGTTTGTCCAAATGTGGTTCTGCGGTGGAATATTTTACAGTTATTGTTAACAGAACTCCTGGTGGCTCTGCTGCTGTCCTGTCTTTGGACGAAACCAGCAAGTGGCTCGGGTGCTGATTTATGGAAACATTTGAACGTTAATTTCAGAAGACAGAGGTCAATGAAGCTCTCAAAACTCAATAGGTTGTATTTTTTTAAAACATTACAGTGATGCCACCTAATGGGCTTTTTGTCCAAGATTTTTAGGGTTTGATTATATAATGAACCTATATGTCTTATTGTGGAAGGGGCTGCTTGAGCCCAGACTGTCAAACAGTATGATATATGAGAAAAAACCATAGAATGCATATACAGTGCAGCTGCTTCGTAAGGTATGTAATATCTAATTAATTTAAAGCAGTTCAGATTTTTTTTTACTGTTTTTGAAATTTTCTTTATATGAAGATTAAATTTGAGTTGAGGATCTAGTACAATGCCAAGGTATTTGAATTCTGTAGCTAAACTGATGTCATGATCATGTATATTAACTTTAAAATGTTGCAGGTTACATTTTTTGATTGAAAAGCACATTGAGACTGTTTTCTGAAGGTTCAGCAATAGATGGTTCTTGAGGAGCCACTCTTGGACATCAACCATACTTGTAGACAGTACATCTGCAGCCTGTGCTGGAGTCTTGGCAGCTGTGTAAATAACTGCATCATCTGCATAAAGTTGGCATGTTGCAGCTGAGCAGTGTAACGGCAAGTCATTAATAAAAATGCTGAAAAGTAAAGGACCAAGAATGGACCCTTGTGGGATACCCATGCGGTTGTTTAAAAATGAGGATTTATCCTGGTGAACTTTTACACACTGTTCTCTATTCTGGAGATAAGATGCAAACCATTCTAATGTATTTGGGGAGAAGTTAAAAGATACCATTTTGGATAAAAGCAAACTGTGGTTTACAGTATCGAAAGCCTTTTTGAGATCTAGAAAAACAGCTCCTACCACATTACCCCTGTCCAAGGACTGTTTGACGTTTTCAATAAGGCAACAATTTGCTGTTTCTGTTGAGTATCCTGGTCTAAAACCAAATTGATGTGGATGAAGAAGTTGACTGTCTTGTAAATAGTCTATCAGCTGTGTAGCTACAACTTTTTCAAGAACCTTAGATAGGACTGGTAAGATAGAGATTGGGCGGTAATTGCATATATCGTCTTTACTGCCTGATTTATGAACTGGTATGACGACAGCTTTTTTCCAGCCAGATGGAAATGTACTAGACCTAATGGAGAGATTAATGAGATGAGTCAGTGGTTTGATTAATATTTTGCTGTGCATTTTGAGAAAGGAGGTGCTCATATTGTAGATATCACTAGTTTTTGAGTTTGACAGTGTTTTAATAATACCAGCAATTAACTTCTCATTTACCTCATCGATGTGAAAAGTATCTGTTGGAAGTATGGAATTTGTGTTGTTGAGCACATTTGGCAGCACAAAAATTTTTGTTAAGTCTTCCACAGAGCCCACAAAGTGTGAATTAAATTCATTTGCCAAAGTAGCCTTGTCACTGACGGTCTTGCCATTGATTCTAAGTTCCTTTACCCCCTTCTGATCGTTTTTTTTATTAGTTAAGTTATTTAAATGCCTCCATAGGGAACTGTTGTTACCCTTTGCATGATCTATCAGTTTATTGTAATAAGATATTTTTGATTTTCGCAGCTCATGTACCACTTTATTTCTTAAACTTTTGTACACAAGGTGATCATTTTGTAGTTTGGAGGTTAGTGATGTTTTCAGTGCATAGTCTCGCCTCTTCATAAGTTTTCTTATTTCATTATTTAACCATGGTAGGCTAATCTTCTGTTGTCTACTTTTAATTTGCTTTGAAAATTTTTCTATAGACTTTGTGATTGTTGCAGTTATAAAATTACAACAATCATCTACTTCACATGTTGCCATGAGCTGCTCCCAATTTTGATTCTCTAAGTAATGTTCAAACTCCTCATTTTTTGATTTGGGGATAATAAAATTTGATTTGTCAATATCGACTCCCCCAAAATACTGTAGTCGCTTTTTAGTAAGTTTCCTGACAGCAAGAACCATGTTATGATCTGAGAGACCAGTTACAAGATTATAGGTTCTGGTTATTCGTTCTGGTTTATTAGTAAATACCATGTCAATAAGTGTTCTGGATTGTTTGGTTATCCTGGTGGGTCCTTTGATGATTTGCTGGTAATTAAATTTAGTCATGAGGCTTTTCAGTTTTTGTTTGTCTTTTTTACCAGACCAGTTGATATTAAAGTCACCATGAATTATTGTTTCTCTGTTCTTCTCAAGTTGTTTAACCAGATCACTTAATTCATTATAAAAGGAAGAGTTGTGTGACAGTGGGTTGTACACTACTGCAATGTTGAAATTCATTACCGGAGAGAGACATACATTAACAGCTAAACATTCAAGTGAAGTATTCAAATCAACCAGTTGACATTTATATTTCTCTTTGATGTAAATTAAAACACCTCCTCCCCTCCCTACCTGCCTGTCTTTTCTAAAACACTGGTAGCCCACAATATCGATCATATTAGTGTCTATGTTACTGTGTAGCCAGCTTTCTGAGAGACAAAGGTAGTCCAGATAGAGGGCGCTGGTCGTCGTGTCTGATGAACACAAACTCCGCCTTCTTCAAAGTTTTAGGCACAAAAGCACACAGAAAACAGGGCTCGCCAGAGTGCCTGTGTTTGCACTACGCTGCAAAAGCTGACACGGGCAGCTGTCCGGCGCCGGATTATTTGGCAGAAATTCCCCGGCCAGCCATAGGGGCTGCGCAAAAACCAGCTCTCTGCCGGGGGAGGCTTCCAAATCCTCTTTTTTCCGCGGACCGCAAACCCAATAAAACCCACGGCAACCATTATCGCACCTTCTTTTGTCCTGCGGCTCCGCAACAGAGAGGAATCCCGGTGCCAGTAATGCTGCGCCTGATATGTGTCACTCTAATGCTAAAAGTGATGGCAGAAATTCCCCGGCCAGCCATAGGAGCTGCGCATTTGGCAGAAATTCACTGGCCAGCCATAGGTGCTGCGCATTTGGCAGAAATTCCCCGGCCAGCCATAGGAGCTACGCATTTGGCAGAAATTCCCCGGCCAGCCATAGGAGCTGCGCATTTGGCAGAAATTCACTGGCCAGCCATATGCGCTGCGCAATAACGAGCTCTCTGCCGGCGAAGCTTCTAAATTCTCGTTTGCCGCGGAGCGAAACCCCAACATAATATAATATAAAACCCACGGCAACCTGTCTACCCAATTTGCATCCGTCAGTGGAGGAGATGGACACAACAGCAACACTTCAGTTTATTACCTCCGCCAAGGAGGCAATGCTTTTACTACTGAACCACTAATCCTATCACTATCAGATTGATTGTCATTGATTAATTGTGTGTTTATTGCACTGTCCCTGTCAAATAAACAAATAATCATTGTGAATCCAATTGCTAGTCATATGTTTACATGCTCAAGGAATCTGAAAACGTACACACAAACACTGTATGGGGGGAATTGTGGCGCTTGGCGGAGGTCTGCGCTCTCCGAGTGCTTTTCTAGTTTGAAGAGTTTCAATCTGGGTTTAGAATCCATCATAGTACTGAAACAGCCTTAGTGAAGGTCACTAATGACCTCCTTATCGCATCTGATAATGGACTTGTTTCTGTACTTGTCCTTTTAGACCTTAGTGCAGCTTTTGATACTATCGATCATAATATTCTTCCTGGTAGATTAGAACACTATGTTGGACTTAATGAAACTTCGTTGCAGTGGTTTAGATCTTATTTATCTGATAGGTTCCATTTTGTTCATGTCAATAATGAGTTTTCTTTCAACTCAAAGCTCAGTCATGGAGTTCCACAGGGATCTGTGCTAAGCCCTCCTCTTCTTAGCTTATATATGCTTCCATTAGACAACATTATTAGAAAGCACTGTATACATTTTCATTGTTATGCAGATGATACACAATTATACCTGTCAATGAAGCCAGATGGTAGTAATCAGTTAGCCAAGTTAGAAGCCTGTCTTAAGGAAATCAAAGCTTGGATGACTTGTAATTTCCTGCTATTAAATTCAGATAAGACTGAAGTCATTCTTGTTGGTCCAAAAAACCTTAGAAATACTGTACCTTTCCAAATCAAACTTTTAGTTTGGATGTGGTTACTCTTTCTCTTAATAGCTCTGTGAGGAACCTTGGAGTTATTTTTGATCAAGATCTGTTTTTCAATTCACATATTAAATTCGTTTCTAAGACTGCCTTCTATCATTTGCATAATATTGCCAAGATTGGGAGCATCTTGCCTCAGAGTGATGCTGAGAAACTGATCCACAGATGTCCTAAAACATCTTTAAAAAGTCTTCAGTTGATCCAGAATGCTGCAGCAAGAGTTTTATCAGGTACTAGAACAGGGGTGGGCAGTGAGGGCCATTCCACTGCAGGTTTTCTGTTCCACTCATTCTCTTCAGCAGGTGTTTGCTCTAATCAGCTTCAAGGATTGCTAATCAGTGAAAACACCTGCTGAAGAGACTGGGTGGAGTAGAAAACCTGCAGTGGAATGGCCCTCCATGGCACATGATTGCCCACCCCTGTACTAGAAAGACAGATCATATCTCTTCGGTTCTGGCCTCCCTTAATTGGCTTCCCATTGAGTTTAGAATTAAGTTTAAAATCCTTCTTCTCACTTTCAAAGCTCTAAACAATCAGGCCCCTTTTTATTTAAAAGATCTAATACTACCCTATTATCTTAACAGAGCACTATGCTCCCAAAATGCTGGATTACTTGTAATACCTAGAATCTCCAAATGTACAATGGGAGGCAGAGCCTTCAGTTATCAATCTCCTCTCCTGTGGAACCAGCTGCCAATCTGGATTCGGGAGTCAGACTCGATCTGTTTTTAAGAATAGGGTTAAAACCTTCCTTTTTTATATAGCCTACAATTAGGGAGGGATCATGTGTCTCTGAACTCACCCTTAGTTATGCTGCTAATAGGTTTAGACAACCGGGGGACCTATCTAATAATGCACTGGGCTTCACTCCTTTCTTCACTTTCAATTAATTTTTTTTTTTTTGTTTGTTTGCTGGTTATTAACATCTGTTTGTTCTCTCCCATAGATTGAGTCCCCATCGTGCTGTTTGCTCTCTACATGTCTGTTCTTTTTAACTTCTCTATCCCCTCACCCCCCAGCCAGTCGCAGCAGATGACTGTCCCTCCCTGAGCTGGTTCTGCTGGAGGTTGCTTCCTGTTAAAAGGGAGTTTTTCCTCTCCACTGTTGCCAAGCGCTTGCTCCCAGGGGATCACCTAATTGCTGGGGTCTTTCTGCAATTGTGGGGGTTTCCCCTACAATTGAAAGTGCTATGACTGTTGTTGTGAAATGGTGCTATATAAATAAAGTTGAATTGAATTGAATTGAATGTTGCCTGATGTCACTGTATATGACATCATAAAGGCAGGCTTGGAGTCCTATGATGCCTGAGTTCATAGGACGTCCTATGATGTTCAGGCAGAGATCATAGGCCGTCCTATGATGTCCTATGAAGCGTCACACACATACAGACACACAGAGATTTCGTGCTTTTATAGAGTGATGATGATGATAGAGTGAAGCATGATGTCTTGTAGGGAGTCATGTGCTCTGTCTATGTGCCGTCATATAGACATCATATCTTTATGACGGCATCGCAAGTCCTATATGATGGCATCGCGAGTCCTATGATGCCTGAGATCATAGGACATCAGGCAGACATCATAAGCCGTCCTATGATGTCCTATAAACGTGACACACAGATTTCTTGCTTTAATAGAGCGATGACGACGGCATCGCGAGTCCTGATGTTCACTGTATATAATATCATAAAGACATCAAGGACAGCATCATATCATACACTGTGAGGCAGGCATCACTGTACATGACATCATAAAGACATGAAGGCAGGCTTGATGTGCTCTGATGTAGACATCATAGGGACGTCATAGGCTCTGCTATGATGCAGACATCATAGGGACAGTTTTCCTGAATTTATCGAGTGATCAACAGTGGGGCAAAAAAGTATTTAGTCAGCCACCAATTGTGCAAGTTCTCCCACGTAAAAGATGAGAGAGGTCTCCAATTTTCATCATAGGTATACCTCAACCACGAGAAACAAAATGAGAAAAAAAAATCCAGAAAATCACATTGAAGGATTTTTAATGAATTAATTGGTAAATTCCTCGGTAAAATAAGTATTTGGTCACCTACAAACAAGCAAGATTTCTGGCTCTCACAGACCTGTAACTTCTTCTTTAAGAGGCTCCTCTGTCCTCCACTCGTTACCTGTATTAATGGCACCTGTTTGAACTCGTTATCAGTATAAAAGACACCTGTCCACAACCTCAGTCAGACTCCAAACTCCACTATGGCCAAGACCAAAGAGCTGTCAAAGGACACCAGAAACAAAATTGTAGACCTGCACCAGGCTGGGAAGACTGAATCTGCAATAGGTAAGCAGTTTGGTGTGAAGAAATCAACTGTGGGAGCAATTATTAGAAAATGGAAGACATACAAGACCATTGATAATCTCCCTCGATCTGGGGCTCCACGCAAGATCTCAGCCCGTGGGGTCAAAATGATCACAAGAACGGTGAGCAGAAATCCCAGAACCACATTGGGGGACCTAGTGAATGACCTGCAGAGAGCTGGGACCAAAGTAATAAAGGCTACATCAGTAACACACGATGCCGCCAGGGACTCAAATCCTGCAGTGCCAGATGTGTCCCCCTGCTTAAGCCAGTACATGTCCAGGCCTGTCTGAAGTTTGCTAGAGAGCATTTGGATGATCCAGAAGAGGACTGGGAGAATGTCATATGGTCAGATGAAACCAAAATAGAACTTTTTGGTAAAAACTCAACTTGTCGTGTTTGGAGGAGAAAGAACACCATACCTACTGTGAAGCATGGGGGTGGAAACATCATACTTTGGGGCTGTTTTTCTGCAAAGGGACCAGGACGACTGATCCGTGTAAAGGAAAGAATGAATGGGGCCATGTATCACGAGATTTTGAGTGAAAACCTCCTTCCATCAGCAAGGGCATTGAAGATGAAACGTGGCTGGATCTTTCAGCATGACAATGATCCCAAACACACCACCCGGGCAACAAAGGAGTGGCTTCGTAAGAAGCATTTCAAGGTCTTGGAGTGGCCTAGCCAGTCTCCAGATCTCAACCCCATAGAAAATCTTTGGAGGGAGTTGAAAGTCCGTGTTGCCCAGCGACAGCCCCAAAACATCACTGCTCTAGAGGAGATCTGCATGGAGGAATGGGCCAAAATACCAGCAACAGTGTGTAAAACCTTGTGAAGACTTACAGAAAACGTTTGACCTCTGTCACTGCCAGCGAAGGGTATATAACAAAGTATTGAGATGAACTTTTGTTATTGACCAAATACTTATTTTACCGAGGAATTTACCAATTAATTCATTAAACCATCATCATTAAACCATCATCGCCACTTGGTGCTGACGAAAAAACTCGACGTACCGAGAGAAATAAGGTGAAAACGACGTGGTTGTCGGGCTGGTGTTAGATGGCGGACAAGGAGTATAAGGTACAGACCCACCTTCCCATCCGTTATTATGGGGAATGTACGCTCTATATTGGGAAAGGTAGATGAGCTAGCGGCTATCTGCCGTTACGATAGCACATACAGGGAGTGCTCCCTCCTTTTGTTTTCTGAGACGTGGCTAACTGAACTAGCAGCAGATGCTAACATTGAGCTGGAGGGTTTCCACGCAATACGGGCAGACCGAACACCAGACAGTGGCAAAGCAAGGGGCGGTGGAGTGATAATGTATGTTAACAACAACTGGTGCAGACCGAGACATATCACTGTTAAACAACGTCACTGCAGCAAAGACATTGAGTTGCTAGCTGTTAGCATGCGGCCTACATATCTCCCGAGAGAACACTCACACGTGATCTGCATTGTTGTTTATGCAAATCCGACGGCGAACGCTGGGACAGCGCGTGATGTCATCCATTCAGTAACCAGCAGGCTGCAGACAGAACACCCAGAAGCTCTTCTCCTCATCTCAGGCGATTTCAACCATGTTTCACTATCTCCCATTCTACCCACGTTTACCCAGTATGTCACATGCCACACTAGAGACAATAAAACACTGGACTTATTCTACACAAACACTAAGGAGGCGTACACCTCATCACAACTCCCCCCACTGGGGAGATCGGATCACAACTTGGTTCATCTCCGGCCGGTGTACAAACCCCTAGTGCACAGACAACCTCCGGCCATGCGCACAGTGATGTTATGGTCTGAGGAGGCAATGGACACTCTAAAGGGCTGTTTTGAAGCCACCGCCTGGAAGCAGCTCTGCGATCCACATGGTGAGGACACTGATGGCCTCACTCACACCTTCACGGGCTACCTCAGCTTCTGTGTGGACAAATCCGTTCCCACCAAGACCATACGGTGTTGCTCAAACAACAAACCCTGGATCAACCCTGAGATAAAAACACTTCTGAGAGAGAAGAAGAGGATCTTCAGGTCGGGGAACAGGGAGATGCTGAAGTCCGTACAGAGGGAGCTGAGGAGAAAGATCAGAGAAGGCAAGGACAGCTTCAGGAGGAAGATGGAGGACAAGCTGCAACAGAGCGACATCAGCGGGGTCTGGAGAAACCTCAAAACCATCTCTGGGCTCCAGAATACCTCCCCCCAGGCCACGGGGGGCAGGGAGTGGGCGAACAATCTGAATCTGTTTTTCAATAGGTTTGACCAACCGCCCTCCCCCCTGACTGCACAACAACCACTGCTGCCTCTAAAGACATCAAGTCCTGCTGCCCACTCCCCACTCCACCAACACCCCCCCACTCCCAACACACAGCCCCCCATCCTGACCCTGACCAGGACCCAGGTGAGGACGGAGCTAAGGAAGATCAAGGCGAGGAAGGCGTCGGGACCGGACGGCATCAGCGCAAAGCTCCTCAAGTCCTGTGCAGACCAGCTGTGTGGGATTGTGACGTACATCTTCAACCTGAGCCTGAAGCTGGGGAGGGTACCACAGCTGTGGAAAACATCTTGTGTGGTACCTGTACCAAAAACTTCCCACCCCAAAGACCTGAACAGCTACAGACTGGTGGCCTTGACGTCCCACTTGATGAAGACCCTGGAGAGACTGTTCCTTGCTCACCTCCGCCCCCTGGCGGAACCAGCGATGGATCCACTCCAGTTCGCCTACCAGCATGGCATTGGGGTGGAGGATGCGGTGATCTTCCTCCTTCACCGTTCTCTGTCCCACCTGGAGAAGCCCGGGAATGTGGTGAGGATCATGTTCTTTGACTTCTCCAGTGCTTTCAACACCATCCAACCGATGATCCTGAAGGACAAGCTGCTGCGCGCAGGGGTGGACCAGCACCTGTCATCATGGATCCTGGACTACCTCACGAACCGGCCTCAGTTTGTGAGAACCCGGGACTGTGTGTCCGACATGACCATCGATAGCACAGGGGCCCCCCAGGGAACGGCGTTGGCTCCCTTCCTGTTCACTCTTTATACTGCGGACTTCTCACACAACACAACACACTGCCACCTACAGAAGTTCTCTGATGACTCTGCGAACGTTGGCCTCATCTCCAATGGAGATGAAGCTGAGTACAGAGGGCTTATCCAGGACTTTGTGGACTGGTGCCATCGGAACTGCCTCCAGATCAACACGAGGAAAACTAAGGAGCTGGTGGTGGACTGCCACAGGCAAGGACAACCCCTCACAGCACCAGTAAATATACAGGGAACAGACATTGAGATGGTGACATCCTACAAGTACCTGGGTGTTCATCTGAGCAATAAACTAGACTGGTCACACAATACTGACGCACTCTACAAGAAGGGACAGCGCAGGCTGTTCCTACTGAAGAGACTCAGGTCTTTTGGTGTACAAGGGGCGCTGCTGAAGACAATCTATGACACGATGGTGGCATCAGCCATCACTTTTGGAGTGGTCTGCTGGGGCAGTGGCATTACAGCAGCCGATAGGAAGAGACTGAACAAACTGATCAAGAAAGCTAGCTCTGTCCTGGGGCAGCGCCTTGACCCAGTGGAGGAGATAGGAGAGAGAAGGACGGTGGCTAAACTGTCATCTCTGCTGGAGTCCGAGTTCCACCCTATGCAGGACATACTGAATGCACTGAGGAGCTCATTTAGCAGCAGACTACATCATCCCAGGTGCACAACCGAGAGGTTTCGCAGGTCCTTCCTACCAACGGCTGTCAGACTGTACAACCTAAGCAGGGCTGCTCGCAGAGATAGCAAAAAGACGTAACAACCTAATAGTTTTTTGAATGCAAAAGATGCAATAGAATTACACAATGGTCCCCTCCGACATACAACTAGGAAAATACCGGTCGCTATGGAGGGTGAGAATATGTATGGGCACATAATCATACAATGTAGGATAACTAAGTAGACGGTTGTGCTGTTTCATCCCATCTAGCAACAATGCTCTGCACTGTGTGTTTATGTTTGTTTATATTTATATATCTATATATTCATTCCATCTAGCTACAATGCTCCGCACTGTGTGTGTTTATGTTTATGTTTATATTTATATATCTATATATTCATTCCATCTAGCTACAATGCTCCGCACTGTGTTTATATATCTACATATTATTCCAGCTAGCTATATTGCTCCGCACTGTGTGTGTTTATATATTTACATATTTATTCCACCTAGCTGCAATGCTCCGTACTGTGGGTGTTTATATATCTACATATTTATTCCATCTAGCTACAATGCTCTGCACTGTGTGTTTATATACTCATATATTTATCCCATCCAGCTACAATGCTCTGCACTGTGTGTCTGTGTGTATATATATATATATATATATATATTTATAGTAATATGTACATATGTATTATTAGCTGCTCTTGCTTGCTTGCTTTTTTTTCTTGCCTTCTGATTGTTGCTCTGAGTGTTGCTATCCCTGTGCTGTTGCATTCCTGGAATTTCCCCGTTTTGGGACTAATAAAGGCTTATCTTATCTTATCTTAAAAATCCTTCAATGTGATTTTCTGGATTTTTTTTTTCTAATTTTGTCTCTCATAGTTGAGGTATACCTATGATGAAAATTGGAGACCTCTCTCATCTTTTAAGTGGGAGAACTTGCACAATTGGTGGCTGACTAAATACTTTTTTGCCCCACTGTATAGAGCAGGGGTCACCAACCTTTTTGAAACCAAGAGCTACTTCATGGGTATTGAGTCATGTGAAGGGCACTAGCTTGACACACTCCTCTAAAATAACAAATTGTGTGTGTGTATATATATATATATATACAGTATATACTGTGTATATATATATATATACTGTATATATATATATATATATATATACTGTATATATATATATATATATATATATATATATATATATATATATATATATATATATATATATATATACTGTATATATATATATATATATAAATAAATAATTATCAATAACTTAGAGTGGGTAACAGACAAGATCAATATTCAACACTTTATTTTTATTAATCTCAGCAATTGTTCAGATGATCACTTCTACATTTCATAAAAAAATGTCCAGTTTTCACCAGTCCCTTTTAACCATAAAAACTAAACCCTTTTAATTCATGAACTATGTTGAACCATGTTTGAAAAAGTTATGCAACATTTAAGAAAAATCAACTTTCATATTAAATAAATCATATCACATTTTTAACTGAACAAATCTGCTGCAATTCTGCTCAAAATCTGTTACATTTAATAAACACACTTTTGTGTGTTCTTCTTCACTGGAATTATATCCATACAGTTCTTGCCAAGAATCATGCTTGAGCAACCAGCACTGTCCTTTCATGAGAAGAAGCTAAACAGCGCTGCGACTGCTTATATGCACGGTGGCGCAGTGGTTAGCACCGCGGCAGCAGTTTACCCTCGGCCGGGGGATCGCGGGGATCGCGGGTTCGATCCCTGCCCCCGGCCAACAGTGATCTGTGTGGAGTTTGCATGTTCTGGTGGTGCATGTTCTCGTTTTTCATGCAAAAACATGTAGGTTAGGGAGTTAAGGGGCGCTTGCGCACGCAGCGGCTGGTGGCTTGTCACCGGACTGCAGAACAAATCTACCTACGGGTACAAGATAAGTCCAAAAAAAAAAAAAATGAGTGGGTAGTGAAGTGGCGCTTCGCCATCGCCCCGCAAATGAAATACACGCAGCTTCCTTTCACGGTAGTAAAAAAGAACTCTTCCTCCCGCTCACTTTGAAAATGATAAATTTTCTGTCTTTTTTTTGCCATGTTTTTGGGCTTGGAAACCACACTCCGTTCACCATCTTAACTACCCGCTAGCTTACGCTCCACAAGCGCGAAGGTTTTGTCATGTGCACAATACTGACCTTTGAACTAGGTCAGAGTTCACCTTAACTTTACATATAATAAACATATATTCATTTTTTTTATTTTTAAGACATTGTCATTTTAAAATCTATATAAATGCAAGTGTGATTTTAAAAAATATAAAATAAAAAATAGCGGCAGAAAAATTACATCTTAGACGCAGCTCACTTGCGAGTTGTGCTATTTTTAGAACAGGCCTGCGGGCGACTCATGTGGTCCTTGCGGGCGACATGGTGCCCGCGGGCACCGCGTTGGTGACCCCTGGTATAGAGCGATATGACGGCATCGCGAGTCCTACGATGCCTGAGTTCATAGGGTCATCATAGGACATCATGCAGACATCATTGGCTGTCCTCTAAATGCCTGAGATCATAGGATCCTCATAGGTCATAGCAAGTGCTACGATCGTGAGTGATGTCTGCCGTTGATCACATAGTCAAAGACACCTGTGTTATGGATGGCTCTCATGAGCCATCAATGAGACGCTCAGGAGAAGAAGAACCGGGATCAGGATCACCAGTAGCGACAGAGCCCAGTGAGACGAGCTCGGATGCAGCGGACGGCTGCACCTGGCTCGTCTCCCCGAGAGACAAGCAAAAATGCTCTAGAATAGATAGAAGGAAGACAAAATAGAGCACTTGCCTGCACTTGAGTTCTGTCGCCGTCCAGGACTTCGACGATCCGGATTCCGAAGACAGAAGGACATCCTCTGGCTCCCACTCGGCTACGGCGGGCCCCGCAGCCGGCATGATGATGTCCACAGCCTGAGGACCCTCCATCGCTGATGACCATGCCGACAACCCGCATGGCATGGCGGCAGGAGATCCTCGACCTGTTGCGTCGGACCACTCTTCCATGGAGACCCGGGGACGCTTCATCATCGGCGCAGGCTCCAAACTGCAGTCCGCTCTCCTTCTCTGCCGATGACATGGCTGCGGGGCTGGAACCAGGCTATCCAGGGCCGTAGGCTCCCTCCTCGTCCGGCGGCATAAGCCTGGCGCCGCGGAATGCTCAGGGGAAAGAGACACAAAGGTAGCAGGTCCATTACTAATACTGCAGCAGGTGGAGGGAGTTCAGGGGACTGTGAACCCCGAACTCCGCCCCCAGGAATCAAGCAAGGCAATTCATCCAATGTGGGAACAGAATGAAAAGTTACTTGCCTGATACGTAGAGGCCCGATGGAACCCGCTGCAGTGGACTTCGTTCCTCCCTTTCCCCGCTGGATGGTGACGGAGGGCCCCCTGGAAGGATGAGGAGGAGCCGCTCACGATGGACCCTTGACGGGAGTCGTTGAAGCAGGACTCATAGCACTCACAGCAGCCAAGGAAGACGTCGAGGAGGAGTAGATGACAGCCGAGGCGATCCGGGCACGAGTAGCTGATGGAACAGCAGGGAGAGATGACCCGGGGGGAGAGGCTGCGGGAATTCCCTCCTGACGAGACACAGAACAGGCAGCTGTCTGAGAGGTAGAGTCTTTCCGACGACCTGGAACAGGATCAGGACGGGGTTCTTGCTGAGGCTTACTGTTAGCAGTGTGACGACAGTTACCAGCAGAGGGCAAGGCGAAGGAGAGGTTCAAGAAACGCCGTTCCTGCGCGGAAGCAGAAGTGAGCAGGTCGGCGTACTCTGGATAGCCACTTAATGCCGGATTCCTCTCCACCAGCCTGACTGCCGCCGTCACATGCTTTATAATCTGCGTAGGGTGAACGGCGGAGCGAGCTGCAGTCGCTCGGTCCCGGATGGAAACAGCTGTCAGTTGTAGCTTCTCCAGGGGAATCCCAACTGACGTTTCACTCCTTCGGGGATCACCCCTGGGTGGTGCGAACTCCTGGCCTGGAACGGGGACAGGAATGGGATCCCGAAGCGAGGAGCGAGGATGCCTCCTCTTCAGCTTCCTGCCAGAGTTTCCCTCCAGGCCACGGAGTCTCTTCCGGTGCGCAGCGATGTCTGCCTTCCTCGCCGTGACTTCCGGGTGGTTGGAGTAGCGGGGAAGGCAATTAATGATGTCCTCAGCAAGGTCCAGGTACCAGCGCAAGCCGCTGGGGAAGCGATGGCTACGAGCGTTGGAAACGATTCCGTCGATCTCTATGAGAGCCATGATTAGCTCGTAGCCCAGGCTCGTAGCATAGCCCTTGAGCGGCAATGCCATCTCCCAGCACGCTGGTACGCTGAACAGGGGAACTTCAAGTCCAATTAAACAAACTTACAGCCACCGGTGTCTCTTTGGGCTGCAACCTACTGTTATGGATGGCTCTCACGAGCCATCAATGAGACGCTGCAGGCAGCCGTTGAGTTCGTACATTTATTAAATAAAGGCAAATGACAAAATAATAAGCCTCGTGGGGCAAAACACAAATAAAGACAAGACACTTACATATAGTCAGCGAGGACGGAACCTGAACGCTGGGAAGAACTGACTTCAGGGTTAGGGAAGCCAGACTGGAAAGCAGGCGAGGTTGCAGCCCTGAGCAAACAGAGCTGCTCCCTTAAATAGGGCTGAATAGATTAATCAGCTGATTAGAATCAGGCTGTTCAGCGGGGCTCCACTGACAGCCGGAAGCCCCACCGAGACGCTGTCATAATAAACGTCTAGAAGCGCGCCAGAGGAGAGTCAACGGAGAGCTACCGCACAGCCCGAGTGCCGACAGAGTCAGCACACGAACCATGACAACCTGTTTATGTCTACATGACGTCATATAGCCATCCTATCTATAGATCATCAGAACATCATAGGTCATAGCAAGTCCTATGATCGTGAATGATGCCTGCCGTTGATCACATAGTCAAAGACACCTGTCTATGTGTCTGTATGACATCATGTAGACATCATATCTACAGTATATGATGGCATCACGAGTCCTATGATGTCTGAGATCATAGTATTATCGTGAGTGATGTCTGCCGTTGATCACATAGTCAGACACCTGTCTATATGTCTATATGACGTCATTTAGAGAAAGACACCTGTGTGTATGTCTTTATGACGTCATATCGACGCTACGTGACGTCACCTGTCTATGTCTATATGACGTCATATAGACATCATGTCTTTATGACGGCATCGTGAGTCCTATGATGCCTCAGATCATAGGATCATCACAGGACACCAAGCAGACATCATAGGCCATCTTATGATCATGATGGATGGATGGATAGATAGATAGATAGATAGATAGATAGATAGATAGATAGATAGATAGATAGATAGATAGATAGATAGCACTTTTTACTCATCTCTGGATGACCAAAGCGCTTTACAGATCCTGCTATCCACCCATTCACACACTGATGGTGGCAGAGCTTCTGTACACAGGTGCTGGCCTGACCCACCAGGAGCAACTGGGGGTTCAGCATCTTGCATCAAGGACACTTCAACATGCAGACTGCTGACAGAGTGAGAATCGAACCCATGACCCTCCAGTCAGTAAGTAGTCAGTCACACTACACCTGCGCCACAGCCACCCCCATAATTCCACAGGTCTTCAGATAAGGCTCCTGAAAACACTTTTAAGAATAATATAAGAGGCAGTAGAATTCTTTGCAGACATGCATTTGTTAAGTATTGTGCCAGGCAAATACAGAACAACATGCATGGGACCTCCCCCCCTGCCAACACACACACCAGCAAGGAAGAACTGAAAAATGCTATCTGAGCAGCCCCTTATATGCATAGCTCCTAAGAGGGGGGGGCCACCTGTCCTTTCCCTTAACTTGTACATCAAGTGTCTGTGGTCTTCTCCAGCTTTTTCCCTCACACCTGTGCACTAAATGTGACTGTGGGGCTCATACCCTCTGCGTGCTGGGCATTGTCCACTTACAGCTAGTATTTATCCTATGGCTCAGAATAGGGTTTCACTCCCTGTCCTTCTATCACACACCTGTACCTGTACACTCAGTCCTGTCAGGACACTCTTCCTTTACATTGAAGCATTTAGAATCACAGCCAAGTTCACCTACTCCCCCACATTGTCTTGCTCTGCTGTGTGTGCATGTACAGTTGCAATCAAAATAATTCAAGCACCATTGCATTTTAGGTTATTGGTAAAATTGAACATTTTTCAGGAGAGTGCAATAAACAAATTACACAAGAACAGTGTATATAGTTCAATAAAACTAATATTGCAAGGATTTTATCCAAATTCAACACTAAATCCTACTGAATAGAATTCCTCATAAGATAAGATAAGCCTTTATTAGTCCCACAATGGGGAAATTCCAGAAGAGCACACATTTGCTTATCAGGTGTGGTCTCAAGCACACCTGATGCAACCAATCAAGGGCTTCATTAGTTGCACCAGGTGTGCTTGAGATGGAACACCTCAAATACCTGGGGCGCGTTTAGTTGACAAAGCAGTTTGCAACTGTTCTGAACTGTTCATTAGATTCTGTAACTGAACAACATGGTTGCTGCAAACCGTGCAAACCGTTCGGCCAAACCTCTTTGGCCGAACTCTTTTGGAGGTGACTCATGTAGCGAACAAAGATGGCGGCTAGGTAAGATAGTTTGTGATATTCTTTTGTTTTCAGAGCAATTCCATCAATTTAAGAGTAGAGGTTATGTCATTTTGTAAGTAAAACAATATCATGCATAAAATACTGTTTTTGGTGGGGGTATAACTGAGAATTCTTAGGTAATATGAAGCTGAAGTAGGCCACAGTCTCCACCGTAGTTACTAGGGTCCTCTACCGGCTGACAGAGGACCATAGATCTACACAACTACAGAATGCACGAGCCAAACAGAAAACCCATTCGCCAAGAACTGCCTGTTCATTTAGGTCAGTTCGCCTTGCAAACCATGTTCGGCAAATTGTTTTGTCAACTGAACACAGGGCTTGACTGTTGACTTTGATGTTTGATTGCAGGTTAGAACTAGAAAAGCACTCAGAGAGAGCAGACCTCCACCAAGCGCCACAGTTCCCCCCATACAGTGTATGTGTGTACGTTTTCAGATTCCTTGACCATGAAAACATATGACTAGCAATTGGATTCACAATGATAGGATTAGTGGTTCAGCAGTTATTGACGAAAATGGCATTTTCCGTAATGGCGGTTTAGCGCCACAGTTCCCCCCATACAGTGTTTGTGTGTACGTTTTCCGATTCCTTGACCATGAAAACATGTGACTAGCAATTGGATTCATAATGATAGGATTAGTGGTTCAGTAGTTATTGACGAAAATGGCATTTTCCATAATGGCGGTTTAGTGCCACAGTTCCCCCCATACACTGTTTGTGTGTACGTTTTCAGATTCCTTGACCATGAAAACATATGACAAGCAATTGGATTGGCAATGATAGGATTAGTGGTTTAGTAGTTATTCACGAAAATGGCATTTTGCGTAATGGCGGTTTTCTTGTGGACGGTGATCCGGATCACCACCAAAATCTAATCATCTGTAGGATACCCCATTTCTGACAATCTGTGAAAATTTCATGAAAATCCATCCATAACTTTTTGAGTTATCTTGCTAACAAACAAACAAACAGACAAACAAACAAACAGACAGACAGACAAACCAACACCAATGATCACATAACCTCCCCCTTTGGCGGAGGTAAATATGCCTAGTCAACAAAGTTGTCCAAAAAGTTCAGAGAAGAGATCAGTGCCTTGCACAAACAAGGAAAAGGATACAAAAAGATAGAAAAGGCATTGAATGTTCCTCGAGATACAGCTGGAAACATAGTTTGCAAGTATAAAGTTAAAGGAACGGTGGCTACACTACCTGGACGTGGCAGAAAGAGGAAGCCATCAATGACTGCCACCAGAGTCCTGAGGAGGCAGGAGGTCAAAAACCCTCGACTTCCTGCAAAAGAACTGCAGCAAGTCTTGGTGGTAGCAGGCACTGAGGTTTCAGTAAGGTGCATACTAAACGCTGAAGGACTCCATGTCCGAATTCCAAGACATCCACCAGTATTGACCCAAAAGCACAAGAAAAGTCAGCTCCGACTTCCGGTTATGGCGGCCGCCTAGAAGGACATGTATCACTCTGCTCTGCTCCTGGAAATAAAAATTCGGCAAATAACTCTCTCATTCGGAACAGAACTTTTCCCAGCGTTTGGGTGAGGATATGCCGGTTAAGACTAAGGCTGGGAAATCAGGAGGGGGAAAAATTGAATCGCCGAAGCAGTCCAAATTAACGGACTTTAAAGTTTGTGGCGCAGTAGAAAAAGCTGCGGATATGGCGGATGAAACTAGCGGTGATGCGGTAACTGCTGACGATGGCGGCACAGGTGCAGTGCTGGCTGCCATTAGCTCAATGAGAGCAGACTTTTCCGCTAAACTTGATGGGATTATGGCAGCGTTGGATGCAATGAGAAAGGAGTTGGGTGACTGCGTGGAGCGAGTGACGCAGGCGGAGCTTCGTGTTTCAAGTGCGGAGGATGAAATTAGCGGACTTCAAATAAAGGTGCGCACTTTGGAAAAAAAAAAATAAAGATCTGGGAAATAGCGTTCTGGATTTGGAATCTCAGTCCAGACGGAACAACCTGAGGATGGTGGGTTTACCGGAGGGAGCCGAAGGTCGTGATTCATGCTCCTTTTTGGAGGGGTGGATCCCGGAGATGCTGAACAACGCGGAGCTAAAATCATCAGTCGTCTTGGAAAGCTCCCACCGAATTGGCCCACCGAGAGGTAACAAGGCAGCACCGAGGATGTTAATTATGAAGTTTCTCAGCTACAGAGACAGGATGACGATCTCCAACGCGGTGCGGGCCAAAGGAGAAATTAAATATCAAGATCAGCAGGTGCGGTTCTACCCAGATTTGGCCTCAGGAATCCAACAATTAAGGAAGCAGTTTGACCCCATCCGCAAAGAACTGCGCAACCTTGAGATTCGTCATGGAGTGATTCACCCTGCAAGACTTCTGGTCACATATGAGGGCAGAACACACATCTTCAAGACCCCCGAGGAGGCGCAGGAGCTCATCAAGAAGATCCAGGAAGAGACTGGTGGGAGCTAAGCATGAACAGAATATAGGGTAGAATATTTGAGCATTTAACTGATTAGAAGCATATAACAAGATTACAAAATATAGATTGTATTACATATTAAAAAAAAAAAAAAGTACAAAATTGCTAAAAAATTTGAGTTAAATTGGAAAATTACAGAAGAGAGTTAATGTTACGTTATTAAAAGCAGTAGAGTTAGGGTGATTGGGAGGATGAAGAAGGAGTGGCTTTGGCTGATCCTCGTGGGTGTGGAACGGTCGATGGCTATATCGGGAGACAGAATTTTTCTTTTGCTTTTGGGGGGATTGCCACAAATGTGGGAAGGGGGAATTTGTTTGTGTGGAGTTTGTAGGGTGAATGTTCAACCACTCATTTTTTTGCTTTTCTGTTTGAGCATGTTTACACTGCAAGGTAATCCCAAACTCCCTATTGATCATAAATCAAAGCGTTAATCTTAACTTAACTTCATGGAATTGCAGAGGTCTACAAAATTTTAAAAAACTTAAACAAGTTATGAATAAAATAAAAGACATGGGTTCAAAAATTGTGTTTTTACAAGAAACTCATCTAATAGAGGAAGATGTAAAAAGAATTAGGAGTAGATGGCAAGGAAATGTTTTCACCTCATCATTTTCATCCCGAGCCAGGGGAGTTATGACTCTCATACATAAATCAGTCCCATTTCAAGTGAAAAATGTAATTGGAGACAAATTTGGAAGATATGTAATCATTCAAGGATCTTTGCTATTAGAAAACATAAATTTGGTGAACTTATATGGTCCCAATATAGATGATCAAAAGTTCTTTGCTAATTTATTTCTTATCTTATCATCACTTACAGGGCGACATATAATAGCAGGGGATTTTAATTGTACATTGAATCCCGGTATAGATAGATCAACAGGACTGGACTGTACGCACAATGGATGTAGGATGACCATTAATCATTTTATGAAAGAATTGAAATTGATAGATATATGGAGAGAAATGAAACCACAAGTTAAAGCCTACTCTTGTTATTCCAATACCTACAAGACATTCTCACGTATAGATTATTTTTTGATCTCCACAGAATTAAGGTCCAAGATTCAAAACTGTTTTTATGATAACATCGTGATCTCTGATCATGCACCCTGCTGTCTAATATATGTAGATAAGAAATTGACAAAGGAACCAGGTAGACGGCAATTTCAGCATAAATGGCTTCAGGATGAGGAATTTGTTAAATACATAGAAAAACAGATGAGTTCTTTGACATCAATACTACACAAACATCAGCATGTGTAAAGTGGGAGGCTTTCAAAGCTTTTATTAGGGGACACATTATTAGTTATACAGGTTCAAAATCTAAGAAGACTCGAGAGGAGAGAGTCCAACTGGAACATAAAATAAAAATTCTTCAAGAAAGAGTATATGCAGGAAGAGATCCAAGGTTGGAGAACGAATTACTGATTTTGAGAGCTGAATATGACAAAAAATCAGCGAATAGAGCTGCCTCGAGTCTTCTAAGATTGAAACAATCTTTTTATGAACAAGGTGAAAAATCAGGAAAGTTATTGGCATGGCAGATTAAACAATTAGAATCTATAACACCAATTACCAGTATTATAAGTAACGGACAGGTAGTTATAGATCCTTTAGAAATTAATAGAGCCTTTAGAGATTACTATGAAAAATTATATGATACCAAAAATGAATCTGACTTAACAAAACTACATGGGTTTTTGAACGAACTATTTATACCGTGTATTCCAAATGAAAATAGGGAGATACTGGAGTCTAAAATTAGTCAAGAAGAAGTTGGACTAGCTATTGATAATATGAAATCAGGAAAAAGTGCAGGACCAGATGGTCTTCCAGTTGACCTTTATAAAAAATTTAAGAATAAATTAACAAAACCTTTTTTGGAAATGGTTTTAGAAGCATTTCAAAATAGTAATTTACCATCATATATGAATAATGCCTTAATTATACTGTTGCCAAAACCAGGTAAGCCCTCTAATAAATGTGAAAATATGAGACCAATAAGCCTATTAAATGCCGACCTTAAGATAATCTGTAAAATTTTAGCAAGACGAATACAAGAAATTTTACCAAATATTATTAATCGAGATCAGAATGGCTTTATAAAGGGAAGACAAGGCTTCCATAATGTAAGAAGACTTTTTAATATTATTTATTCTAATAAAGAAGCACCGGATACAGCTCTCTTATCACTGGATGCCGAAAAAGCCTTTGATAGAGTTGAATGGCCCTTTCTTTTTGAAGTCTTACAAAGGTTTGGACTTGGAAATAATTTCATAAAATGGGTTCAGATAATATATAATAATGCTACTGCAGAAATCCTAACAAATAACAATATTTCAAAATCAATAAAAATCAATAGAGGATGTCGACAAGGCTGTCCACTTTCACCTTTACTGTTTACTATGGCAATTGAACCTTTAGCGATGGCGATACGTCTACAGTCACAAATATATGGAATTAAAGTTGGACCAACAGAACATAAAATCTCCCTGTATGCCAATGACATAATTTTGTTTATGTCGAATCTTAAAAAATCAATTCCGACCTTGTTGAATTTAATAAAGAATTTTGGGGAAATATCAGGATATAAAATAAATAAAACTAAATCTTCAATATTAATGCTAAATGAGACCCAGAGAAATTACCCAGCCCCTGAGGTAAATCAATTCAATGTTGTAAATCAGTTTAAATATTTAGGAATCCAAATTGTGCCTAAGCTAGAATCAATCGTCAGTGTCAATTATGAAGCCTTAATGACAGATATTGATGAGTTACTTCAGAGATGGATGTCACTACCAATGTCGATGATCGGGAGAATTAATATACTTAAAAGTAATATCTTACCTAAAATACTTTATTTATTTCAATACATTCCCTTACCACCACCTTTAGATTTATTCTCAAGAATTAAAAAAAAGTTAGTGGAATTTATATGGAACAACAGGAGGGCTAGATTACGTCTGTCTTTATTATATTTACCATTTGATCGTGGAGGTCTGAAATGTCCAAATTTTATGTTGTATTATTGGTCGGCACAACTGAGGTCTATGACATATTATTTTTCATTAAATGATCTCCCTCACTGGACTGAAATGGAATCATACAATTTGCCTTTACCTCTTCCCATATTCATATACTCAGATTCGGCAAAAAAATTACAAAAACAAGTTAAAAATCCATTTGTAAAGCATATGATCAAAATATGGTGTGAAGCTAAAAACTATTTAAAAGAACCACAGTTATTGTCACAATTTAGTCCAATATGGGGTAATCAATATTTTAAACCAGGGAGAGCGGACGCTGTATTTAAAGTATGGAATTTAAAAGGGATACAAAAGATTCAGGATTTATATTTGCCATGTGCAGAAAACATAATGTCTTTTGAAGAGCTGAGGATCAAATTTAATCTCAATAGAACACATTTTTTTAAATATCTTCAACTTAGAAACTTTATTCGATCAAATCAAAATAAAGCTCTCACTCGACCTATCTATTCATCCTTGGAAAAAATGTTGATGAAAGATAGTAAAAGAAAGGGTATTATTTCAGAGTTTTATAACTCATTGACACTATTTTCAAGTGAAAATTCACTGAAAAGATTAAACTACTGGAAAGAAGATCTGCAAACTGAAATTTCAGAGGAACAATGGGAACTGGCTTGTACAGAAGCTCAAACCAAATCAATAAATGTACGCCTTAAATTGATACATTTCAAATGGTTAATGCGGATGTATGTTACACCGGAGGAGTTAAATAGATATAATAAAAATATACCAGATACATGCACAAAATGCATGGAAAGTAAAGGAACTCTATTTCATTGTGTATGGGAATGTAGATTAATAAGAATGTTTTGGGAAGAGGTGAGGGTAAGAATTGAAAAAATAATCTCAAAACAAATCATATTGAATCCTAAACTGTTTTTGTTGGGTCTGTACCCAGAAAAGCATAATTTTAATAAAAGTGAAAGAACATTCATAGACCTCAGTTTGCTTAATGCCAAAAAATGTATTGCACTATTATGGAAAAAGACTTATAGACCAGATGTGACTCAGTGGTTAAGACAGATGTTAACAAACCTTCCATTAGAAAGAATAACATATATACTGAAATCAAAGGAAATTGTGTTTGAAAATATATGGAGACCTTTTATTGATTATGTAAAAAATTTAAACATAACTCTTGAAGAAGAAGGTGAATGATGTGTGTGGACCTTGTAAATTCCAAACTGGTGAACATAATATGTATACTTATGTATTGGATTGTCTAGACTAAACAGAGGAGCATTGTTGAAGATTTGATTTTGTTGGTGGTTGTTGGTGTTTTTTAGTGCATTTTTTTTTTTTTGTAGTACTTTAGTGTTAGTGTTTGATTGTTTGTATCATGTTTGTTAAAAAAAAAAAAAAGGTTCAATAAAGATATTGTGGAAAAAAAAAAGTCAGCTCCAATTTGCTCAAAACCATATAAATAAGCCAAAGAGGTTTTGGGATTCTGTTCTGTGAAGTGATGAAGCAAAACTGGAACTTTTTGGGTATATGGATCAGCAGTATGTCTGGAGGAGGATGAATGAAGCATACGCTAAAACAGTAAAACCTACAGTAAAGCATGGTAGTAGCTCAGTGATGTCCTGCAGTGTGTGGAGGGCAAGATGGATTCAATCAACTATCAGGAAATCCTGGGAGAAAAAGCAGTGCCGTCTGTGACGAAGCTGAAGTTTGGGTGCCATTGGCCCTTCCAACAGGACAATGATCCCAAGCATACCTCAAAGTCCACCAAGGATTGGAAGACACTAGAAGCCATCACAGTCACCTAACTTGAACCCCATTGAAAATCTCTAGTGGGATTTAAAGAAGGTGGTTACAAACGCAAACCCAAGAATATTAGTGAAGTGGATGCCTTTGCCCATGACGAATGGACCAAGTTTCCGCAGGAACGCTGCCAGAAGCTGGTGTATGGCTGATTTGCAGCAGGTCATAACAGCAAAAGGGTGCTCTACTATGGGTGGGGGGGGGGGCTATGAAAAGTTCATAGGCTGACTAAGAAGGAGTTATGCTCGTAGGTGCTGAGCCAGTAGTATTTGTGCTTCAGTGGCCGAGGAACAAGAGGGCAGAGCTGAGAGTGAGAGAACTGTCAAAAGTATGGGTACAATAAACCACATTTGGTCAACTTTGACCACTGCATCATGGTCAGCTTATGAACTTTTAAGACCCCCTCGTACATACTAAAGATGCTCGTCATGAAAGGGTTCAATAAGGGTTGAATAATTTTGAGACTGCAGTATTGACTAAATGTAGCATTTTGTGTCAAATGATGAAGACCCTGGAGAGACTGCTCCTTGCTCACCTCCGTCCCCTGGTGGGATCAGCAATGGATCCACTCCAGTTCGCCTACCAGCATGGCATTGGGGTGGAGGATGCGGTGATCTTCCTCCTTCACCGTTCTCTGTCCCACCTGGAGAAGCCCGGGAATGCGGTGAGGATCATGTTCTTTGACTTCTCCAGTGCTTTCAACACCATCCAACTGATGATCCTGAAGGACAAGCTGCTGTGCGCAGGGGTGGACCAGCACCTGTCATCATGGATCCTGGACTACCTCACAAACCGGCCTCAGTTTGTGAGAACCCGGGACTGTGTGTCCGACACGATCATCGGTAGCACAGGGGCCCCCCAGGGAACGGTTTTGGCTCCCTTCCTGTTCACCCTTTATACTGCGGACTTCTCACACAACACAACACACTGCCATCTACAGAAGTTCTCTGACGACTCTGCGATTGTTGGCCTCATCTCCAACGGAGATGAAGCTGAGTACAGAGGGCTTATCCAGGACTTCGTGGACTGGTGTCACCGGAACTGCCTCCAGATCAACGCGAGGAAAACTAAGGAGCTGGTGGTGGACTACCGCAGGCAAGGACAACCCCTCACAGCACCAGTAAATATACAGGGAACAGACATCGAGATGGTGACATCCTATAAGTACCTGGGTGTTCATCTGAACAATAAACTAGACTGGTCACACAATACTGACGCACTCTACAAGAAGGGACAGTGCAGGCTGTTCCTACTGAGGAGACTCAGTTCTTTTGGTGTACAAGGGGCGCTGCTGAAGACATTCTATGACACGGTGGTGGCATCAGCCATCACTTTTGGAGTGGTCTGCTGGGGCAGTGCCATTACAGCAGCCGATAGGAAGAGACTGAACAAACTGATCAAGAAAGCTAGCTCTGTCCTGGTGCAGCGCCTTGACCCAGTGGAGGAGATGGGAGAGAGAAGGATGGTGGCTAAACTGTCATCTCTGCTGGAGTCCGAGTTCCACCCTATGCAGGACATACTGAACGCACCGAGGAGCTCATTTAGCAGCAGACTACATCATCCTAGGTGCACAACCAAGAGGTTTTGCAGGTCCTTCCTACCTATGGCTGTCAGACTGTACAACCTAAGCAGGACTGCTCGCAGAGATAGCAAAAAGACAACCTAATAGTATTGAATGCAAAAGACGCAATAGACTTACACAATGGTCCCCTCCGGTATACAACTAGGAAAATACCGGTCGCTATGGAGGGTGAGAATATGTATGGGTACATAATCATACCGTGTAGGATAACTAAGTAGATGGTTGTGCTGTTTCATTCCATCTAGCTACAATGCTCCGCACTGTGTGTGTTTATATATTTATTCCATCTAGCAACAATGCTCCACGCTGTGTGTGTTTATATATCTACATATTTATTCCATCTAGCTACAATGCTCCGCACTGTGTGTTTATATATTTACATATTTATTCCATCTAGCTACAATGCTCCGCACTGTGTGTTTATATATATATTTATATATTTATTCCATCTAGCAACAATGCTCCACACTGTGTTTATATATTCATATATTTATTCCATCTAGCTACAATGTTCCACACTGTGTGTGTTTATATATCTACATATCTATTCCATCTAGCTACAATGCTCCGCACTGTGTGTTTATATATTCACATATTCATTCCATCTAGCTACAATACTCCGCACTGTGTGTTTATATACTCATATATTTATTCCATCCAGCTGCAATGCTCCGCACTGTGTTTATATATTTATATACCTATCCCATCTAGCTACAATGCTCCGCACTGTGTGTCTGTATATATACACTACCGTTCAAAAGTTTGGGGTCACTTAGAAATTTCCTTATTTTTGAAAGAAAAGCACTGTTTTTTTCAATGAAGATAACTTTAAACTAATCAGAAATACACTCTAATATCTAATATACATTGCTAATGTGGTAAATGACTATTCTAGCTGCAAATGTCTGGTTTTTGGTGCAATATCTACATAGGTGTATAGAGGCCCATTTCCATCAACTATCACTCCAGTGTTCTAATGGTACAATGTGTTTGCTCATTGCGTCAGAAGGCTAATGGATGATTAGAAAACCCTTGTGCAATCATGTTAGCACAGCTGAAAACAGTTTAGCTGGTTAGAGAGGCTATAAAACTGACCTTCCTTTGAGCAGGTTGAGTATCTGGAAAAAAATATTATTTCAAATACAAATCATTATTTCTAACCTTGTCAATGTCTTGACTATATTTTCTATTCATTTTACAATTCATGGTGGTAAATAAGTGTGACTTTTCATGGAAAACACAAAATAATTGTTTGGGTGACCCCAAACTTTTGAACGGTAGTGTATATACATATATTTATATTTATATGTACATATATATACTCGCTGCTCTTGGTTTTTTTCCTTGCCTTCTGATTGTTGCTCTGAGTGTTGCTATCCCTGTGCTGTTGCAATCCTGGAATTTCCCCATTGTGGGACTAATAAAGGCTTATCTTATCTTATCTTAAATCTGGAGAAACCACTTGTAATATTAGTTGTGTTGAGATATTTAAATTGTTCTTGTTTAACTTGTTTATTGCAAACAGCTGCTAGTTTGTACATTTTGCCAATAAACCTAATTTGCAATGGGGGTTGATTGATTTTGATTGCAACTGTATTGCAATCAAAGCAGTCAGTGGTCTGTAGAAACTGAATTGCCCCTTGGGGATTAATAAAGTTCTCTGTATCTGTGTAAACCCATAGTCAGAGGTTAGGATCCCAAGATGAACCTGTATACCAGGTTTGGTGGCCCTACCTTTACTCTTTTTTAAAGTAACAGTAAGTGTAGCATTTACCATAGTGCAACTGCAATGTTAACTTTGACCTTTGACCCCTTGACCCCAAGCCCATAGTTAGGTGAGGGTGTAAGTCATCCGAAATGTGTATTGGATACAACTCCTGTATCGATTTGAAAAGCCTGCATCACTTCTTTCAGTAGTTATTGTGTTTAAAAGATTTAGGCACAAGAGCACTCTGAGGCAAATGCAATATCCCCCACTTCCATTTTCTTTGAAAATCCCAATACTTACTGACAGACAGCAGTTTTCAACTTTTCAATATAATTACTGCGGCAGAACCAAATTATGATAAATCCACATCCACAACAATATACAACAAAGTATACAACCCATAGTTGTAGGTCAGGATCCCAAGGTGAACCTGTGTAGCAAGTATGGTGACCCTAGAGAGTTTTACACATTCTATAGTAAGAGATCATAGAGAGTGCCAACCTTGACCTTTAGACTAATGATGGCCAGATGAGAATTTCTGGAGGACTTGAGGCCTTTCATCATAATGGCTCATATTGCCGAGACCTCATGTGAAACTTCATTTTCTCTACCAGGCCATCTAGTGGACAAAACATATACAACATGCAGATTTTTACAAGGGTGTTATTGGTTTAATGTGTATTTTTTTTTTCATTTCATTTTTTTTAAGAAATATCAATGATCTTAAGGCAAAAAAATAATAAAACTGAGGTGACTACAGTGAATGTGCTTGTGCTACTTATCCATTTTTGTTAAGAAATAATAACTTTTCAACGGTTTTATATTGTCTTTCCCAGTACATTCATCTCTGTTCTTATTGTCATGCAGAGCACAATAGTGCCTCAGCATAATGATGTGTTGCTGTTGTATCCAAGCTCTTTGAAACAACAGACACTTCACTGTGCAAATAAAATAAATTATTAGAATGGCCCAGCTGGGACCTCAGCTTCCCAGTTGCAGGACACATATTTCACCTCTAAGCTACTACTTAGTCATGGCTAGTTGAGGCTTTCTTGAAGACTTGAGGCCTTTCATCAAAATGGTTCATATCGGTGAAGCCTCATGTGAAACTTCATTTGTTCTACTAGGCCATGTAGTCAACAAAAAATATCCAGCATGCAGATTTTTACAAGGGCATTATTGGTTTAGTGTGTATTTTTTCAATTTTAAGAAATGTGCTGTCTTTTAAGAAATATCAATGATCATAAGTGAAAAAAGAAATAATAAAACTGGGGCAAATGTGCCTGTGTTACTTGGTGTGCTTGTGCTACTTATCCATTTTTATTAAGAAATAATAAATTTTCAACAGTCTTATACTCTTTCCCAGTATATTCAACTCTGGCCTTATTCTCATGCAGGGCACAATACCAATAGTGCCTCAGCATAATGATGCGTAATAATGATCCAACCTCTTTGAAACACAACAGACACTTCACCTTGCAAATAAAAATCAAATCAGAAGGATGACCCAGCTGGGATTCAAACCCTGGCCTCTCAGTTGTAGAGCAGATGCTTTACTGCTAAGCCATCATCTCAGTTACAACTAGAAAAGCACTCATAGAGCGCATACCTCCGCCAAGGCTCCTTCCGTTTGTCATGGATCACCTCCAAAATGTAATGGGTTTGTGTGTAGGCCTATAGCCACTTGTGGTGAAAATGGCATCAAAGTCTGTCCATCAGTTTTGGAGTATTGTTGCTAACACACTGTGAAAAGATAAGAGCCTTGGCTGAGGTAAGCATTCTCAGATCATGACCAAAATCTAATCATCTGTTCCTCGTGCCATTACACACCTTTCCTGAAAATTTCATCAAAATCCGTTCTTAACTTTTTGAGTATTGTTGCTAACACACTATGAGAAGATAAGAGCCTTGGCTGAGGTATGCATTCTCAGATCAACACCAAAATATAATGGGTTCCTCTCTAGCTCAAGAACCACCTCTGGTGAAAATTTCATCCAAATCCATCCAGTAGTTTTTGTGTAATCCTGCTGCACAAATACAAACAAAGCCCTTGGTGGAGGTATGCACTCTCCGATCATCACCAAAATCTAATCATCTGTTCCCCGTGCCATTACACACCTTTCCTGAAAATTTCATCAAAATCCGTTCATAACTTTTTGAGTTATGTTGGTAACAGACAGACAGACAAGACAGACAGACAGACCCCGGTAAAAACATTACCTCCTTGGCGGAGGTAATGAATAGAAACTATTTGTAGAAAATACATCAATGGAAGAAATGCGCTCAAAATGTTCCCAAACGGGAGAAGTCCATGTTTTTGGTGCTGCCTCCATCTGAAAATTGGCTGTCACAAATCCATTACACAGTCAAACATCGACAACACAAAACGTGAGGGACGGGGATTTCCACTGTGTATCACTGCTCACTTTATTTCATGTTGCATGCAAAATCATGAATAGCTTCCTGACCCAGTCACGTGGTACGACGTCAATGCATACATCACAATACATGCCTTGAAACGTGCTTCGCCAAATATTTCCTGGATAATCTCGGAGCACCCTCAGAGCTCCGAAGCCTGCTTCCCTGTTATATGTGGGACTTGACTCTCGGGGCTTCCCGTAGCCTAGCCGAGGGGATTGGGGTGATGACGTAAAGATACTCTATCGTTAGAAAACATGTTTGAAATGGTTAGCCAGAAAGAGTCCACAGTTCAGCGAAGTTTACCAGTGTTGGCTAAAGGGAGTGTAGCCACGAAAGTTTCCCCACCAACCACAGCCGTTAGCAAGGTGGCTAATTCTCCGGGGCGGACCCCCAGGAGGTAGCAGACTGGGGTGAGGGACAGGGCCTACTCTATCACTGCTAAATCATCAGCGGTGGAGTACAGAAACACGACACAGGTGTGTGTGGCATGCACGAAGAAGGGACCATTGAAATGGTATGTGCTAAAACTCGATGGAGTCGATGTGCCGCTTATGGTGAACTCGGGCCGGCAGGTCCATTCTAAGTATGGCTACTTTGAAGAGACTTTTCCCAAATAAAACCATCAACGCTGGAACAGTGAGAATGTTTGGATACAATCACGCTGAGATTGAAATGGCGGGCACGGTCAAGTTTTCAGTGAAATGTGGGTTGAAGACAGTCCCTACATTCACTTTCCAAATCTTACGCCAGAGGGCAGACGTGCTAGGAGTAGATCTGCTGGGTGAATTGAGATTTTCCATCAAGGATCCAGAGGGCTCAATGGTACTGACAGTATACCCCGAATGGCATGTCCGCTGGCCGGCGCTGTTCAGAGGCCTGGGATGCATCAGCACGTTCCACCACCGCCCGCTCATAGACCCAAGTGTGACGCTGAAAATTCAACCGCTATCATGGCTTCCCCTCGCCCTATGGGACGATGTCACGGCGGAGTTGACCAAACTGCTGGAAGCAGGCATCATTGAGAGAGTGGATGCGTCACCTTGAATATCAAATATCGTGGTGGCCAAGAAAAAAAAACAAAACGGTGGCATCCGTCCATGTATCGATCTCAGGATGGTAAATAAGGCGATCGTCCCGGCCAAGTACCCGCTTCCAACGATGGAGGAACTTACTGCAACATTCAGCGGTTCACAAGTGTTCACAAAGCTGGACCTTCACCAGGGTTACCTGCAGGTGCCCCTCCACCCAGCCAGCAGGAACCTGACAGCGTTCATGACCCACATAGGTGTATTCAGGTACACCCGCATGCCGTTTGGTCTGAGTTCAGCACCCAGCTGTTTCCAGAAAATAATGTCCACGATTCTGGCCGGCCTCAAGGGTGTGGTGGCATACCTTGATGACATTGTGGTACATGGTCATCATGTGAGGAACACGATGATCGGTTGGGATGGGTGCTGACAGTGCTGCAGGAACATGGAGTCACCCTGAACAGAGAAAAGTGTATTTTTGTGGCAGACTCCATCGAGTTTGTGGGGTTCCAGACTCGGGGGGGGGGGGGGCTGTGGCCCCAGCATTTGAACATGGAGGCAGTCCTACGCCTCCCAGAACCATCAACACCTGCACAGATTTCCTCGTTTGGGTATGGTGAACTTTTATGGGTGTTTTATCCCCCGCTACTCGGAAACAATTGGACCTCTCTGGGCATTGTTGAAACAGGATGTGCCATGGCAATGGACCCCAGCCTGTTCAGCGGCGGTTACTAAGCTGAAGCGTCAACTCACTTCCCCTCCGGTGCTGGCCCATTTTGATCCAAAACGGCCTACCATTGTGACCTGTGATGCATCTGGCTCGGCGGTGGGGGCGGTTGTGTCTCAGATGCAGGATGGCACGGAGTCCCTGGTGGTGTTCGCATCGAGGTCTCTCTCAGCAGCTGAACAAAAGTACACTGTGGGCGAGAGAGAGGCACTCGCTTGCATCTGGGCATGTGAACGGTGGTATATTTACCTCTATGGGTGCCATTTCACTCTATGGACAGACCACCAAGCGCTGATGACATTACTGGAGACATCAGGTTCGGGACACAGACCTTTGCGGATCCACAGGTAGATGGAGTGGTTGAGGGCCTACAATTTTTCCGCTCAGTTCACCCCTGGCAAGGATAACGTAGTGGCGGATCTCCTGTCCCACACCATGGCCAACTCCATACAATCGGACGACGACAATGACGGTGATCCAACAGAGATGGATCTGGTTAATACGCTGCATGGGGCCCTCTGGGATATAGTATCCCCCCAGGAACTTCAGGTGGAGTCGGAACGAGACCCCGTGCTGTCACAACTGTGCTCAGTGATTAGAGAGGGTTGGCCCGCAAAGGTGCAGGGCGGTCTGGCACCCTTCCACTGGTTTAAAGTGGAACTGAGCTGTTGGGATGACGTGTGTGTGGCGAGGGGGCACTGCATGCTAATCCCAGTGTCTCTGAGGCCCTATGTCCCAGCGATGCTCCACGAGGGCCACCTGGGCGTGGTCAGGGTAAAACAGCCCTGCAGGGATTCTGTTTGGTAGCTGGGTATTGATAAGGACATGGAAGTTATGGTGAAAAACTGTGTTCCGTGTTTGGAGAACAGGAAGACCGGCGGACCACCCCCTCCACCCCTGCGGCCGCTGTCGTACCCGGAAGGCCCTTGGAAACACATACAGTTGGACATTTGTGGCGAACTGCATGCAGCACCCCCGAACAGTCGGTTCCTGCTCGTGGCCTACGACTTGTTCTCAAAGTGGCTGGAGGTGTTACCCACTAACTCAGTCATGACGGATGTGGTTACGGGTTTCCTCTTGTCACTGTTCGCCAGGTAGGGGGTCCCAAATTCAATCATGACTGACAATGGCCCACAGTTCACCTCTTTTGAAGAGGGCATTTGATGAGTTCTTGAGTGGTAGGGGCATGGAACACATTAAAACAGTGTTCTACCATCCCCAGGCCAGTGGGGGTGTTTAACGTTTTAACAAAACCCTGAAAAACAGACTGAGAGCCCATTTGGCAGATGGCTTCGCATTTCCGGACGCCCTCCAGAATACACTGCTTCACTACAGGGCAATGGCCCATACTACGACAGGATGCTCCCCGGTGGCTCTCATGCTGGGACGTGAACTGCTTCTACCTTTGGATCGACTGAGGCCACCCACGACTCACTCTCCAAGGAATATGGACTCTACACGGGATTGGGTCGCTGCACAACAGCGTAAAATGAAGCTGTGGTGTGGCCACACATATGTGACCTACTTTGTGACTGATGTAAGGCCTCACATTTTAGATCAGAACAAAGACAGAGCTTCCTTGGAGATAACAGGAAGCTGAGATGATGTTAGCTTTGGTATGCAGGGCTTGAGACTGTTGGGGTGTTATCAGAGGATTAAAGAGGAGATGCATTGTAGACTGTGGGGGTGATATTACAGAGAGGAGATGCATTGTTACTGGCGATTATAATGCAATGTGATCTGTGATGCATGTGACTTGTGAACTGTGAGAGTCCTGGTATTTAAGGACGAGAGTTCCCTGTAATGTCCTCTTTCTTCGTTGAGATGTTGGTGAATGTGAATAAAGCTGCTGTGAGAGAAATCTGTCTCATCATTTTCACATTCCCACACTGGTGACCCAAGACGTAGCATGCAGCAACAGGAGAGTTCCCCGGGGCCAGCCTCGTCAGGAGCCCCCAGCCAAGCGAATGCCGCTACGGTCCAGCTACCAGACTTCTGGCAGAACAATCCGCGCTCCTGGTTCCACGCGGTTGAGGCACAATTCAACCTCCGGGGAATATCGGTAGACGACACAAAATTCTACCATGTGGTCGCAAGACTGGACAACCACACGGCTCAGCATGTGGAGAGCCTTATCGAGCAGCTGCCAGACAGTGACAAATATGGCGCGTTGAAGGCTGCACTCATCCAGCACTTCACCCCCTCCGTCGAGGAGCGAGCAGAAGGACTCCTGGCGCTGACTGAGTTGGGAGATGACACGCCCGTTAATCTGATGGAGAAGATGTTGAGGTTGAAAGGCTCAGATGACGACCACTTCATCTTCACCCACCTCTTCCTCAGGACCCTACCGTCAGCGACGAGAGCGACCCTGACCAGTTCGCCGTTGTTGGCCCAGTGGGACTACCGAGCGCTGGCCCAGGAGGCGCAGCGAATTGTCAACGCCAGCAGACAACGCGCGGCCACGGCCACAGCAGCAGAACTCGGCACGACGACCGCAGATGGCAGGGGGCCAGGGGCAGCAGTAGCAGACCCACCGACGACGGCGGCGGCGGGAGCCAGGGAACGCGGAGGAGACGTCCTTTGTTTCTACCATCGCTGCTTCGCAGAGAGAGCACGCAAATGTGTACCACCGTGCCAGTTCAAGCGTTCGGGAAACGCCAAGACCGGGGGTCGGTAGCAGCCGCGGCCCTCGGGGAGGAGAACAAGCTGCTGTACTTGTTGGACGCACGCTCGGGGAGGCATTTCCTCGTGGACACAGGCTCCCAGTTGAGTTTCATCACATCTTCCTACGCGGACAGGCTAGCAGGTTCCAGAGGTCCTGGGGTGGCAGCAGCGAACGGCTCGGAGATTAAGACCTTTGGTGAGAAGACTCTGCTTCTGTATCTACACGGCCGTACATTTGAGTGGACTTTTGTCATAGCAGCAGTGAATTTCAATATGTTGGGGGCTGATTTTTTGTGCTCACATGGTTTGTTGGTTGATCTCGCTAACAGGCGCCTGGTTAATGCATTTTCTTTTGATTCTATTCCCTGTACAGTGCGAGTGGCCCCGCCAACAGCACAAGCCAACGTCACAGCTGCAAGCGGTAAGTTCCACACACTGCTCACTCAGTTCCCAGCACTCACGGTCCCCACATTTTCGGCAACAGTCGCTAAGCACCGGGTAGAACATTTTATTACCACTACCGGACCGCCCGTTTTTGCAAAAGCTCGGCGCTTGGACGCAGCTAAACTGGCCATAGTGTGCGAGGAGTTCGCCAACCTGGAGAGGTTGGGCATTATCAGACGTTCAAACAGTCCGTGGGCTTCCCCGCTACACATGGTCCCGAAGGCTGACGGATCATGGCGACCTTGTGGGGATTTCCGCAGGTTAAACAATGCTACAGCGCACGACCGCTACCCAATCCCGCATATCCAAGATTTTTCCGTTCATTTGGCAGGGGCTTGTGTTTTTTCTAAGATAGATTTGGTCCGCGGTTACCACCAAGTCCCAGTGCGCGCTGAGGACATACCCAAAACAGCGGTAATAACTCCATTTGGCCTTTTCGAGTTTTTGCGCATGCCATTCGGGCTTAAAGGGGCTGCTCAGACGTTCCAACGCATGATGGGCACGGTGCTTCGCGATCTCCCTTTCGTGTTCGTCTACTTGGACGATATTTTGGTAGCCAGCGCGTCCGAAGACGAACACGAAAAACACCTGGCCACAGTTTTCCGGAGGTTGGGAGATCACGGGTTAATAATCAACCCAGCGAAGTGTCAGCTGGGGGTGGCGCAGATCGATTTTTTTAGGACACCGCGTCTCCCCCGAAGGAGCGGTCCCGCTTCCTGACAAAGTGTGCGCGGTGGCAGATTTTCACCGGCCGCAGACGGTCAGGGCGTTACAGGAGTTTTTGGGAATGGTGAATTTTTATAACCGTTTTATCCCCCGCGCGGCGCAACTCATGCAACCGCTGTATGCCGCGCTCAAAAAACGCAAACCCGCGGATAAGGTCGAGTGGTCCCTGGAGTGGGACCAAGCGTTCTCGGAGGTAAAAGCAGCCTTGGCAAAGGCTGCGTTGTTGGCACACCCAGACCCAACGGCCCGCATAGCGCTCACTACTGATGCGTCAGATGTGGCCATAGGGGCGGTCGTGGAGCAGCATGTAGCCGGGGTTTGGCAGCCCCTCGCCTTTTTCAGCAGGACCTTGCGCGATAGCGAACGTAAATACAGCACGTTCGACAGGGAGCTGCTGGCTCTCCATTTGGCCATCCGCCACTTTCAGTTCTGGCTGGAAGGACGCCGTTTCACCGCGTTCGTTGACCACAAGCCGCTAACATTCGCGATGGCCAAGGTTTCCGAACCGTGGTCAAGCCGGCAGCAGAGACAGCTGGCCGCGATCTCAGAGTTTACCACTGATATTCAGCATGTGGCGGGCAAACTGAATGTAGTGGCAGATTGCCTCTCGCGCGCCGTGGCGGCCCCAGTCAGCGTAGGAATAGATTATGCAGCCATGGCCGCGGAGCAGGTTAGTGACGCGGACGTGCGCGCGCGCTCCAGTCTGGACCAACAGGGTTAAGGCTGGAGAACAGGGTGCAGCAAGACGGTATGCCCCCCCTAATCTGTGATGTCTCCACTGGACGGCCGCGTCGAGTAGTACCGGCCGCGTGGCTCCGCCGCGTTTTTGACTCAATTCATTCTTTGGTGCACCCGGGAGTGCGCGCATCGGTCAAAATGGTAGGAGAGAAATTTGTGTGGCCGAGTCTTCGCAAACAAGTTAAGGAGTGGGCAGCAGCCTGCACGGTGTGTCAACGAGCCAAAGTACACAGGCACACGAGGGCTCCTTTGGAGCCGTTTCACATTCCGGCCAAGAGGTTCGATCACATTCATGTGGACCTCGTGGGACCCCTCCCGCCGTCACAGGGGTGCACACACCTTCTGACAATGGTGGACCGCACCACGCGCTGGCCTGAAGTGGTTCCGCTGGCATCAACCACGGCCGAGGAGGTAGCGCGCGCGTTTTTAACAGCTTGGGTGGCACGTTTCAGAGTTCCGTCAGACATTACGTCTGACAGAGGCCCTCAATTTGTGTCCAAACTTTGGTTGACAATGGCCCGCAGCCTGGGTGTCACAATTCACCGCACAACCGCGTACAATCCGCAGGCTAACGGGTTATGCGAATGCTTTCATAGGTCATTGAAAGCGGCTCTCAGAGCGTCACTGACGGATGCAAATTGGGTAGACAAGTTACCGTGGATTTTATTGGGGTTGCGTTCTGCGCCTAAAGAAGACTTAGAAGCCTCCCCAGCGGAGCTCGTGTTTGCACAACCACTTCGGCTGCCTGGGGAGTTTCTCCCAGATAACCCGGCACCAGACACCTCCCCGTCTCAGCTGTTGCGGAGTAACATAGAATCAAGCACGCTGCCCGGCCCCGTGCACCACAGTTTTCCGTGCGTTTTTGTGCCTAAAGCTTTGAAGAACGCAGAGTTTGTTTTTGTCAGACACGATGCGCATCGAACCCCGCTGCAACCACCTTATGACGGATCGTTCAGAGTGCTGGAATCAGGGGACAAGCAGTTTTTGCTAGATTTGGGGGGTAGGAAAGAAGAAGTTGGCATAAACAGACTCAAACCCGCTTTTGTGGTGGCGGACGAGCAAGTGCTGTTGGCAAGGGCCCCGCGGCGAGGTAGACCCCCATGGGGGGCTTCACAGAGTAATGTTTCCCCAGAACACCCACAGGGACTGACAAAAGGTTTCCACCCCCAGACGGCAAACCCCCAGCGTGACAGTGCCGCGGAGACGTGGAATCCCGGCTACAGCAGATACGGCAGGAGACTGAAGCCTAGACAGCATGCGGACTGATGTGTATTGATTCTATCACGGCATGCATGCTGTTATTCTCATGTTTGTTCTAAAATGTTTGGGGGGGCTGGTGTGGTGTGGCCACACATATGTGACCTACTTTGTGACTGATGTAAGGCCTCACATTTTAGATCAGAACAAAGACAGAGCTTCCTTGGAGATAACAGGAAGCTGAGATGATGTTAGCTTTGGTATGCAGGGCTTGAGACTGTGGTGGTGTTATCAGAGGATTAAAGAGGAGATGCATTGTAGACTGTGGGGGTGATATTACAGAGAGGAGATGCATTGTTACTGGCGATTATAATGCAATGTGACCTGTGATGCATGTGACTTGTTAACTGTGAGAGTCCTGGTATTTAAGGACGAGAGTTCCCTGTAATGTCCTCTTTCTTCGTTGAGATGTTGGTGAATGTGAATAAAGCTGCTGTGAGAGAAATCTGTCTCATCATTTTCACATTCCCACAAAGCGACAGTTTGACAGGAAGCACAGAGCGAGAGCCCACGGACTGAAAGTGTTGGACCGAGTTTGGATTAGACACCCTAACTGCACACATAAGCTGCAGCTGCTCTGGACGGGGCCCCTGCAGATCATGAGGCAACGGGGCCAGGACACGTTCGAGCTCGCAGACGGGTCGTGGTGGCACTCCAGCAGACTCAGAAAGTCACCACCGGAACAGAGGACTAGAGCTACGATGAGACAGCCTGACGTGAGGTGGGACTGGTTGGACTGGGGTGGAGAGAACTCACAGGCACGGCCGACGGTGCCTGGTGCAGAGTCCCTGCCTAGGGGATGCCCGGCTAGAATTTCGTCAGAGGCCCAGGTACCTGGAGGACTATATATTGAGGACAGCAATAGCTAACGTGTTGGGACTAAGCGGCAGAATAATCTGCTCCAACACGGTGGGGCGTTCTGGTAGTTTACATAGATGCCCGTTTAGTTGGCTGAATTTTGCCTATTTCGTGTTATTATATATACAGTATATACAGTATATACTGTATATATACTGTATATATATATATATATATATATATATACTGTACACTACCGTTCAAAAGTTTGGGGTCACTTAGAAATTTCCTTATTTTTGAAAGAAAAGCACTTTTTTTCAATGAAGATAACTTTAAACTAATCAGAAATACACTCTATACATTGCTAATGTGGTAAATGACTATTCTAGCTGCAAATGTCTGGTTTTTGGTGCAATATCTACATAGGTGTATAGAGGTCCATTTCCAGCAACTATCACTCCAGTGTTCTAATGGTACAATGTGTTTGGTCATTGCGTCAGAAGGCTAATGGATGATTAGAAAACCCTTGTGCAATCATGTTAGGTCTGCAATGCCGTAATTGCTGCAAATGGAGGATTCTTTGACGAAAGCAAAGTTTGAAGGAAAAAATTATTATTTCAAATACAAATCATTATTTCTAACCTTGTCAATGTCTTGACTATATTTTCTATTCATTTTACAACTCATGGTGGTAAATAAAAGTGTGACTTTTCACGGAAAACACAAAATTGTCTGAGGTGACCCCAAACTTTTGAACGGTAGTGTATGTATATATATATACAGTATATATATATATATATATATATATATATATATATATATATATATATATATATATATATATATATACTAAATAAAGGGGGAGATGATACTGTGTTTATTTTTTTTCTTTTGGGGGGGGGGTTCTTTGTCTTTGTAAAGGGGGGGCTATTGGGATTTGACTCTCAGGGCTTGCCGTAGCCTAGCCGAGGGGGTTGGGATGATGACGTCAGGCGGGCTATGGCTGGTGTATATATTCTGTTGTTCATGATAATAAAGGCAGTTCAGTGTACAGCTGAGAGAGGCTTCCATCTCATGTTATTCGGACATAACAGTCCCATGACTACTTTGGAACACAAACCTGTAGCCAAAGGTCATGGTCTCAGAGTGAACCTGTGTACCAGGTTTGGTGACCCTAGCTTTCTTTGTTGTTGGGATATACTTTCTAAGGCATTTTGATGTTGAACTTTGACCTTGCAATCCCAAAACCACACTCACACTTCAGGGTCACAGGGTGAAACTATGTACCAAGTTTGATGACCCTAGCTTTACTCGTACAGTAATAAGGCATAAGGAATGTTCACCTTGACCTTTTGACCCCAAACTCATAGTCAGAGGTCAGGATCCCAAGTGAACCTATGCACCAAGTTTGGTGACCCTAGCTTTCTTTGTTGTTGAGATATAGTTTATAAGCCATTTTGATGTTGACCTTTGGTTTCAGGATTGCAAGGTCATAGTTACACTTCAGGGTTACAAGGTGAACCTATGTACCAAGTTTGGTGACCCTAACTTTACTCGTACAGTAATAAGGCTTAGGGAATATTAACCCTGACCTTAGACCTTTTGACCCCAAACCCATAGTCAGGATTACAAGGTGAACCTGTGTACCAGGTTTGGTGACCCTAGCTTTGTGTTGTTCAGTAATAAGGCATAAGAAATGTTAGCCTTGACCTTTTGACCCCAAACCCATAGTCAGAGTTCAGGATCCCAGGGTGAACCTGTATACCAGGTTTGGTGGCCCTAGCTTTACTCGTTTTATAGTAAATGTAGCATATACACCATAGTGCAACTACAATGTTAATTCTGAACCTTTGACCCCAAACCCATAGTTAGGTGAGGGTGTAAGTCGTCCAAGATGTGTACAACTACTGTATCAATTTGAAAAGCCTACATCATTTCTTTCAGTAGTTAAGTGTTTACAAGATTTAGGGAAAAATCTGACCTGACCTTTGACCTCAAGGTCATCTGATGAGCGTGAAATTGCAATATGTGCATCATCAGAGTATATCAAACCATGGTACCAAGTTTCAAAACACAAAAGTGGGACAGACAGACGGAGGGACTGACCCATAACATAATCCCCCTTTGGGCTTCATCCAAAGGGGTTGAAGAGCCCTTTGGGTGAAGACTGAAAAGGAATAAAAAAATCTGACCTTTGACCTTGTCATCCGATAAGAGTGAAATTGCAATATACACATCATCAGAGTATATCAAACCATGGTTCCAAGTTTAAAATAATCAGATCAAAACTGTAGGAGGAGTTGATTTCACAAAAGTGGGACAGACTGACCCATAACAATCTCCCTTTGGGCTTCGACCAAAAATCATTTGTCAACATTAGTAATATGAATTTTTTCGTCTTTAATATGAAACTTTTCTCAGTACTTTTTGTCTTAGAAATTTGCAATTTTTTTCTTCTAAATTTTAAGATTTTTATTGAAATCTACATTTACCACTTTTTCCATCCATCCATCCATCCATCCATCCATCCATCTTCTTCCGCTTAATCCTTTTCGGGCCACGGGGGGGGGGGGGGGGAGCTGGAGCCTATCCCAGCATTTTTGGGCAAGAGGCAGGGTACACCCTGGAGAGATCGCCAGTCCATCGCAGGGCCAACACAAAGAGACAGACAACCATTCACTCTCACAGTCATACCTAAGGACAATTTAGAATCCCCAGTTTTGATGCCAATTAACCTAACTTGCATGTTTTTAGGTGTGTGGGAGGAAACCAGAGAAATCCTGGAGTAAACCCACACAGACAAGGGGAGAACATGCAAACTCCACACAGATCCCTTTTTCCCCTCACAAATTTCTAAGTTATATGGAAAATTAGATTTTTTAAAAAAAAATTTCATTCAGACTTCTTTCTTAAGAATGAAAACTTCAACTTTAAAACATTTTTGTACTTCTTTCTATACATTTGCAACAGTTTTCTTGGAATTAAAAAACCCCCAGAATAGTGTGTTGCGTCTAAAATACCTTAACCCCAATTCTTTTATATGAGGGCCAAATAACCAGACTGAGAGATGAAGTATACTTTCACTTATTTTACTGAAGGTGAGATATGGATACAGGCAGCGCTGGAACACAACTCTTTAGGCAATACCCCAAGAGAGTGCTACTCGAAAAGTGGGCCCTATAGTTTTTATAAATCTTCACCACTCCCTCATGCAAGAGGGAGGGTTTTCCTCATTGTATCAGTAACAGTAATTTTCCGCTATGTGCCAACTCAGCTGAGGGCCGAGCTGATTCTATCTGGTTTCAGCGAGTGTATTATAGGGTGTAACCTAAACTCTGCAGTGTAGCGTGTGAAGCAAGCAGATAAAGAAGTGCGAGAAAGACAGGCCAATCATGTCATTTTACTGACAATTCCCTCTGTTGAGGTGTCCTATTAGGGCACCTCACTATAACCTAGGGGGGGGGCAATGGATCAGCGTTCTCGTCGCGCCCTCCGCCAGTACCCGGGCTCGCCTGGGGAAGCTAATGATCCTACCAGCAGACTAAATTCGAAGAGACGACGCCGCTGTGCCAAGTCAAAGAAGAATCCTAGTCACAGTCCTAAAGCCGAAAGCAAACAGCCCCAAAAGCACTTTGTGGTAGGATCTGCCCTTCGCATATTACAACTAAACGTTGAAGGCCTATCTGCAGCCAAGCGAAGCCTTATTGAAGTCCTCGCCTTCCAACATTCGATTGATGTAATCTGCCTCCAAGAGACTCATATTGGCACAGAGGAAGCTGGCCGCTTCACCATCAAAGGCTTTGACCTCCTGTGCTATGTTCTACATGCTAAACATGGACGTGCCACCTATGTGCGTTCTGACATAGTTGAAGCAAATCACCTGATAACAACACATCTCTCAGACACCATAATCATTGGTGGCTTCCATATTGTCAATGTGTACAAGCCCCCTAATGCCAACTGGGATCTGCAGGTCTTACCCACCCTACCCCACCCTGCCATCTATGTGGGGGACTTTAACAGCCATCACCCTGACTGGGGGTACCCAGCAGTGGACAGTGATGGGGAGGCACTTTTAGACTGGGCATCCAGAAATGACCTCGCTTTGATATACGACCCCAAACAAAGAGGAACCTTCCACTCTGCTAGGTGGAAGAAGGACTATTCTCCTGACCTGTGTTGGGTCAGCTCTTTGAATGGGGAGCCATATCCTACACAGATCCTCATTCTTGATGATTTTCCACACAGCCAACACCGGCCCCTGCTTGTACACATTGGCCTACAACTTCCAGTCATAAACAGCCCAAGGAAGATGCGCTGGAACTTCCGCAAAGCCAACTGGAAGAAATTCAGTGAAACTCTGGACCGGAGCGTTGTCACCATCCCACTCCACACCATCACTGTAGATGAAGCATACAACCGCTTCTGCAGCGCAATCTTCAAGGCTGCTCATACTGCAATCCCACGAGGCTACCGACCCCTCTATGTCCCATGTTTGGACGGAGAAAGTGCTGCCCTCCTACAATCCTATCAAACATCAGGGGACCCAGAGATAGCAGACCATCTCATTGAATCGCTAAATACAGCCCGGCGAAAGAAATGGGAGGAGACAGTTGCTGACCGGAGCTTTACCCACTCTAGCAGGAAATGTTGGAGCCTCATCCGTCGCCTAGGAGCTGCACAGAAGCCCCCTAGCCAAAGCCGAGCATCCGTCACACCCAACCAAGTTGCATCCCACCTACTGACTATCGCCAAAGCACCCCAAAACAAAGACACCAGAAGAGCAGTTACAACTGAGCTAAAAAAACACCAAAAAATGCCTGTAGAGGAAACGAACCCTGAACCCTTCGAGGCTGCTGAACTGGAGAAAGTCCTACAGGGCCTGAAATGTGGAAAGGCAGCAGGATACGATAACATCTTCCCAGAATTCATGAAAAATCTTGGCCCCCGAGCCCTAACCTGGTTGACACAATTCTACACAAGGATCACACAAACAAACTTGATCCCAAAGAAATGGCGGACAGCAAAGGTCATTGCCATCCCAAAACCTGGCAAAGACCACAAACTACCAGCAAGCTACCGCCCAATCTCCCTACTCAGCGTTCCTTACAAAATCATGGAGCGCCTAATACTGCAACGCATTTCCCCAGAAATAGAGGATATTCTAAGTGTGGATCAAGCAGGTTTCCGCAAGGACCGCAGCACAGGAGAACAAGTACTGGCCCTAACCACCTTCATCGAAAATGGCTTCGAGAGCAGACTGAAGACAGGGGCTGTGTTTCTCGATCTTACAGCCGCCTATGATACGGTCTGGCACAAAGGCCTCCTCCTGAAACTTATAAAGGCGATCCCTGCTTGGGCAACAGCAATTATAAAAACCCTGCTGACCAACCGAAGGTTCAGAGTCCACCTCAGTCAGAACACAAGTGCATGGAGAATGCAGAAAAACGGACTCCCACAAGGCTCAGTTCTAGCTCCAACTCTGTTCAACCTCTACATAAACGACCTGCCTACTACAAAATCCCGCAAATTCATCTATGCAGACGACATCTGTTTGGCATTCCAAGCACCAGACTTTGAACCACTGGAACGGGTGCTCACGGAAGATCTTGCCAAACTGGACCAGTTCTGCAAAATCTGGCGCCTAAAACCAAGCCCAGCAAAAACCGTCTCCAGTGTATTCCATCTCCACAATGCAAAAGCTGCCAGAGAACTAAACATCCACCTGAGCAGACTCAAGCTTAAGCATGCCCCAAATCCAACTTATCTTGGAGTGACCCTTGATAGGACCTTATCCTTCAAGGAACATCTAAAGGGGACGGCTGCTAAGGTGAAGGTACGAAACAACCTGCTCTGCAAGCTCGCTGGTGCAAAATGGGGGGCGGCAGTCTCCACCCTGCGCACCTCGGCACTGGCCCTTTCATACTCTGTAGCAGAATATTGTGCCCCTGTCTGGTCCAGGTCATCTTACACACACCATGTAGACACCCAGCTCAACTCAACCATGAGAACTATAACTGGAACAATCCGCTCAACACCACTCCCCTGGCTCTCTGTACTGTCAAACATAGCCCCTCCACACATCCGGCGAGCAGCATTAACTCAAAGGATGCTCCAAAAAGTTAAAGATTTTCCTCACTTGCCAATCCATGCAGATATCTACACCCCACCCACTGCCCGACTTTCATCCAGACGGCCGATTTGGAAAAACCCTCCCCCAGCTGACTTTACCATCCAGACAGCTTGGCAAGAGGAATGGGAGACCAAGGAGGTCCCAAACAAACAACTGGTGATAAACCCCAACCAACAGGTCCCGGGCACCAACCTCCCAAGGAGACAGTGGTCTACACTCAATCGCTTCAGGACTGGACATGGCCCCTGCTTGGCCAGCCTTCACAGATGGGGCAGTAGCCCTAGCCCACTGTGCGCATGTGGAGAAGAGCAAACAATGGAACACATCATAGAGGTTTGCCCGCTCCAAAGACTGGAAGGAGGATTACACACCCTCCATACAGCAAACCAGGAGGCAACTGCTTGGCTTAAGGACTTTGCATTCGCTAAATAAATAAAACTATAACCTAGTAACATAAGCTTACGTTTTTGCATTTCCTCCTGTTGAGATGGGCTAGCGCCCATCTCATAACCCTATTCTAACCCCTGTGTGTAGTGTTTCTGAAGTTCTATATGTGCTTGATGCCCCCTTCCGGCAGTCACGTGGACCTGCCTCCATCAGGTCGCCATTTCTCCAGTGGACATCGGGTGTGGTGCAGACATTATGAGTCAATATAGCTAACAATGAATATATGCATATATAGTATGCATATATTCATATATGCACCTTCATATATGCATCTATTATTTCATTAATCATTTATCACAAAGGAAACCTGTAGGGCAGAAGTACAGCAGAGCAAAATCTAACACCATGTGAATGTGCATTGTAGACCCTATTGCAGACCCTAAACTATCTCCTCGGCGTCATTTAGGTCCCCATCTAGGTTCAGTCATGGCACAACCTCGTCATCGTCCTGGCAATAGGAGAGCAGGTGGGCAGCTTCCTGGACCCGTTGATATGGAGGCGGATCCTTGGAAGAGAAGGCCACTTAAATAGATCTTTCATCCATCCATCCATCTACTTCCACTTAATCCTTTTCGGGTTGCAGGGGGGCTGGAGCCTATCCCAGCATCTTTGGGCGAGAGGCAGGGTACACCCTGGACAGATTACCAGTCCACCGCAGGGCCAACACAGAGAGACAGACAACCATTCACTCTCACATCCATACCTAAGGACAATTTAGCATCCCCAGTTTGATGCCAATTAACCTTCTTTTATTTTTATTTATTTTTTTATTCTTTTAATTTTTATCCTTTAATCATGGGAATACAACAACATCCACAAAAAACAAAGCTCAATAAACTAATAATAATACGTATAAGGGCTCCTTGAATTATTTTTCCCCATCAAACCAACTACCTATAAGACTATCAATGCCAGATTAAGCTTTATTAAGCTTTTAGCTCTTATAAAGATTTTAATTTTTCTAAAATTTAAGCTATACTTTATAATTTTATTAAAAATATGCAACTTATGGATTTTATAACTATTTTAGTAAGTTGATTATGCAAAAAGTTTTTTTTTAAAGTTTTTTTTAACATTAATTGCGCTGTATAATAATCAACCAGATCCCGCAATTTCAATAACTTTAAATGTGTAAACAATAAATTAGTATGTTCAAGATACCCGACTTTGTATATAACATGGACTGCCCTTTTTTGTAATATTAGCAATGAATTAAGTGTACTTTTATAATTGTTACCCCAGACCTCTATACAATAGGTCAAGCATGGAAGTAACAATGAGCAATACAAGATATGAAGTGATTTGTAATCTAGGACTTGCTTAATTTTATTTATGATCGCAATATATTTTGCAACTTTGCTTTGTATTTATCTGACGTGTGGTTTCCAACTTTTATCATCTAGTATTTGTCACGCCGCGCCGTTCATCAGCGGCGCCACCTGCTCACACACCTGATCCTCATCAGCGGCGAGGGATAAAAGCCGCCTCGCCCGGAGGCTCGGCCTGAAGCCGTCAGACTTCGTTCCCTCACCGCCGTGAGCATACCTTTCTTCAGCATCGCTATTCTGGGTAAGAACCCTTACCTCCTTTCCAGTCTGCTCCCCTGTGCACAGGTGGATTCCCCGGCGGCGGACATCTCCGTTCCATCGCCCATCCTTCGCTGCTGCACGGAGCTCTCCAGATGGCTGTCTCCCGGGCTACGTTCCCCTTGCTGTGCCAGCTATCCTGACAACTCAAGTAAGATCTTCTCTTGCCATAATTCATCCTGTGTTGGTGTATGCCCGTCACCCTCTCCCTGTGCTCTCTCCATAGGGTTGCTCGGCCGAACGGTCATCTGCCTCTGTGCCTGAAGCAGACGCCACCACCAACACATCTGCATCCCGCAGACACACACTCATTCACCCCTGCTGTTAATAAACTCTTTGAACTACTCTAAGCCTGTGTGTGCGTGTCTCCTGAGCCGTGCGTTATGTCAGTACGGCTTCAGCAGAGCGGCTCGGCGGACGGCGGGCTCGCTCACCGGCTTACCACTCTCGAGGCTAGAGTGGATCAAATAGCTTATCAACAGCAGGTGATCCTAAATCAATTGATAACTATCACTGGCCGATTGGACCGCCTGGACCCCCAGCAGCCGTTCCCCCCGGCTCCTCAGGGTGGCGCAGCTCCTGCTGTTCCGGTGGCCGTCCAGCCAGCTCCAGTGGCACCGGCCCGACTCACACCAATTCCGACCCCCGCCCGCTTTAGCGGAAAGCTCGGCGGAGCGCGGGGGTTTGTGATGCAGTGCGAGTCCGTGTTTGACCGTGTGCCCGGAGACTTTCCCTCAGATCACAGCCGGATCGGCTACATAGGGAACCTCCTGGAGGGGCGTGCTTTAACTTGGGCCTACGCTATTATGGCGAGACCCAGTTATGCCACCCTCACCTATGCCGAGTTCGTGAGGCGCTTCCTGGAGGTGTTTGATCACTCCCGTTCCGAGGCGGTCCAGGTCGATCGGCTTCTCGCTCTCCAGCAGGGAAGCCGGTCGGCCGCGGATTATGCCATCGAATACCGGGTAGCGGCGGAGGAACTGGGCTGGGAGGAGCGCTCCCTTTGCGGCCTGTTTCTCCGCAGCCTCAATAGTGATCTGAGGGATGAACTGGCTGGACGGGATATCCCCGGAACGTTAGCGGAGCTAACCTCATTAGCAATCAGCTTGGACAACAGGCTGCGCGAGCGCTCCTCAGGACGGAAGCCGTCTGCTTCTCGCCCTCGAGGAGTCCCGCTACGCCTGCCCCAAGCTCGCCCCCTGGCGACGCCACCACCATCGTGCCCCGAGGAGTCGGAGCCGATGGTGACGGGCTGGGCAAAGCTCTCCTCGGCAGAGAGACAGCGCCGCCGTGAGTTGGGTCTCTGCATGTATTGTGGAGACAATCAACACACGGTAGAGCTTTGCCCGCAAAAGCCAAACGGTGGGGTCCGCGAGTCACTGTAGGGGGCCTCGCGGACGTCAATCGGCAAAGTCCCCTCACTCAATTAAAGCTGCCCATCCGTTTTTGCCACAATCCCACTGGGCACCTCACCCACGCACTGGTGGATTCGGGCGCAGAGGGCAGCTTCATTTCACAAGGCCTGGCAACCCGATTGGGCATCCGCTGTCAGGCGCTCAAACACCCCATCTCCCTGGTCCATCTCTCCCGTGCCTCCCTTGGGAGAGTTACCCATCAAACCATTCCTGTCCCAGTCATCATCTCAGGGAACCACCGGGAGGAAATGGTTTTCTACGTCCTGCCCAACTCTGTGTCGCCCGTCATCCTGGGGTATCCCTGGCTACGCCTCCACAATCCTGTCCTGGACTGGAAGTCAGCTGGGGTGTCGGCGTGGAGTACCTTCTGCATGGGCACCTGCCTTCAGTCCGCTGCCTGCTCCCCGTCCGCGGCTCCTCCTGTGGCGGATACAGCACCCCCGGACCTGTCACTGGTGCCCCCAGAATTTCACGACCTGGGTATGGTATTCAGCAAGTCGAAAGCTATGTCTCTTCCCCCGCATCGACCATATGACTGTGCCATCAATCTCCGCCAGGGGGCCCCCCTGCCATCTGGTCGGCTCTACAGCCTGTCGGCGCCGGAGAAGGAGACTATGAATACGTACCTGAAGGAATCACTGAGCGCTGGGATTATCCGCCCATCGTCATCACCCGTGGGGGCGGGGTTTTTCTTTGTAGGGAAGAAGGACGGTTCCCTCCGTCCCTGTATTGACTACCGAGCTCTTAATGACATCACTGAGAGGGACCGTTACACCCTGCCCCTCATGGATACTGCCTTCCACTCCCTCCAGGGGGCGACCTGGTTTACCAAGCTGGATCTCCGCAGCGCTTACCACCTCGTCCGGATCCGGGAGGGAGATGAATGGAAAACAGCCTTCCGTACCCCGAACGGCCACTTTGAGTATCTCGTCATGCCGTTCGGGCTGACCAACGCTCCTGCCGTCTTTCAGCGCCTCATCAATGACGTCCTCCGGGATTTCATCGGCCTCTTCGTGTTCGTCTACCTGGATGACATTCTGATCTTCTCTCAGTCCAGAGACGAGCACCGGGTCCATGTGAGGCGGGTCCTTCAAAGACTGCTGGAGAATCGTTTGTACGTGAAGGCTGAGAAGTGCGAGTTTTACGCTAGGACCACATCCTTCCTGGGATTCATCATCGCCCAAGACCAGGTGCTCCCGGACCCAGAGAAGGTGAAGGCGGTGGTGGAGTGGCCTACTCCCGCATCTCGGAAGCAGGTGCAACAGTTTGTTGGCTTCGCCAATTTTTACCGCCGTTTTGTCCCGAATTTCAGCTGGATCGTCGGACCACTGACCCGCCTCACGTCCCCGAAGGTCCCGTTCCGGTGGACCGAAGAGGTCGATACTGCCTTTAAGGCGCTGAAGGCGGAGTTCTCCTCCCCCCGGGTCCTTCGCCAGGTCGACCCCGCGCTGCAGTGCATTGTGGAGGTGGACGCATCGGACACGGGAGTGGGAGCAGTGTTATCCCAGCAATCACCGGACGATGGCGCCAAGCGACCGTGCGCCTTCTTCTCCCGGCGCCTGTCCCCGGCGGAGAGGAACTATGATGTGGGGGACAGAGAGCTCCTGACCATTAAACTCGCCCTACAGGAGTGGCGCCACTGGCTAGAGGGGGCGGACCTGCCGTTTGTGGTCTTGACGGACCATAAGAATTTAGAGTACCTACGATCTGCCAAGCGCCTGAATGCCCGCCAGGCGCGCTGGTCTCTGTTCTTCGCCAGGTTCCGGTTCTCTATCACCTTCAGGCCAGGCTCCAAGAACGGCCTGCCTGACGCCCTCTCTAGACAGTTCACCCCCGTGGGGGCTGAGGAGACGCCCCACACTATCCTGCCCAGGTCGTGCGTCGTGGGAGCTATCTCTTGGGACATTGTGGACAAGATCCGGAAGGCACAGGAGGTGGAACCTGATCCTGGCGGCGGACCGGAGGGAAGACTGTTCGTTCCGTCTACGGTCCGAGGAGAGGTCATCCACTGGCTCCACACCTCCCGGCTCACCTGTCATCCCGGCACCTCTCGGATGATCAGCCTCCTCCAACGGTCCTTTTGGTGGCCGGGCCTGCGGAGGGATGCAGCCCGCTACGCCCGGGCTTGTCCAATTTGTGCCACCAGCAAGTCGGGAAACGCCCCTCCAGCGGGTCTGCTCCAGCCTCTGCCCGTCCCTGGCAGGCCATGGTCGCACATCGCACTGGATTTCGTCACCGGGCTCCCAGCTTCCAACTCATTCGACACCATCCTGACCGTCGTGGACCGTTTCTCCAAGGCGGCACACTTCATCCCCCTGCGAGGTCTCCCTACCGCCCTGGAGACGGCGGGCTTCCTCGTCCAACACGTGGTCAGGCTGCATGGGATCCCGGTGGACGTGGTCTCGGACCGGGGCCCCCAATTTTCATCCGAGGTTTGGAAATCCTTTTGCAACGCCATCGGAGCCAAGGTGAGCCTCTCCTCCGGCCATCACCCCCAGTCTAACGGGCAGTGTGAGAGGACCAATCAGGAGCTGGAGGCTGCGCTCCGCTGTGTTGCAAGATCCAAGCCGACATCATGGAGCAACCATCTCGCCTGGGTGGAGTACGCCCACAACACCGCCCGCTCTTCTGCAACGGGGATGTCCCCCTTCAAGACGTCCCTGGGTTATGACCCCCCGCTGCTTCCAGCGCAGGAGAGCGAGATAACTGTTCCGTCAGTTAGGGCGCACGTGAGGCAGTTCCGCTCCACCTGGGCCGCCGCGCGTCATGCGCTTTTACGCACAGCGGAGCGCAACAAGACCGTGGCGGACCGGCGTAGAAGACCTGCCCCGGCGTACAGAGTTGGGCAACTTGTCTACGTTTCCACCCAGGACGTCACCCTAAAAGGCGAGAGGAGGAAGCTGGCACAGCGCTTCATGGGTCCCTTCCCCATCACCCGGATCATCAACCCGGTGGCTGTGCGCGTGGCTATTCCCCCCTCCCTCCGCATCCATCCCACCTTCCACGTATCAAAGGTGAAGCTGGCAGTCACCGACCCCCTTTGCCCTCCTCCTGCAGCGCAACCCGCGCCCCGGATGATTGGTGGCCACCCGGCCTGGTCCGTCTCCTCCATCCTGGACTCCCGGCGCCGGGGTCGTGGGTTGCAATACTTGGTGGACTGGGAGGGCTATGGGCCCGAGCATCGACAATGGGTGCCCCCGTCGTTTGTGTTAGACCCATCGCTCATCGCGGACTTCCACCGAGCGCACCCGGATAAGCCATCGCCAGGAGGCGCTGCTAGAGGGGGGAGTACTGTCACGCCGCGCCGTTCATCAGCGGCGCCACCTGCTCACACACCTGATCCTCATCAGCGGCGAGGGATAAAAGCCGCCTCGCCCGGAGGCTCGGCCTGAAGCCGTCAGACTTCGTTCCCTCACCGCCGTGAGCATACCTTTCTTCAGCATCGCTATTCTGGGTAAGAACCCTTACCTCCTTTCCAGTCTGCTCCCCTGTGCACAGGTGGATTCCCCGGCGGCGGACATCTCCGTTCCATCGCCCATCCTTCGCTGCTGCACGGAGCTCTCCAGGTGGCTGTCTCCCGGGCTACGTTCCCCTTGCTGTGCCAGCTATCCTGACAACTCAAGTAAGATCTTCTCTTGCCATAATTCATCCTGTGTTGGTGTATGCCCGTCACCCTCTCCCTGTGCTCTCTCCATAGGGTTGCTCGGCCGAACGGTCATCTGCCTCTGTGCCTGAAGCAGACGCCACCACCAACACATCTGCATCCCGCAGACACACACTCATTCACCCCTGCTGTTAATAAACTCTTTGAACTACTCTAAGCCTGTGTGTGCGTGTCTCCTGAGCCGTGCGTTATGTCAGTATTACCTTGTAATAGAAGTTCACTGATTATGCATTTATCTGTTGAGATCACGTTTTAAGTGTGTGTGTGTGTGTGTTACAACATATGACTTTTATCCATATATGAACTGTTTTAATATGCTATATTAACAAGCTGTTTGATGTGTGTTATATTTTGTGTTCCAAGATGAAATTTTATGTCACACTGACCGGCTAAAGGGTTTCATGCTCTCACTCCCTCCTCCCTTTTCTCCTCTCCTGGAAGTAAACTGCTTGATGGCCTTGAAGCCCTGTGCCTATATCTTATGTCTCCAAGTTATGCAGCTGTGTCTTATTATATATTGTGGAGGCTTCACTGAAGGCCAATAAAAAGGGTGTCCACTTTTTTACTTTTTAATTTTCTATCTGCATACAGTGCTACCCCACCACCACTTTTACATTTCCTATTTTGTGTGTACATCTCATATCCATATAGTTCAAAATTTACAACTTTTTCTTCAGTAATCCATGTTTCACTTATTGCAATAATCCTAAATGGGGTGTTAAATTGATTTAAAACTCCTTAATGCTATCCAAGTTTGCATAGAGACTCCTACTATTAATATGTATTATTGTCAATGTCTGATCCGAATTCATAATTCCATTTAATAGTTGTTCATCATAATAAGTACACTTATGGTTAATATGATTAAAATAGTTATTGTCTGGGTCAGTATCTCCTAAAATGTCTTGTGGTTGCTGTTCAGTATTGACAAAGGTTTCAGCTTCAATTTGCCCTAACACACTTCCATTATTAAATGAGGAAGGATGATTGGTTAAAATACTAATCATAAGTTATGTCAACAATGTTCACCAAAAAAAAAAGAAGAAACACAAAGGAAAAAAGAACACAAATCTCCACTCATAATCTTACTGCGCTGTTATTCATATATCAGAACTAAGGTTTAAATTTGTCTAATTCCTCCATTTCTCTAATCATTATTATTTTAGCTTCTTCTGGAGTTCCAAGCAGTTTTATCCACACCTTACAGTTCTTTGTCCATGTCGACTGTATTTTCCCCTGTTTTCTGAGAGCCCTGGCTTGTCTAGCTATTTCAGAGTTCCTTTTTTTTGTTGTTGTTGTTGTTAAGTTATAAACGCTCTTTTAAATTTAGTGAAGTGTATGTTATCATATGTCTTTTTGCATCTGATTAGAATTTTAACATTACGAAGATAATGAATCACGGACTTCTGACAATGTCCGAGTTCCTGGAGGCACTGGACATTTAATACAGTGGGACTTGTGCCAGTACCCACTCAATTTTTTGTGAAACAATTTTAATAAATTTAAGAATCTGTATTGTCTTTGTAATAGATTCTAAATCAAGTCCCACAGTAAACATACTGTAAATTCAGCACAAGTTGGACTTTCCTTAGACATTTGGAACTTTTCTTATATATTTGCATGGTTTTCTTCCTTATCAGTTTACCTTGTTCCTTATAGACATGATATTTCCTTTACAATAATCTACAGATATTTCCTTAAATATCTGGAAATTTATTGATGTAACTTTTAACTTCTCCTATTGAATGTTGTGATTTCATTACCAAGTGGTTTCATTTATATTTTTCTCTTCATTATTGATCATCTATTGATAATTTTTATGTATTATCTATTTTTCTGAGGATTACTAATTATTTTTGCTAATTAATTTCTTTGATACCCCCTTTTTGATGCATGGAGATGCATATACAGCAAAGTTACAGGGTATTTGCTTGATGGGTAGTATCTTTTACTGGAAGGAAGCGTGTTACCACTTTTATGTGTTACACACAGTTAATTTAGATGAAAATTTGTGGGTAGTACAGCTCCTTCAAAATGAGATTTCAATGATCATGGCTTCTTTTGTGACGTCCCTTGAACTAATTTACAAATTCCATTTAGGAAAAAGCAATATAGCTGTCTGTGCAGATTTGATATGCTTTAGCATTGATAACTAAAATCAGTTTGTCCAGTTGAACACAGACAGGTTGAATCCTTGTGAAAGGTTGTCACACTCCTTCAGTCAATGGAAAGATAGACATTTTGCCTAATTAGAATTTGGCTTAATTTCGTACAAGGAATGCCTCATTTTATACATTCCTTGGTAAATTATGGGGTGGAATGTAGTCCCGAGGCCCAGCTTGGCCACCGCTGAGCATCGGGAAAATACATTCCTTATTACGGTCACATTTCTGAAATATGATGTTGTCACACCATTATGTGGTGAGTAACATCAGATGTATCCTGCAGTGTAAAATCATATAAACATTACATTTGTAAAGTCAGAGTCATTTAAATCGTTATACTTTGTCATTTACAATGTCATGCAAAGTCATACTTAGCTTCAAAAAATGGTTGTCAGTTAAGAAGTCCTTTTTCCCTGTAAAGTGCACTGTTATGCTTCAGTCAAGGAAAAACAAAGGTCAGACACGTCAAAAAATTGCTTTAAAAATATGTATAGTTTATCACGTACTCAACATTAGAGTTAAAACACTGCAAAGTTAGACTGAAAAAGTAAAACCCCAAAACTTTGTAAAAATACCCATATATAGATTACTTCTCTTTCAGTCACCTGTTACATAGGTCAGCACCCACACAGCCTGTAATTTTTTTCCCCCATTCTCTTTTTTCCCCTCAAGCAACCACACACACACAAACACAGAATTGCTCCTCTCTCCGTTATCTCCACAAGGTCGGAGCTACTTAGCAGCGTGAAGGTCCTTCCATTTTTTCTACACTGCCGTAAAACACACACAACACTTGTCGACTCCTTTTGCTCAAAGCTACTATTTTCAAATACCTATAATTTTAAACATTTCTCAAAAGGATAATTAATTAACCAACTTTTTTACACTCCACAAATACCAGGAAGGAAAAAAAAAAATCAAAACAATTTCATAGCCTATTCCCCCTGCCTCTGCGGAGAAGTCACTTTTTTTTTTTCCCGCTTCAACACCAGAGCAGATTACACAAAGACAAAACAACCCTGACCTCAGCTGCTTCTAACACTCAAAAATAAAATAACTGTGTTTTTCATTGTCCGTTTTATCGTTATCCGGTTCTGTTGCCATTTAGTCTGACCGTCTTTAAATACTATAGTCTAATATCAGTATCTTATAACATAAAATGTAGTTATTATGATCTTATTTATTTCCACTTTCTCACCAACTTTTCCACAATTTTAAAACTTTTTTGCAGCAAGACCAACTGTTTTTCAGAGACGCACTCGTTGCAATTTCTCTAGGAGTTAAAACCTTTTGGTCTGAGCTAAATACGCTAGGGGTGCCAACCTTCTCCTTTTTGAAATCAAGCAATGATTTCAAGGGGTTATAACCTTTTGGCAAAGCTATGCATCAGTCGGGTAACACTTCTTTTGTCGGCGGCCCTATAGGATTTTTTTTTGTCTTTTTCTTATGTCCACCTTGGGATTTAAACCTTTTACCCAGACTATGCAATGCTCAACGGGGCAACACTTCCTTTTCGGTGGCCCTACAGGATTTTTTTTGTTGTCTTTTTTATATGTCCACCTTGGGGTTTAAACCTCTTGCCCAAGCTATCTTCAACCTTTCCAGTGGCCCTACAGGATTTTTTTTTTGTCTTTTTTATATGTCCACTGGACTTTCAGGGACAGAACGCGTCTGACTTATCCCTCAGGGTCAAAACCGCTTGAAGATTTCCTTATCAAATTCAATAAATATTCCTTAAAAACAACATATCATGAATTCAAGACCATATCTCAGTTTCATTCCATAAATAAAATCACACGTGCATGAATATTTAATCTCTACAGAAAGGTCTGTCCCCGAAGGGACAGGCAGAAATTTGTTGAAAAAGGTTTTCTGCTCACCTCTTATAATGTTGCGGCCGCCAGACTAGAGAAAAAAATCCTCACGCCGTTTACAAAAGTAAAATTAAAATTTAGCCTCGTAACCGGGCGGAAACACCAAATTGTTGTGTCTAAAATACCTTAACCCCCAGTTCTTTTATACGAAGGCCAAATAACCAGACTGAGAGATGAAGTATACTTTCACTTATTTTACTGAAAGTGAGATATGGATACAGGCAGCGCTGGAACACAACTCTTTAGGCAATACCCCAAGAGAGTGCTACTCGAAAAGTGGGCCCTATAGTTTTTATAAATCTTCACCACTCCCTCATGCAAGAGGGAGGGTTTTCCTCATTGTATCAGTAACAGTAATTTTCCGCTATGTGCCAACTCAGCTGAGGGCCGAGCTGATTCTATCTGGTTTCAGCGAGTGTATTATAGGGTGTGTAGAGGAGCTTGAAATAACGAGGCGATGTGATTCATAAACCAGAGTTTATTATCAGCTCCTCTAACAAGTCTCATCTAGGTGCAGAAGCAGAAGAAGTCAGAGAGCGAACACCTTCGGCTCTACGAACTTATACTTGCACATAACAAAAGACATGCATATCAAAAGCTGACATCCCTCATTATCTTAATCCCCCCCATTGTCTTCGTACTCCTCCTCCTGGCCCTGGGGGGTCAGGGCAGCCCATCCGGTCTCCACCGCAGTGCCTTGGATGCTCTTTAATCCTCACTGGCGGTTGAGACTCTTTGTCCTGTTCTGAGGTGTGAAGTCGCCTTACATATGTAATCACCAAACACTCTCACATGCTTAAACATATGTTGGTTATGGAATATATGATTAATATAGACCACAGGGTGTAACTTAAACTCTGCAGTGTAGTGTGTGAAGCAAGCAGATAAAGAAGTGTGAGAAAGACAGGCCAATCATGTCATTTTACCGACAGGTGGGACGGGTGGTTGGTACTACTCTACTGGATGTATTTCACCAGAAACTACCAATGTAAAGACAATGTTTTTAATAGCAGATGAGCTAAACATTAAACTTAATTTAAACTCATATATACAAGTGTTTTTGTATTCAAGTGGCATTTATTTGGACATGACTGTTTTAATTCAGGACAAAAGATTGCATATAAAACAGAGGTGAAACACAGCAGTACCCTGGCCACAACCTGAAATTCTGTTTAACTTAAAGGTGCAGTGTGTAATATCCATTAGAATCTAGCAGTAAGATTTAAAAATACAAATGATTCACATTTTATCAGTCACCTCATCTTCCAAAGGATATACAGTGGTGTGAAAAAGTGTTTCCCTCTTCCTGATTCTCATTTTTTTTGCAGGTTTGTCACACTTAAATGTTTCAGATCAGACAAATTTAAATATTAGACAAAAACAACACAAGTAAACACAAAATGCAGTTTTTTAATGAAAGTCTTCATTAAGAGAAAAAAAATCCAAACCTACATGGCCCTGTGTGAAAAAGTGATTGCTCCCTAAACTGAATAGCTGACTGGCGCCTAGCGGCTGCCCCGGCCTTGGATGCGCTCTGCAGAGCGTGCCCAAATGCCAAGTCACGTTTCGTTACCTTGTATTCATACATGTGTAATGACAATAAAGTTGAATCTCAATCTCGAATCTCAATCTCAGCCACTCTTAACAGCAACAACTGCAATCAAGTGCTTGTGATAACTGGCAATGTGTGGGCGACACACATTGTGGGCTCACATTTCCACAGAGATATGACTGCATGCGTATTGGGGGTTTCACGTCTGGAAGGACAAAGGACTCGAATCTGCAGAAGATAACGAGGAGGTGTGAGATTGGTCTTTTTGTCCCACAGAAGATGTCCCGGAGGGTATTCCGGTTCATCAAGAAATGAGAGACAATGATGAAGATTCAAAGGGATGCTTTGTGACTGTATGTTTACTGAAAACACCATGTGACTTGAGTTCTGATGCTGGAAACATATAAAAGGGTGATGAGATATGATTCTTTCTCTTTTCCTGCTTTGAGAATGCTAGACGATGTGTTCTGTCAATAAAGCTGACTTAAGAATTAAACTCAGCCTCATCATTCGAGCACATCCTCTACACTGGTGACCTACGACAAAGAATGAGCAGACAGAATTCTCCCGAGCGGGGCTCGGCGGAAGCCAGCCTGATGGCCGCCTCCACGATCCGGCTGCCCGATTTCTGGCAGCACAGCCCGCGCTCATGGTTTAGCGCAGTCAAGGCGCAGTTCAACCTCCGGAGAATCTCCAACGACGACACAAGATTCTACCATGTGGTAGCGAAGCTGGACAGCAACACGGTCCAGAGAGTGGAGGATCTGGTTAATCATCCACCAGACAGCGACAAGTACAGCGCATTGAAGGACGCGCTGATCAGCCATTTCACCCCTTCGGTCCAACAGCGAGCAGAGGGGCTCCTGACGTTGACGGAGTCAGAGAATGATAGACCTGCGGACCTGATGGTGAAGATGCTGAGGCTCAAAGACTGAGGATGGCGAATTCATTTTCGCCCACCTTTTCCTTCGGACCCTGCCGCCAGCAGTGAGAGTGGCCCTGGCAGAGTCGCCCCAATTGGCCAGGCGAGACTACCATGGGCTGAGCAAAGAGGCGCAGTGGCTTGTCGACGCCCACAAGCGGAACGTGGTTTCGGCCGCGGCAGCTAGCCCAGGAACAGCGTTCGGAGACAGCGCAGGTCCAGCGGCCACGGCGCCAGACGCACCAACGACGGCGGCAATGGGGGCCAGGCGACGCGGAGCGGAGGACGACCGGTGTTTCTACCACCGCCGTTTTGCAGAGAGAGCGCACAGGTGCGTCCCGCCGTGCAACTTCAAGCGCCAGGGAAACGCCAAGAACGAGGGCCGGTAGCAGCTGCGACCCTCGGCGACGAGAACAAGCTGCTTTACCTGACGGATGCACACTCGGGGAAACAGTTCCTCGTGGACACAGGCTCCCAGCTGAGTTTCGTCACACCCACCTACGCGGAACGGCTGATGCCGTCTAAAGCTCCCTGGGTGTCAGTGTCAGCAGCGAACGGCTCTGCGATTAAAACGTTCGGTGAGAGGACCATGCTTCTGTCCTTACAGGGCCGTTCATTTGAGTGGACATTTATTGTAGCAGCAGTCAGTTTCAACATGTTAGGGGCTGATTTTTTGTGCTCACATGGTTTATTGGTTGACCTTGCTAATAGACGTCTGATTAATGCACTGTCCTTTCATTCTATTCCCTGCACAGCTCGGGTGGCCCCGCCTACTGCACATGCCAGCGTCTCAGCTGCGGGTGGTAAGTTTCACACATTGCTCGCTCAGTTCCCAGCACTCACAGTCCCCACGTTTTCGGCGACGGTGGTTAAACATGGGGTGGAGCATTTTATCACCACCACCGGGCCTCCCGTCTTTGCAAAAGCTCGGCGTTTGGACCCAGCTAAACTGGCCATCGCGCGCGAGGAGTTCACTAATCTGGAAAAACTGGGCATTGTTAGATGCTCCAAAAGCTCCTGGGCTTCGCCGCTACACATGGTCCCAAAGGCTGACGGCTCGTGGCGACCTTGCGGCGATTTCCGCAGGTTGAACAACGTTTCAGCTCATGACCGCTACCCGATTCCGCACATTCAGGATTTTTCTGTTCATTTGGCGGGGGCGCGCATTTTTTCTAAAATAGACTTGGTGCGCGGTTACCACCAGGTTCCAGTGCGTGCGCAGGATGTACCCAAAACAGCGGTCATAACTCCTTTCGGCCTTTTTGAGTTTTTGCGCATGCCTTTTGGCCTCAAGGGGGCCGCGCAGACTTTCCAACGCATGATGGATGCAGTTTTACGCGACCTCCCTTTCGTGTTCGTTTATTTGGACGATATTTTAGTAGCCAGCGCGTCCGAGGGCGAGCACGAAAAACACCTCACAGCAGTTTTTCGGAGGCTGGCAGAGCACGGGTTAATAGTTAACCCAGCGAAGTGCCAGTTCGGGGTGACGCAGATTGATTTTTTGGGCCATCGCGTTTCGGCAGAAGGAGCGGTTCCTCTGCCAAATAAGGTGCGTGCCATAACAGATTTTCCGCAACCTCAAACGGTCAAGGCGCTTCAGGAGTTCTAGGGATGGTTAATTTTTACAACCGGTTCCTCCCAAGCGCAGCACGGCTCATGCAGCCATAGTACACTGCGTTAAAAAAACAAAAGCCCGCAAATAAAGTTGAATGGTCTCCGGAGCGGGAGCGCGCTTTTGCCCAGGTCAAATCAGCCCTGGCAAACGCAGTTTTGTTAGCGCACCCAGTTCCAACAGCCCGCATGGCGCTCACCACTGACGCTTCCGATGTAGCGGTGGGGGCGGTAGTTGAACAGTTTGTGGCAGGTACCTGGCAACCTCTTGCGTTTTTCAGCAGGACTTTGCGCGATAGTGAGCGTAAATACAGCGCGTTTGACAGGGAGCTTTTGGCCCTACACTTGGCCATCCGCCATTTTCAGTTCTGGTTGGAGGGGCAACGTTTCACCGCGTTTGTGGATCATAAACCGCTAATGTTTGCGATGGCCAAAATTTCAGAACCCTGGTCAGGCCGACAACAAAGGCAACTAGCCGCAATATCGAAGTTCACTACTGATATTCTGCATGTCGCGGGTAAACACAATGTTGTGGCAGACTGTCTCTTGCGCGCGGTAGCAACACCAAGCCCCATGGGGGCAGAGTCTGTAGCCGTGGCCGCGGGCCCGGGCAGCGACGCAGGAGCGCGCGCAGCCCCGGTCTGTGTAGGGTTAGATTATGCAGCCATGGCTACGGAGCAGGTTAACGATGCGGACGTGTGCGCGCTCCAGTCTGGACCAACAGGGTTAAGGCTGGAGCACAGGGAGCAACAAAGTGGTATGCCCCCACTAATCTGCGATGTCTCCACGGGACGGCCCCGCCCCGTGGTGCCAGCTGCGTGGTGTCGCCGCGTTTTTGACTCGGTCCATTCTCTCGCGCTCCCGGGGGTGCGCGCATCGATTAAGTTGGTGGGGGAGAAATTTGTTTGGCCCGGGTTGCGCAAACAGGTCAAGGAATGGGCGGCAGCCTGCGTAGCGTGTCAGCGAGCCAAAATACACAGACACACTAAGGCTCCGTTGGAACCTTTTCACATCCCTGCTAAGCGTTTTGATCACGTGCATGTTGACTTGGTGGGCCCGCTCCCACCATCACACGGGCACACATCTTTTGACGATGGTGGATCGCACCACGCGTTGGCCAGAGGCGATTCCTCTGACATCAACCACAGCGGAAGAAGTTGTGCGAGCATTTTTAGCAGCGTGGGTTGCGCGTTTCGGTGTACCGTCGGACATAACGTCCGACAGGGGTCCCCAATTTATTTCCGAACTATGGTCATCGATGGCCCGCAGCTTGGGGGTGAAGATTCATCGCACCACCGCATATAACCCCCAGGCTAATGGTTTATGCGAACGCTTTCACAGGTCATTGAAAGCAGCCCTCAGAGCGTCGCTGACGGATACAAATTGGGTGGACAAACTTCCATGGGTTTTATTGGGGTTGCATTCTGCACCTAAGGAAGATTTGCATGCTTCCCCGGCTGAATTAGTTTTTGCACAACCTCTCCGTTTGCCGGGGGAATTTCTCCCCGATAACCCCGCACCAAATGGCCCCCCTGCTCAGCCGTGGCAGGGCGACTCGGGAGCAAACACGCTCCCTGGCCCGGTCCATCACAGTTTCCCACACGTTTTTGTGCCAAAGGCTTTAAAAAAATGCAGAGTTTGTTTTTGTTAGACATGATGCTCAGCGTCCAAGTTTGCGGCCATTTTATGACGGACCGTTCAGAGTGCTGGAGACCGGGCAGAAGCATTTTCTGCTAGATTTAGGGGGCAGAAGGGAGTTGATTTGCATAAACAGGCTCAAACCCGCTTTTGTTTTGGCTGATGAGGAAGTGCAGCTTGCGAGGCCCCCCCGCCGTGGCAGGCCGCCGAAAGGACATTCTCCAGAATCTTCACAGAAAGGTGCTAACAGCCTTAATCCACAGATGCAGAGAGATGTTGCAGGGGTAGCAAAACCAGGTTGCAGCAGATTCGGCAGAAGGTTAAAACCCAGGCAGTTGGTGGATTGATTAGCGATATATGGAGTGTTTTGTTTTTTTTTTTTTTTTTATGCCATGCAGGTTTTGCCCTTACTAGACGTATGGGGGGGGGTAGTGTGGGTGACACACATTGTGGGCTCACATTTCCACAGAGATATGACTGCATGCGTATTGGGGGTTTCACGTCTGGAAGGACAAAGGACTCGAATCTGCAGAAGATAATGAGGAGGTGTGAGATTGGTCTTTTTGTCCCACAGAAGATGCCCCGGAGGGATTTCCGGTTCATCAAGAAATGAGAGACAATGGTGAAGATTCAAAGGGATGCTTTGTGACTGTATGTTTACTGAAAACACCATGTGACTTGAGTTCTGATGCTGGAAACATATAAAAGGGTGATGTGATATGATTCTTTCTCTTTTCCTGCTTTGAGAATGCTAGACGATGTGTTCTGTCAAAGCTGACTTAAGAACTAAACTCAGCCTCATCATTTGAGCACATCCTCTACAAATGAGTCTTTTACAGCGCTGTGGAGGAATTTTGGTCCACTCATGTTTGCAGAATTGTTGTAATTCAGCCACATTGGAGGGTTTTCAAGCATGAACCGCCTTTTTAAGGTCATGCCACAACATTTCAATCGGATTCAGGTCGGGACTTTGATTAGGCCACTCCAAAGTCTTCATTTTGTTTTTCTTAAGCCCTTCAGAGGTGGACTTGTTGGTGTGTTTTGGATCATTATTCTGCTGCAGAACCCAAGTGTGCTTCAGCTTGAGGTCAAACAGATAGCCGGACATTCTCCTTCAGGATTTTTTAGTAGACAGCAGAATTCATGGTTCCATTTAACACAGCAGGTCTTCCAGGTCCTGAAGCAGCAAAACAGCCCCAGACCATCACACCACCACCACCGTATTTTACTGTTGCTATGATGTTCCTTTACTGAAATGCTGTGTTACTTTTACACCGGATGTAATGGGACACACACCTTCCCAAAAGGTCATCTTTTGTCTCGTCAGTCCAGAGAGTATTTTCCCAAAAGTCTTGGGGATCATCAAGTTGTTTAAAACTGAGACTAGCCTTTATGTTCTTTTTGCTCAGTAGTGGTTTTTGTCTTGGAACTCTGCCATGCAGGCCATTTTTGTCCAGTCTCTTTCTTATGGTGAAGTCATGAACACTGACCTTAACTGAAGCAAGTGAGGCCTGCAGTTCTTTGGATGTTGTTGTGGGGTCTTTTGTGACCTCTTGGATGAGTCGTCACTGCACTCTTGGGGTAATTTTGGTCAGCCGACCGCTCCTGGGAAGGTTCACCACTGTTCCATGTTTTTGCCATTTGCGGATAATGGCTCTCACTGTGGGTCGCTGGAGTCCCAAAGCTTTAGAAATGGCTAGAAAATTGAACTCAGCTTTCCAAAGATGTGATAAACGACAGTTAATTTATGTTTTAACCGGGGGGGGGGGTGTCACTTTTTCACACAGGGCCATGTAGGTTTGGATTTTTTATTTTTTTTTTTTACCCTTAATAATAAACACCTTCAATTAAAAACTGCATTTTGCATTTACTTGTGTCACCTTTGTCTAATATTTGTTCTGATGATCTGAAACATTTAAGTGTGACAAACAGAAAAAAAAAAAAAAGAGAACTCGGGAAGGGAGCAAACACTTTTTCACACCACTGTAGGAGAACCTGTAGAAGCTATTTTCATAATTACAGTTTGACAGAAAAATTTGGTAAGAGTATGAGGATCCAAGATGGACACCTACCTACATGGAGGAACCTCTTGTCTATAAATTTTTTTTTTTTTTGTAATTTACAGAAAATGCAAAAACTTTTACTTAAGAGTGATTATACAACAAAGAAAACACAGTTAAGTTTTTTTTTATACTGCATTATATTTCATAATTCAGATCACCACAAATTTTACACACTAACTTTAATTTTTATTTCCTTATAAAGAAAAAAGGGCTGAAATGATTTGGTCCCATTGAAGACAGCAGTGGAGCAGCAGCAGCAGCAGACGGGCATGATAGTGGACAGATTGTATTTCAGCTCAAACATTCACATGCTCTCATGTCAGAAGGCACAGTAAAGAGATTTCCCTAAAGAGAAAAACCCACTAACAACAATAAAGATTAACATTGTTCATCCACAAAATCAGAAGAGTGAGGTCCTGTGGTGTAAAAACAGTCTATTCTGAATGTTTTCAACAACAACAGATGATTAGTGAAGGAGTTCTACTGACTAACTCACATAATCTCCTCATAACACGGTAACTCGCATAATCCCCCAAACAGTCGCCACCACTGTGCCATTCACTGGAGTCTGGGCCCACCAACAACAGCTGAAGCCAAGGATGTGACAGACGTTTCTAGTTGGGTATCCTTGCATCACAAATCACAATAGTTACACACATCAGGGACCCATTCAAATAACTGTGTGTAAAATAAAAAAAAGGTTCAACTTTTACACCCGATAATGTTAAAGTCTCATTCACAAATGTGTGTGTGTGCGCCAAACAACCACATCAAATAATACCATAAAAAGTCACTTTGCTCTAATCATAGTTTAAAGGACCCATATTGTGGAAAATGGTGTTTTTACAGGTTTTAACCTTATAAAATATGCCCATGGGTCACATGTATACTGTTAAAATATCAAAACGCCCACTTCACAAAGAAATACAAACTGACATATTATTTAGTTTATCTTACATAAATGAGCAGATTGCACTTTATGGGTTCTATGATGTCACAAACCAACAAGCCACACCCTCAGTTCCCTAAAGTAGCACAACAAATGCAAGCAACTACCTCCTTGCTTGTGACTGGCCCATTCAAAAAAAAAAAATAAAAAATTATCCAATCAAATTAGGAGCACATTAATATTAATGAGCAGGCTGAAAAAAAATATATAATTTCGGTCAGAGCTTTACAGAGAGTGTTTTTACCACAAGCTGTAAAACAACACAGAAAGGGTTTTTGGTCTTTAAAGCAACATTATGTAAGATGTTCACCTTAAATCATTTTGACGGTACAGCAACCTTTTACCAGGTGAACCATAGCCTGAGTGGGCCAAATCAACTGCAACAGTAATATTTAACTTTCCTGTTCCTGGTTGGAACACTATAATGACTAACTGGCATGTTTTGCAGCCCGAGTCCCATGGCCAATCATATGGCATAACCTAAGTCACCAACTAATAAAGCACCCTGTGATTGGCTAAAGGGACTTGGGTTTGGGAAAACACGCCAGTTGTCTTTTCAGTGCTCCTACAAGGAACAGGAAAGTTACATAGGGCTACTTTAAAACTACATGTAGTACATGTGGTGAAGGTGTCAAAACTTAAAATCAATCCCTGGAAAAAGCACCACATGGGACTTTTAAGCAAGTTTTTACTCCTTGAATAAATACTATTATCTTTAGTCCTGGTAAGGGTTTAGGCACCACTGTGTTATTGAACACAAAGAGCTTTACTGAAAAAGTGTCACACAGAAAAGCGGTTAGATATGAACAGACAAAAAGCAGCATGTTAAGTTGCTTTGGTAGGTGAAGGGCAAAAAATGATACAAGCGCAATACAAGCTAAACTATAATGAGACATCTTTGTAAAATCGCATATTCTGTTTAAGGCAGCAAGTGGTTTTAAATAAAAAAATGTCTCATTGAGTCACTGATTTTTCACTTATTTCACTTGAACTTCACTGCAAAAAATCTGCTTAAACATGATTATACGCAACATAAAATAAGCAAACATATCTGCAACCAGAACAAGAAAAAAATGGCTTTAAATTAAGGGCCTAACAAGTAAAATGCTATTACATTAAAAAAAAAAAAAGTCTTCCTGTGCAGTTTTTATCTAAGTGCATTCCACTTGTCTAGCAATTTGGTCCTTAATTTAAAGTCAGAATATCTTCTTTTGGCAGAAAATTTCACTTACAGAATTTTAGTTGTTTCTCTTGTTTGTAAAAGCTGACTATTTCAGTGTCATCCAAGAGCTCCAATTAACACTTGTCCAAAATATACATAAAAAAAAAAATCAATTCAGATTCTGGTTTTGAAATGTGAAATAAAACACTGATGTACCTTAGACGTGCATTCTTTTAAATATCCAGCATGGGTGAGCTTTGGTACCAAGATATTACTGCCTGTATAGAAGTCTAGTGGAAAATTACAGTAGTAGTCTCCCGATTCATGACCTCAGTAAAAACTCTGATGAGTTCATGGTCTCAGTTGTCATTTCCTAGTGTTCTTTAACGCAATATATTTACTTCACATTTTGGATTGTGTCAAAAATGGAGAGTAAAGGCTTAAGGTGGCCCAAATACTCACTGCCATTTGAATGGGAACCGTTTGGTTTTCTTCACTCACGTTTTAAAAGTTAGACTGGCACTGGTCAAAAACAAAACTTCACCAGCCAGTGATCAATATAATGACTTCCTCCATCTTTTGTAGAGTTTGTGATAGTTACCCGTTTCCAAGTTTCAAAAAACCAAAAATATTGATCTGCAAAGCGTAGACACATGAACACAAAGTTTGTGACAGTTTTGAGAAACTGTAGCAGAAAAGTCACCCACTCTAGTGTTAAATTCATTGTTACTATAAACAGCATATACTTGTAGGAAGCATCAGATGTATCAGTTAAAAGGTCTATGAGACACTTGATAACACATTAAGGCATCAGTCATTTTCATTTTTGTCATATGAAGAGTTGAAGGAAAAGGATATGTAGTCAAACTTGTCCACATTATCATCTTCTTTGATGCAAGGCTCTTCAAATTAATGACTCCGTTAAATGAGGTTCCCACCTCCTTTAGACCTTTTCAGCTCAATACAATTATGCCAATTCATCGGTACAGAATGAACATGCCAAACTTCTTTCATATTAGTGGGCCAGTCAGCAGAGTGACAAAAAAGACACCAAGTTCCATTCATATGAGATTTGAGTTTGTAAGGAAACAAAAATAATCAAGACTGCTGAATTCTGAAAAAGGCTACCAGGACAACCCAGTAATAGATGACCACATCTTTGGCTGAGAGTTCATCGTCCAGTAGCGCAGATGCTCACACTAGTGCACCACATGTTCAATGTCATGATCTATGTCATACTTTTCACAAAACTTACTCGTGAAAGGCAGGCAGGTGAGATGCTCTAGCCAGTGCCAGTTAATTGGGTGAATATAAAACCAGACGATGAGAGAGGCAAACAGTCCAATGTAAGCCAATATTGAGACGACAATGAGAATCCGTTTACGGTATTTGTCAAATGTCCCAAAGGTGACGTATGGGAGGAAGGCGAAGGAAAGCAGCAGGCCACTGAGGAAACCAAAGATGTGGGCAATGTTGTCGATCCAAGGCAGAAGACCACACAGGAAGAGGAAGATGACGATACCAAGCAGTTTAAGGAAAGCCTTCCAAGGCTTCTCCAGCATCTGCCAACCCTGGAAGAGCTCCACGAAGAGGCATGCAAGGAGTCCAAACTGAGAGCCTGCTGGACCAACCTAAAGGGAGAGAGCACAAACATCAGCTTAATGAATACAGTATCTCACAAAAGTGAGTACACCCCTCACATTTCTGTAAATATTTTATTATATCTCTTCATGGGACAACACTGAAGACATGACACTTTGACGCAATGTAAAGTAGTCAGTGTACAGCTTGTATGACAGTGTAAATTTACTGTCCCCTCAATATAATTCAACACATAGCCATTAATGTCTAAACTGCTGGCAACAAAAGTGAGTACACTTTTAAGTGAAAATGTCCAAATTGTGCCCAAAGTGTCAATATTTTGTGTGGCCACCATTATTTTCCAGCACTGCCTTAACTCTCCAGGGCATGGCGTTCACTAGAGCTTCACAGGTTGCCACTGGAATCCTCTTTCACTCCTCCATGATGACATCACGGAGCTGGTGGATGTTAGAGACCTTGCGCTCCTCCACCTTCCGTTTGAGGATGCCCCACAGATGCTCAATAGGGTTTAGGTCTGGAAACATGCTTGGCCAGTCCATCACCTTCACCCTCAGTTTCTTTAGCAAGGCAGTGGTCATCTTGGAGATGTGTTTGGGGTTGTTATATTGGAATACTGCTCTGTGGCCCAGTTTCCACTGGGTTGCTTCAGTATGTCACAGTACATGTTGGCATTCATGGTTCCCTCAATGAACTGTAGCTCCCCAGTGCTGGCAGCACTCATGTAGCCCCAAACCATGACACTCCCACCACCATGCTTGACTGTAGGCAAGGCACACTTGTCTTTGTACTCCTCACCTGGTTGCTGCCACACACACTTGACACCATCTGAACCAAATAAGTTTGTTGTTCTCATCAGACCACAGGACATGGTTCCAGTAATCCATGTCCTTAACCTGCTTGTTTTCAGCAAACTGTTTGCGGGCTTTCTTGTGCGTCATCTTTAAAAGGTGCTTTCTTCTGGGACAACAGCCATGCAGACCAATTTGATGCAGTGTGTGACGTATGGTCTGAGCACTGACAGGCTGACCCCCCACCCCTTCAACCTCTGCAGCAATGCTGGCAGCACTCTTACATCTATTTTCAAAAGACAACCTCTGGATATGACACTGAGCACGTGTACGCAACTTCTTTGGTCAACCATGGCGAGGCCTGTTCTCAGTGGAACCTGTCCTGTTAAACCGCTGTATGGTCTTGGCCACCGTGCTGCAGCTCAGTTTCAGGGTGTTGGCAATCTTCTTATAGCCTAGGCCACCTTTATGTAGATCAAAACTTTTTTTTTCAGATCCTCAGAGAGTTCTTTGCCATGAGGTGATTTAGGTGGGGAGGTTTAGGTCCACTAAATTAGATGGAATTTATTTAGCTTGGAGAAATCATCTTCTAATTTATAAAAAATCTCTTACGAAAGCCAGAACAAGTTATTATTCCACATTAATAGAAGAGAACAAGAATAACCCCAGGTTTCTTTTCAGCACTGCAGCCAGGCTGACAAAGAGTCAGGACTCTGTCAATCCTAGCATTCCCTTAGAACTTACTAGTCAGGACTTTATGAACTTTGTCAACAATAAAATTCTTCCCACCTTTAACTTAAATACATTAACTACTACAACTCCTTTAACTGATATCTGTTTGGATGAGTTTACTCCAACTGACCTTTTAGAGTTACATAAAATAATTTCCTCATCCAAGCCTTCAACTTGTCTTTTAGACCCTATTCCTACCAGGTTATTTAAAGAAGTCTTCCCATTTATTGGTAGCTCTATTCTTCAAATAATCAATTCTTCATTAACATTAGGCCGTGTACTGCAGGCTTTTAAAACTGCTGTAATTAATCAGAATGAGCTTTATTGCCAAGCACGTTTACAAGTAAACATACAAGGAATCTGATTTGACATTGGGCGCGCACGATAGGCGCATCCCAATGACGCGGCAGCCATGACAAGGCGCCTGTCATACAGTGGAGGGTAAAGAGGAGAAGGGGGAGGTAGAACACAATAGGCAGAGAGAAAAAACATAGTTATCAAAATAACGCTCGTATAAGCTCATATAAAGCTCGAATGAGCCAAATTGTGATTACACAGAAAAAACCTCTCTATGCACAATTAGCAGACAATGGATCACACATTAACAAACAGCAAGTTGAGAGAGGCAGTGTGAGTGTATGATAGTCAGTGTATGTGTGTCAGTCATGTGGTGTTGTATGCAGTGTGTGTATCAGACTGGTAAACAGCAAAAATCCTCTCTCAGCAACGTTGGATGTTATGTCTTAGTGTCTGAAACTTAGATAGCATGTCCTCCAGAGATCAACTCTCAGTGCATGTCCGATGGAATTTCTAAGCCAGTCACATGGCGCTGTCCTTGAGAGTTCAGATTACTGTACGCCAGGTTGTTTATGTTAGAGAGAAGTCAAGCCAAAACTTTCTACTGCCTTATCTTCATCCAGGAGGAGTGAGAGCTGCAGGGCGCCGAAACAAGGTCAAATAAGCACAGTTCACTCAGAGTAGGAATTTTCATCTCTCGTGCGATTCAGTGCTTCATAATTTCCATGTACATTTCCAAGCTTTAAAATAATTTCCTGGAGAGCTCCTAGCAACATCGAGATGTTACCAATCTTCCTGTTCAGTTCGCCATTAGCCGCTATCAGAGCCCTCCCCAGCTGGTCAAATTGATGAAAGAGCTTCGCTGGGTCAGCATTTTGATTAGCTCTGTCCATCTTCTTTAGTTTTCGATACACCAGGACCACACCAAAGCCGATCAGTAGTAGACCTGAGATCATGATGCCAAACAGGTAGATGTCTTCCACATCTTCGATCGAAAGGCTACACAGACACATAAGTTTCCAATTGTATGTGTCCCTCACATAACCTGCAGCAGCAGTGCCTGCAGGACAGTTGGGCTCCCCCGGGCCCGATTTCCTAGTTGAAAAGACAGTGTCAATTGTATTCAAAGCCCAGCTTTGCAAATCCATAATTTTCCGTTTGGATCAAGAATCAGCCAGTAGAAGAGCGACGCAGACACAGACAGTACACAGCAAGCTGGGATTCAGTCAGTCAGGGAGGGAGAAGGAGGAGAGGAGAGAAAAAGCGTCTGCTCTCTCTGAAAGCTGGAAGAGTAATTAAACCCCTACTCAAAAAGCCAATGCTGGATCCAGGAATTTTAGCTAACTATAGACCAATCTCTAATCTCCCTTTCATTTCAAAAATCTTGGAAAGAGTTGTTGCTATGCAATTATTTGACCACTTGCAGGGAAATGGTTTATTTGAAGAGTTTCACTCTGGGTTTAGAATCCATCATAGTACTGAAACAGCTTTAGTGAAGGTCACTAATGACCTCCTTATCACATCTGATAATGGACTTGTTTCTGTACTTGTCCTTTTAGACCTTAGTGTGGCTTTTGATACTATTGATCATAATATTCTACTTGATAGATTAGAACACCATGTTGGACTTAATGGAACTTCATTGCAGTAGTTTAGATCTTATTTATCTGATAGGTTCCAGTTTGTTCATATCAATAATGAGTTTTCTTCCAACTCAAAGCTCAGTCATGGAGTTCCACAGGGATCTGTGCTAGGTTCTATTCTTTTTAGTTTATATATGCTTCCACTAGGCAACATTATTAGAAAGCACTGTATACATTTTCATGTTTTGTTTTGTTTTTTTTTTGTTTTTTTTGTTACTTATTTGTACCCGTAGGTAGATTTGGTTTGCAGTCTGGTGACAAGCCACCGGCTGCCGGTCGCTGCGTGCGCGAGCGCCCTAAATCTACATGTTTTTGGTATGCGGGAGGAAACCGGAGAAATCCCGGAGTAAACCCACGCAACACGGGGAGAACATGCAAACTCCACACAGCTCACTGTTGGTCGGGGGCTGGGATCGAACCCACGATCCCCGCGATCCCCCGGCCGAGGGTAAACTGTGCTGCCGCAGTGCTAAACCACTGCGCCACCGTGCAGCCCATGGTTATGCAGATGACACACAATTATACTTGTCAATTAAGCCAGATGATAGTAATCAATTAGCCAAGTTAGAGGCCAGTCTTAAGGAAATCAAAGCTTGGATGACTTGTAATTTCCTGCTATTAAATTCAGATAAGACTGAAGTCATTCTAGTTCAGGGGTGAGCAATCATGTGCCATGGAGGGCCATTCCACTGCAGGTTTTCTGTTCCACCCAGTCTCTTCAGCAGGTGTTTTCACTGATGAACAATCCTAGAAGCTGATCAGAGCATACACCTGTTGAAGAGACTGGGTGGAACAGAAAACCTGCAGTGGAATGGCCCTCGCTGCCCACCCCTGTTCTAGTTGGTCCAAAAAACCTTAGAAATACCTTTCCAAATTAAACTCTTAGTTTGGATGCGGTTACTCTTTCTCTTAATAGTTCTGTGAGGAACCTTGGAGTTATTTTTGATCAAGATCTGTTTTTTAATTCACATATTAAACTTGTTTCTAAGACTGCCTTTCTATCATTTGCGTAATCTTGGCAAAATTAGGAGCATCTTGTTTCAGAGTGATGCTGAGAAACTAATCCACGCTTGTGTTAGCTCTAGATTAGATTATTTTAACTCTTTATTATCAGGTTGTCCTAAAATATCTTTAAAAAGTCTTCAGCTGATCCAAAATGCTGCAGCAAGAGTTTTAACAGGTACTAGAAAGAGATATCATCTCTCTCTGGTTTTGGCCTCCGTTCACTGGCTTCCCATAGAGTTTAGAATTAATTTTAAAATCTTTCTTCTCACTTACAAAGATCTAAATAATCAGGGCCCTTTTTATTTAAAAGACCTGATATTACCCGATTATCCTAACAGAGCACTGCACTCCCAAAATGCAGGATTACTTGTAATACCTAGAATCTCCAAATGTACAATGGGAGGCAGAGCCTTCAGTTATCAAGCTCCTCTCCTGTGGAACCAGCTGCCAATCTGGATTTGGGAGTCAGACTCGATCTCTGTTTTAAGAATAGGGTTAAAACCTTCTATTTTGATATAGCCTATAATTAGGGAGGGATCATGTGCCTCTGAACCCTCCCTTAGTTATACTGCTAATAGGTTTAGACAGACCTCCAACAATGCACTGGACTTCACTCCTTTCTTCACTCTCAATGAAATATTATTGCTGGTCATTAACATCGGTTTGTTCTCTCCCATAAATTGAGTACACATCGGGTTATTTGCTCGCTACATGTCTGTTCTTTTCTTCTTCTCTATCCCCTCACCCCCCAGCCAGTCGCAGCAGATGACTGCCCCTCCCTGAGCCTGGATCTGCTGGAGGTTTCTTCCTGTTAAAAGGGAGTTTTTCCTCTCCACCGTCACCAAGTGCTTGCTCACAGGGGATCGCCTGATTGCTGGGGTGTTTCTGCAATTGTGGGGGTTTCCCCTACAGTTGAAAGTGCTATGAGATGACTGTTGTTGTGAAATGGTGCTATGTAAATAAGCTGAATTGAATTGAATGAGGTGGCATGTTGAACTTCCAATGACCAGTATGAGAAAGTGTGAGAGCAATAACGCCAAATTTAACACACCTGATCCCCATTTACACCTGAGACCTTGTAACACTAACAAGTCACATGACACCGGGGAGGGAAAATGGCTAATTGGGCACAATTTAGACATTTTCACTTGGGGTTGCACTCACTTTTGTTGCCAGCAGTTAAGACATTAATGGCTGTGTGTTGAGTTATTTTGAGGGGACAGCAAATTTACACTGTTATACAAGCTATACACTGACTACTTTATATTGTATTAAAGTGTCATATCGTCAGTGTTGTCCCATGAAAAGATTTAATAAAATATTTACAAAAATGTGAGGGGTTTATTCACTTTTGTGAGATACTGTATAGTTTGGTTGGTTCCAGCCTAAGAAATGAGCTGAAGATTTCCTTTACATTTTAAAACAGAAAACCACACAGACTACAGGCCGTATTACAAGGATGCAGTCCATAATCAGTTGTCAGAGGGGTGGGGTGAGTTTATGGTATGGCATTCACTTATATAGCGCATTTTACTCATCTCTAGATGACCAAAGCGCTTTACAGATCCTGCTGTCCACCCATTCATGCACACATTCATAGACTGATGGCGGCAGAGCTGCCATACGTGCCAACCTAATAGTAGTGAATGCAAAAGACGCAATAGACTTACACAATGGTCCCCTCCGGTATACAACTAGGAAAATACCGGTAGCTACGGAGGGTGACAATATGTATGGGTACATAATCATACCATGTAGGATAACTAAGTAGACGGTTATGCTGTTTCATTCCATCTAGCTACAATGCTCCGCACTGTGTTTATATATTTACATATTTATTCCATCTAACTACAATGCTCCGCACTGTGTGTTTATATATTACATATTTATTCCATCTAGCTACAATGCTCCGCACTGTGTGTTTATATATTACATATTTATTCCATCTAGCTACAATGCTCCGCACTGTGTGTTTATATATTTACATATTTATTCCATCTAGCTACAATGCTCCGCACTGTGTGTGTTTATATATTCACATATTTATTCCATCTAGCTACAATGCTCCGCACTGTGTGTTTATATATTCATATATTTATTCCATCTAGCTACAATGCTCCGCACTGTGTTTATATATTTATATATTTATTCCATCTAGCTTCAATGCTCCGCACTGTGTCTATATATTTATGTTTATATGTACATACACTACCGTTCAAAAGTTTGGGGTCACTTAGAAATTTCCTTATTTTTGAAAGAAAAGCACTGTTTTTTTCCAATGAAGATAACTTTAAACTAATCAGAAATACACTCTATACATTGCTAATGTGGTAAATGATTATTGTAGCTGCAAATGTCTGGTTTTTGGTGCAATATCTACATAGGTGTACAGAGGCCCATTTCCAGCAACTATCACTCCAGTGTCCTAATGGTACAATGTGTTTGCTCATTGCGTCAGAAGGCTAATGGATGATTAGAAAACCCTTGTGCAATCATGTTAGCACAGCTGAAAACAGTTTAGCTGGTTAGAGAAGCTATAAAACTGACCTTCCTTTGAGTAGGTTGAGTAACTGGAGCATCACATTTGTGGGGTCGATTAAACGCTCAAAATGGCCAGAAAAAGAGAACTTTCATGTGAAACTCAACAGTCTATTCTTGTTCTTAGAAATGAAGGCTATTCCATGCGAGAAATTGCCAAGAAACTGAAGATTTCCTACAACGGTGTGTACTACTCCCTTCAGAGAACAGCACCAACAGTCTCTAACCAGAGTAGAAAGAGAAGTGGGAGGCCCCGCTGCACAACTGAGCAAGAAGATAAGTACATTAGAGTCTCTAGTTTGAGAAATAGACGCCTCACAGGTCCTCAACTGGCAGCTTCATTAAATAGTACCCGCAAAACGCCAGTGTCAACATCTACAGTGAAGAGGCGACTCCGGGATGCTGGCCTTCAGGGCAGAGTGGCAAAGAAAAAGCCATATCTGAGACTGGCCAATAAAAGAAAAAGATTAATATGGGCAAAAGAACACAGACATTGGACAGAGGAAGATTGGAAAAAAGTGTTATGGACGGACGAATCAACGTTTGAGGTGTTTGGATCACACAAGAACATTTGTGAGACGCAGAACAACTGAAAAGATGCTGGAAGAGCGCCTGACGCCATCTGTCAAGCAAGGTGGGGGTAACGTGATGGTCTGGGGTTGCTTTGGTGCTGGTAAGGTGGGAGATTTGTTCAGGGTAAAAGGGATTTTGAACAAGGAAGGCTATCACTCCATTTTGCAACGCCTTGCCATACCCTGTGGACAGTGCTTGATTGGAGCCAATTTCATCCTACAACAGGACAATGACCCAAAGCACACCTCCAAACTGTGCAAGAACTATTTAGAGAAGAAGCAGGCAGATGGTATTCTATCTGTAATGGAGTGGCCAGCGCAGTCACCAGATCTTAACCCCATTGAGCTGTTGTGGGAGCAGCTTGACTGTATGGTACGCAAGAAGTGCCCATCCAGCCAATCCAACTTGTGGGAGGGGCTTCTAGAAGCATGGGGTGAAATTTCTCCAGATTACCTCAACAAATTAACAGCTAGAATGCCAAAGGTCTGCAATGCTGTAATTGCTGCAAATGGAGGATTCTTTGACGAAAGCAAAGTTTGAAGGAAAAAATTATTTCAAATACAAATCATTATTTCTAACCTTGTCAATGTCTTGACTATATTTTCTATTCATTTTACAACTCATGGTGGTAAATAAAAGTGTGACTTTTCATGGAAAACACAAAATTGTCTGGGTGACCCCAAACTTTTGAACGGTAGTGTATGTATACTCTCTGCTCTTGTTTTTTCTTGCCTTCTGATTGTTGCTCTGAGTGTTGCTATCCCTGTGCTGTTGCAATCCTGGAATTTCTCCATTGTGGGACTAATAAAGGCTTATCTTATCTTATACACAGGCGGTGGCCTGACCCACCAGGAGCAACTAGGGGTTCAGTGTCTTGCTCAAGGACACTTCGACATGCAGACAGAGCAGGAATCAAACCCCTCACCCTCTGATCAGTAGTCGGCCACATTACATCTGTGCCACAGCTGTGGGTGACTTTACTGAACATGGGTGTTTCCATGTTCATTTCACTATTACAGCTGTGCAAAATCAAATTTTCCCACCAGGCGCAAGGTACAAAGAGGCTGTCTTAATTATTCAAAGGTGCGTTTTGGATAATACAAAGCACTCCTGCCTTAATGCACAGAGGCACATTATCTAAAGTGAACTCTGACCACGATGGCTTGTTTGTGATGTGAAGTGAGCAAAAATGCATGTGATAGTAACGGTGCTTGACATAAAGCAGGTATTAATCACAGTTGATGACCAGTTAGTTATTTTAGGGAGGACAAACAGGGAAAAGATAATGCTGGGCTGAACAACAGAGATGAATGGTTTAACCCCTTGAACTCTGTGAATTCCGTGGGCGGTCACATCTCTGCATCTTAGTGCGTCTCAGTGCGCACTGAAAAAAAAAAAGCTGTATTTCCGGTGTTCCAGTACAGACACAGCCTTGTTACAACCTGAGAAAAAAGCTGTAATATATTCATTTTTTGTGGTACTTTTACAAAATTTTGACCTGAGCTTGAAAACACTTCGTTCTACATATCTGTTGTGTTTTCCAGCCAGTATCTGACAGCTGTATGTTATTTGCGAGCATTTGTATCTAAAAAAACACCCAGGCGAACTTTCTTGTTACTCAGTGGCAGGAGCACTTAGAGAGATTATGACTGTTTTGCCAAAAAATTCAGAGTGTTTTCTTTTAAATGAGACTAACCCCATGAAGATGCTGCAAAGGGTTGAAGAACAGCTTTTGATTTACTTTGGGCATGTTATTTTTAGGCGTTTTTAGGGAAGCTGAACAGAGTTCAACAGGTTAGCAGTGTGCACAGAGGCAACACGTAGACATGAATGGGTTTGAAACCTCAGGAAAAGAGGATGATGCGTGTGCAAATTTTCATAAACTTATGCACTTTTTTTTTTTCTCTGTCACTACTACCAATTGAATGGTTTAGTGAGGTCCTTGGATCGGCCCTGCCGGGGTTGGTCACAGCCCCAGTGGAGCATCGAGAAATGATCAAACTTCACTTTGAATAACTTCCAGAGACGAACCTGCAGAAGGATCATTAACAGTGGCGTGGTGGGCTCCCTCCTTCTTGCTTTTGCCAACCAAGGGTCTACCTAGGTTTCAGGCTCTCTTTCCCTGTCCCTCCTGGACGGGAGGAAAGGAGGAGAGCCAGTGTGGTGTCTCATCCGCCGCTGACCCCCGCCACAAAGTGAGCCCGCTCTCGGGCAGACAGGTGGCTGTCAGCTCAGGGCGCCTGCTGCTTGAGAACCCAAACTGTAAGTGTGGTGCGGACGGCCTCACTCCGGCTGTTACACCATGTGCCCCTGGGTATCAAACTCTCCTCCCTCCTTATAAATTTAATAAAAGACTATTTTATCTTGTTTTAATTTTAATTGTCCTTGGATTAATACATCTAACAGAAAAATAGCTAAGTGTGGATTTTTTTTTTTTTTTTTACCCCAGACCGTGCGTGAATGGATGAAAGATCAGTTGAAGGAGACAACTGAGGGGATGCAAATATAGATTATATGTGGACAGCATAATACTTTATAACCCTGCATAACACTCCTCTGAATGAAAGCGAGAGAAAGTAAACACCAGCTCATGAGGACACAGAACTATGAATCTGTTCAGACCTGATCAGAGGCCGCACCAGCCGTGACAGATGTAGACACACCTCCTGTCTCCTTAAACTTGGCTCACAGTAAAAGATCTTTACATTTTGTAACAGATTTTAAGTGAAAGGTTTCACAAATGACAAAAGAAATACATAAATAAATAATTAAAAAAAATAAAATTCACAGCTTTAACATCCATCCATCCATCTTGTTCCGCTTAATCCTTTTTGGGTCGCGGGGGGGGGGGGGGGGGGGGCTGGAGCCTATCCCAGCATCTTTGGGCGAGAGGCAGGGTACACCCTGGACAGATCGCCAGTCCATCGCAGGGCCAACACAGAGAGACAGACAACCATTCACTCTCACAGTCATACCTAAGGACAATTTAGAATCCCCAGTTTGATGCCAATTAACCTAACGTGCATGTTTTTGGCATGTGGGAGGAAACAGGAGAAATCCCGGAGTAAACCCACGCAGACACGGGGAGAACATGCAAACTCCACACAGATCACTGTTGGTCGGGGGCTGGGATCGAACCCAGGATCCCCCGGCCAAGGGTGAGTTGCTGTGCTGCCGCAGTGCTAACCACTCTGCCACAGCTTTAACAGTTTTGTTCCTATAGCATGTGGAGTGTAGCAATGTGACCAAGACAGCATACAACACTAAGACTTCAGACAACTTGCTCTGGTTCAGACAAAAAAATTCAGACAACTTGCTGCCAGATTTTGACTGTGTTTATGAGGACAATCCGATGTAATATGATGGAATCTAGGCCCAAAGGCTGAAAAAAAGTTGCAACAAATTTACAAGACCACTTTGTATCATTTTCATAATATCGCCAAGATTAAAAACATCTTAGAGATGATGCTAGATACTGAGAAACTAGTCCATGCTTTTGTTACTTTTAGAATAGATCATAATCCCTTGTTATTCCATAAAACCCCTTTAAAGTGTATTCAATTGACCAAAAATGCTGCAACATGAGTTTTAACAGGGAGTAGAAACAGTGATATCTCCGCCATATTGCCCTCCCTTTGTTGGCTTCCCATATTATCTAGAATCAAATTTAGACTCCTCCTTCTCACACATATCTAAATGAACAGACTCCTTGTTATCTTAAATATGCCATAATACCATTTCATCTAATAGAGCACTACTCTGCCAAAATGCAGAACATCAAGGATCTCCAAAACAACAATAGGAGCAGAGCTTTCAGTTATCAGGCTCCTCTTCTGTGGAACCGGCTGCCAATTTGGGTTTGGGAGACTGACCTGATCTTCGTTTTTTTAAGAATAGACTTAAAATTTTCCCTTTTTATGGGGGTGCTAGCGAGCAGGCAATGGAGTAGGCAGCTTTGACAATGTGCTCTGCTGAAATTTAAGTTTAAAATCTTTTTCAGGCACTTTACAACAACAAAAAGCTATGAAACAAAGTTAAGACGTTATCGTTATTATTACCTCTTCTGTGGAGTGCGAGTTAATTGTGCCAATGGGGAATAATCTGCGAAAATACAAATACACCAGCGGCGCCTCTACAGCTGGGCCCAAAGCCTTGAGCTCACCATTGCGAAGTAGCACCCCTTCGCCTAATGACCAAACAGACACTGCGGACTTGAAAGCTGAAATCCTTGCATCACTGAAAATGGATATTGCAGCGCTTTTCAGGTCTGAACTTAAAACCGCCGTGGCAGAAGAATTTGAAACCATTAAGTCTGAGCTAAAGGCAGTCAAAACAGAACTAGCTAGCAACAACATGGCTATCTGCTCCGAAGTGGAGACGATGAAAACAACAACCTCAAACATGGAACATGCGCCCTCATCATACTCAGGCAATGAAGACTTGCTGCAAACTCAAGTGGGAAACCTCAAAAAAGAAGGTAAAAGCTTACAGGAAAAATGCCTGGATATGGAAGGAAGGCTGAGGTGTTCCAATATCTGAATACTCAACGTCCCCGAGACTCCAGGCTCAAACACACCGGCAGCAGTCTCCAAACTACTGAGAGAAGCGCTAAAAATGGATAAAGACATCCTGATCGACAGATCTCATAGGGGTCTACAGACACGAAACCAAGATGGCAAACCCCGAGTCATCGTGGCAAAAGTTCACTCCTACCAGGAATGCGCTGACATCCTCCACCATGCCAGGGAACCCGGACTGCTCCATTTCAATGGGACTGAGATCCTCCTATTCCCAGATTATCCTCCGAGTGTTGTGCAGACCAGATCTGCCTTCAATGAGGTGAGGCGACTGCTCCATGGACGGGATGGTGTCAAGTACAGACTCCTGTATCCAGCATGACTCCGAATCACACATAATGGAACTGAAAAATGGTTTCAAAGCCCGGATGAAGCCATGGTTTATGTGAAAACTAAAATCCTGCCAGACCCAGCAAGAGACTGACAACAGAAATGAGGGAGAATAACCGTACTTCATTTAAATACAGTCGGTGCTGTCCATTTTGTTATTTAAAATATTTGATCCTAACAGTTAAATTGAAGGCACCTAACAAACTCAAATACTTTTTTCTCCCCCCCCGCCACTTATTTGTCCTACCTTCAACTGATGAGACATAAACCAACTGGAAAAGAATTTGCAGCACATTGTTACCACAGTTATTATTTTGTCTTATGACTGTGTTCAGTATGTAGACGTTGGAAGAAATATTTGTTTTCACTTTTGTTCTAGAAATACTTTTATTATACCGTTATTGTGTAAAGTGCCTCACACAAACTCACATTCCATATACAGCAGAGTTATGTTGTCTTAGAGTTAGTTGGTGTTTCCTCAAATAAGCACTTGAATGTGTAGACGTTTTTGCGAGGGGTTGGGCAATCACCTTGTTCTGACAGGTGAGGGTTGGGAGTTAACTGTATCAGATTTTAATAACAGCCTTTTTTTTCAACTTTTTTTTTTTTAATCTGTTATTTTTCTCAAAAAATATAAATATATACAAAATCTATACACCACTAATATCACTGTTTTAAATATGACCACAACTAACACAGAAATCTCAAACAAGCCAGTTGGATGCGATGCAACCTTTATAAGCTGGAATGTAAAGTCCCTAAACAGCCACATCAAACGAAGGAAAATCTTAAATCACCTGGGTAAATTAAACGTGGGAATTGCTTATCTTCAGGAGACACACCTCTGAATTTCTGATCATTCTCGACTCAGGGGAGGATGGATCGGACAGTCATTCCACTCAAATTTTCACTCCAAATCCAGAGGTGTCGCCATCCTTATTAATAAAAATATCCCGTTTGTCATGTCTAAGGTCGAGACAGACCTCTCAGGGCGTTACTTAATTGTAACAGGCAGGCTGTATAACACATTTTCACATAACACATGTGCTGTATAACACATATTCTAATGTATACGCACCACACTGGGATGACAACACTTTTTTTAATTTTTTTTTTTTTTGCCCAAATCCCAAATATGGATACACACCATTTAATCCTTGGAAGAGATATGAATTGTGCATTATCACCTACCCTGGACCGTAGCTCATCTAGAACTGTGTCCACATCTAATATGGCTCATCAACTGCAGCTGTTTCTTAATACAAATAATGTGATCGATGTGTGGCACTTTAGAAATCTTACATCTAGAAGCTATTCTTTCTTTTCACCAGTCCATGGAACGTACTCCCGTAGAGATTATTTCTTTGTGGATAAACGACTTCTCCCACTGGTAAGTGTGAATATCATGCTATTGTTATTTCAGATCATGTCCCTTTACTGATGACACTGCACATACCGACCTCCCACAGTAATTATCAACCTTGGCGTCCTAACCCTTTGTGTGAGATTTTGCGTGCCCCTAGTGGCAGAGCGTGGCGCTGCACCCGTCATCTCACTCCGACATCACCAGCTGCACTGACGATTTGTACTGATCTGCCAGTTTCAGAAGGTGGCAGACATGCCTTGGAGAACTAAATGGATGACATGTAATACACCAAAGAAGAAGAACTCATTTCCTGTTTTCATCCTTTCAGCCCAGAAAGCCAATATGACTGCCATCCATCGTCGTGCACCGTCACTTAGACTGCTTCGTACACGGAAAATAGCCGCAGGATACAAGTGAAATTGATGTGGGATAATCATAAGACTTTGTAGATGTGGTAGAGAGCGTAAATGACTGACAGAACGTAAACTAACGACCACGATGAACTAAAACATACCGACCACGGCAGCGAGCGAGTCCCCTTAGCTGTCGGTAAGTGACGAATTTCTTTTTTTTTTTTTTTTTTTAACATTGTACTGATTTCTTGTTCATATACTTTGAAGATAAAGATAACGTACCCCTGTACAAAAAACGGTGTCAAAAGACTGAACCATTCTTTGTGTAAATATGTCCAAAGTTCACTTTTGACTGAGTTATGTAATTCAATATAGCTGCCACGGCACTATGCAAATTAGATCCGTAAAAATCACTCCTATCTGAAACTTTGGATCATATTTTACATCTTTCTAATTGACAGTAAGCCATTATCTCTTACCACTTTCAAGTTGTAGCTTTGGAAATCTGAACTATTTTACTGACAAAAAATATTTAACCACTCTTGACCACTAGGGGTTATGTCACAATTCGGCGACAGTCACACTCAAAGCCTTAATACCTTATTTTCCGATGAAAATTTTGTGAAGTTCATGTCAACCGAAATATCCTTTTTCCTTGAACATAATCAAACCCCTGGAATATCCCCTTCAGCATTGTAGGAATCAATGAAGGTGTATCTTAGAGGACAAATAATATCATATAGTGCACAGCAAAGAAAAAAACAACAACATGAAACTTGAGTAGTTAAATGATATTCTTAAATTAGATGCGATACTTGCCGTCACGCCATCTGACAACCTACTGCGGACTCTCCAAACAGAATTCAATCTCTTATCAACCAGACATATCGAAAACTTAATAAGTCCCAAAGTAAAATATATGAATGGGGCGAAAAGACTGGAAAAATTCTAGCCCAACAACTCCATCAGAAAACTATGAATAGAACTATAGCTGAGATAAATGATAAATTTGGTACCAAACATACAGACCACTCCAAAATTAACTCATGCTTTCACAAATTCTATTCGAAACTGTACGATACTGAATCACTTGGCAACCATGCTTTATTTGAATCATTCTTCAGGGAAATAAATGTCCCTAGAATTGATAACGAAATTTCATCCGATTTAGATTAACCATTTACCATAATAGAACTTACAAATGTAATTAGATCTATGCAAATTAGAAAAACCCCTGGGCCTGATGGGTTCCCTAGTGAATTCTTCAAGAAATTTGCTGACCAACTATCTCTTATTCTCCTTTCTGTATTTGAAGAATCACTCGTTACTGGCTGTCTTCCACCTATGATGCGACAAGTAGTTATCGCTCTCATCCCTAAAAAAGAAAAAAAATTTCCTAGAATGTAGTTCATTTCATCCTATTTCACTCCTAAATGTGGACAGTAAAATCCTTTCAAAAATGCTAGCCTGCCGCTTAGAAACAGCCCTGCCCTAATAGTGGCTGATGATCAGACAGGCTTCATAAAAAACAGTCACTCATTTTTTAACATCAGGTGCTTACTCAATGCCCTTTATGGTCCCACTTCACCTGAAACCTCAGAAATACTAATATCACTTGATGCTGAGAAAGCTTTCAATCGGGTAGAGTGGGACTATCTTTTTTATACCCTTCAGCAGTTTGGCTTTGGCGAGGGATTCATCTCCTGGATAAAAGTTTTGTATTCTTCACCTTTAGCAGCTGTCAAAACAAACTATAATCTTTCCTCTTATTTTCCTCTTTATCGTGGCACCCGACAAGGCTGCCCCCCTGTCGCCACTTTTATTTGCCCTCACAATTGAACCGCTTGCATTAGCAATACACAATGAAGCCAGTATAAAAGGAATTCAGAGATATGATTTAGAGAATAAGGTATCCCTATATGCTGATGACATGCTTTTGTACTTATCCCACCCTTTAACTAGTTTACCAGTCTCATTGAACCTACTAGAAGAGTTTGGCAAAATATTAGGATATAAAATTAACCTACAAAAAGTGAAATTATGCCAATAAATATGACAGCAGAACAAAACAACTTTGACCATTTCCCCCTTAAAATGAGCCCACAAAAGTTTAAATACTTAAGAATCTGGATAATACAAAACTTCAACGATATGTTCAAAACTAACTTTGCGTCACTGTTGACTAATCTCAAATGTGACCTGGAGCGTTGGTGTTTACTATCCCTGTTACTAGGAAGAAGAATTAACACAATCAAAATGAATGTACTGCCGAAATTTCTATACCCGTTTCAGTGCATCCCTTTATTTTTATCCAAATCCTTTATATCTGTAAACAAACTGATTTCAAGGTTTATATGGAATAAGAAAAATCCTCGAATAAGGAGAAGTATCCTACAACAACATCGTCAATATGGGGGATTATCCCTCCCTAATTTTCAGTATTACTATTGGGCTGCCAATATAAGATCCATGTTACACTGGAAGGAATCCCCACCTAAAGATACTACCCCTAAATGGTTGCGGATGGAAAAGTCCTCCTGTCCTCATACCTCCTTGTACTCACTGCTTTGCTCAAAACTTCCTCTTCTGAACTCTGTATCTAAACTGACCTCAAATCCAATCATAAAACACTCTTTTAGGATCTGGACACAGTTCAGATGAGCCTTCTCTCTTAGAAATATGCCAGTTTGTGCCCCTGTTGCAAAAAATCATCAGTTTACACCTTCAACCACAGACAAAACCTTTCATGATTGGGCTGGGAGGGGAGCTGTCACAATAGAAGACCTATTTATTGACACTATATTTGTATTCTTTCACCAATTAATGGTTAAATTTAATATCCCTCGCTCCCATTTCTTTAGATTTTTGCAGCTCTGTAGTTTTATATCAGGATCATTCATTCACTTCCCATCCCAGCCACCCAGCTCTCTCTTAGATTCCATTTGGAAACTTAAAATGAGCTCCAAATGGACTATTGGGAGGGTCTATTCGTTATTAAACACATACAACTTGGAACCCTTGATGTCACTAAAGAATCAGTGGGAGGAGGATCTGGAGCTGAAAATCCCTGAGGAAATTTGGGACGAAGCAATAAAAAGAATTTACTCTTCTTCAATCTGCCTGCATCACATGGTTATCCAATTTAAGGTTGTACATCACCTCCACTGGTCTAAAGTGAGACTTGCAAAATTCATGCCCAATACTGACCCCAGGTGCAACCGATGTAGACAATCACCAGCCACCCTCTCACATGTTTTGGTTCTGCCCGAAACTAGGTAACTTCCAGCAACTGATATTTAAAACATTTTCAGATGTTTTACAAACAACTTTACAACCATCAGCCATTACTGCAATATTTGGAATAACCCAACAAGATGCTCTTTGTAACCATCAGACAAAGAATGCAATAGCCTTTGGTACTTTTATAGCCAGACGACTGATACTCCAAGTGGAAGGAGAAGCTCCCTCCAACTTTTAAAATGTGGGTTGATAGCCTTTTGCATCATTTGACTCTGGAGAAAATTTGTTACTCTATGAGAGGTTGTGCTCAAAAATTTCACACTAACTGGGAACCTTTCTTAAAATATATGGAGAAATTGAATGTTAGTTTTGAAGACCCATAAAACCCAGTATTGAGCTTTATTTTTTATTTTAATTATTTCTTCCCCATCCTTGTATTACCACTGTCCAATTGATATAATTAACTGTTTTGGAGTATCTTATTTACTTTTTACTTTTCTTTCTATGTGGATGGTAATATATGGCTGTTAATACAATCAATGTCAAGTTATTGAATGATACAGTACTGTTAGAGGGATGGGGCTCTGTTTGAGCAGGGGGGGAGGGGGTATGTTCTGGGGGGTTTTTTTCTCCTCGTATGTGTTTTTATGTATCATGTACACTAAATACTAATAAAAAGACTTGGAGCAAATAAAAAAATCCCTTTTTATAAAGCTTAGAGTTGGATCAGGTTTTCCTGAACCTTTCTTTAATTATGCTGCTGAACGTCATTTAGGCAGCTGGGGGATCTCCCATGATGCACTGGGCTTTCACTTCCTTTTCACCCTACACATTTTGTTAAGATTTTTGCTGTTCATTCACATTTCTTTGCCATCTCATTTGTTATCTACATGTCCGTTCTTTTCTTCTTCTTATCGTCTGCTCCCCAGCCAGTGACAGTAGATGACTGCCTCTCCCCGATCCTGGTTCTACTGGAGGTTTATTCCTGTTTAAAGGAAGTTCTTCCTCACCATTATTGCAAAGTGCTTGCTCACAGGGGATCATCTTAATGTTGGGGTTTCTACCTGAAATTGAAGGCCAATTTACTCTACAACTACAAGTGCTGTGAGAAAACTCCTGTTGTGAACTGGTGCTATGGACATAAAGCTGGACTGAATACTGAATTGAAATTGCACGAGTGATCTTAACTGCAGATGGGAAGCAACTCCTTAACTCCTATTTACTGTTCTTAGAGTGATGATTGTTGACATAAAAACTGCTTGTAAATTCATTGGGTTTTCTTTATTTTACTTTTATCTAGTAGTGTCGGCGTTATTGTGACAATCGCCCGTTAACGGTGACCAATTTTGTGATCGCAGTCAACAGTAGTTAATGGCAGAAAGTGCGAACAGTACTTTTTTGGCCTAGCTGCCCTAAGTACCAGAAGTCGCTCTGCAGCCTTAGACACTGGCTGCAGCATACAGACATTGTTGCTGTGTTCGAAATGTTCACTCGTTCCCCATATGTAAATGGAGTTCACTTATATAGGGCTTTTTCTCATCTCTAGATGACCAAAGCGCTTTACAGATCCTGCTATCCACCCATTCACACACACATTCGCACACTGATAGCGGCGAAGCTGCCACACACAGGTGCTGGCCTGATCCACCAGGAGCAACTGGGGTCCAGTCTTGCTCAAGGACACTTCGACATGCAGACTGCAAACAGAGTGGGAATCGAACTTCTGACCCTCCCATCAGCAGTTGGCCACACTACACCTGTGCCACAGCTGCCCCCATAGTACATCCATCCATCCATCCATCTTCTACCGCTTAATCCTTTTCGGGTCACGGGGGGGCTGGAGCCTATCCCAGCATTTTTGAGCGAGAGGCAGGGCACACCCTGGACAGATCGCCAGTCCATTGCAGGGCCAACACAGACAGACAGACAACCATTCACTCTCACATCCATACCTAAGAACAATTTAGAATCCCCAGTTAATGCCAATTAACCTAACCTGCATGTCTTTGGCCTGTGGGAGGAAACCAGAGTACCTGGAGTAAACCCACACAGACATGGGGAGAACATGCAAACTCCACACAGAAGGGTCACCGATGGTCTGGGGTGGGATCGAACCCACGACGGTCAGGGGTGGAATCGATCCCGTGACCTTCTTGCTGTGCTGCCACAGTGCTAACCACTGCGCCACCGTGCTACCCCCATAGTACATCAGCCATTTTGTAGTGCTGTTCAAAATCTTAACTGAAAATTTCATTCACTATATAGTACACTCAAAATATCCCACAATACATTTTGAAAAGTAGTGTACAATGGATGGTCATACATTAGCCAATACAGTATATCCCATAATGCAATGCGTAGCCAATGGAGCAGTGAGAGGAGAGCTTCACATCACAATATAATCTACCTTAAGGCATTTATATTTATTCATTCCACAAAAACGATCTGATTTAATACATATTCACTATAAATTACATGCAGGTATTCATTTTTTAACCACCATTAGTCTGTTACACTTAAATGTCTCACCATGATGACGTCATTAATTGTGCCGTGAAAAAAAGCCCAGTAGTGTCCGATAGCTGTTAATTTTATCGTTATATTGAGTTTACTATATAGTCCACTATATCTAAATTCACTATATAACGAGTAGAGAGTGAATGAACATTCCAAACACAGTACGTGAAGTCAAACAAGCTAGATCATAGCCACTGAAATCCCCAAAGCACTGTCATGTCGCTGTCATGGGTGCTGCTGAAGACATTCTATGACACGGTGGTGGCATCAGCCATCACTTTTGGAGTGGTCTGCTGGGGCAGTGCCATTACAGCAGCCGATGGGAAGAGACTGAACAAACTGATCAAGAAAGCTAGCTCTGTCCTGGGGCAGAGCCTCGACCCAGTGGAGGAGATGGGAGAGAGAAGGATGGTGGCTAAACTGTCATCCCTGCTGGAGTCCGAGTTCCACCCTATGCAGGACATACTGAATGCACTGAGGAGCTCATTTAGCAGCAGACTACATCATCCTAGGTGCACAACCGAGAGGTTTTGCAGGTCCTTCCTACCTACGGCTGTCAGACTGTACAACCTAAGCAGGGCTGCGCGCAGAGATAGCAAAAAGACGTGACAACCTAATACTATTGACTTACACAATGGTCCCCTCCGGTATACAATTAGGAAAATACCGGTCGCTATGGAGGGTGAGAATATGTATGGGTACATAATCATACCATGTAGGATAACTAAGTAGACGGTTATGCTGTTTCTTTCCATCTAGCTACAATGCTCCGCACTGTGTGTTTATATATTTATTCCATCTAGCAACAGTGCTCCACGCTGTGTGTTTATATATTTATTCCATCTAGCTACAATGCTCCGCACTGTGTGTTTATATTTATTCCATCTAGCAACAATGCTCCACACTGTGTGTTTATATATTTACATATTTATTCCATCTAGCTACAATGCTCCGCACTGTGTTTATACATTTACATATTTATTCCATCTAGCTACAATGCTCCGCACTGTGTTTATATATTTATTCCATCTAGCAACAATGCTCCACACTGTGTGTATATATATTTACATATTTATTCCATCTAGCTACAATGCTCCGCACTGTGTTTATATATTTACATATTTATTCCATCTAGCTACAATACTCCACACTGTGTGTTTATATACTCATATTTATTCCATCTAGCTACAATGCTCAGCACTGTGTGTCTATATATATATATTTATATGTACATATGTATACTCGCTGCTCTTGTTTTTCTCTTGCCTTCTGATTGTTGCTCTGAGTGTTGCTATCCCTGTGCTGTTGCAATCCTGGAATTTCCCCATTGTGGGACTAATAAAGGCTTATCTTATGTTTAAGTTGACAATGTTTTCTGTCGGAGCTCTCACGTGGATAATTGTCACAGCCTCCTCCAAAACTTCGCCTGGATGTCAGTTTGGAAGTCGGCTAGTAGTATAAACAGCTATATGCTATGGAGCAGCTGACACGGACAGACACTCCGCCTGTTTCATCCTCATAGCTTTGGGTCCAACTGTCGGCAGGTGAGTAGCAGTCTAAAATTCTCAAGCTGCGTTCATGTCCTCTCACTCCCACGCCCTGCTTTTGGAGTGTGGTGGGTGACGTCACGGGCGAGATAGTTGTTTATGTTTTTACAATTTCTGTGCTAAAAGGGAAATTGTGTCTGTTGTGGCACACAACAGGTCTATTTTTACACACAGGTCTATTTTGTGTTGAGCTGCTTAAAAGTGGCGGCTGTTTGCTATGGGAGAAACAGCAGGCTCCTTTTGTGGCTGCTGGCTGGTTGTTGTTCAATGACATTACTGAGCCCTGGCATTCTGTTTGCACATGCAGTAGTACTTTTGAGAATTTTCTGGAGAATACTCTTGATAGTTTTAGTCATTTTGGATATGTTGAAAGCTTTAACAAACCTGCAGGTGAAGAAAGCAAGCATATTTGTCCACTCCCATGTTTACAACAGTGTGAGAAACTTGAAAAATTACCAACTTAAGGTACAGTGGGGCAAAAAAGTATTAGTCAGCCACCAATTGTGCAAGTTCTCCCACTTAAAAGATGAGAGGTCTCCAATTTTCATCATAGGTATACCTCAACTATGAGAGACAAAATGAGGGGAAAAAAAAATAAAAAAAAAAAAATAAAAAAAAATCAAGAAAATCACATCGTCTGATTTTTAAAGAATTTATTTGCAAATTACGGTGGAAAATAAGTATTTGGTCAATAACAAAAGTTCATCTCAATACTTTGTTATATAACCTTTGTTGGCAATGACAGAGGTCAAATGTTTTCTGTAAGTCTTCACAAGGTTTTCACACACTGTTGCTGGTATTTTGGCCCATTCCTCCATGCAGATCTTCTCTAGAGCAGTGATGTTTTGGGGCTGTCGCTGGGCAACACGGACTTTCAACTCCCTCCAAAGATATTCTATGGGGTTGAGATCTGGAGACTGGCTAGGCCACTCCAGGACCTTGAAATGCTTCTTACAAAGCCACTCCTTCGTTGCCCGGGTGGTGTGTTTGGGATCATTGTCATGCTGAAAGACCCAGCCACGTTTCATCTTCAATGCCCTTGCTGATGGAAGGAGGTTTTCACTCAAAATCTCACGATACATGGCCCCATTCATTCTTTCTTTTACACGGATCAGTCGTCCTGGTCCCTTTGCAGAAAAACAGCCCCAAAGCATGATGTTTCCACCCCCATGCTTCACAGTAGGTTTGGTGTTCTTTGGATGCAACTCAGCATTCTTTCTCCTCCAAACACGACAAGTTGAGTTTTTACCAAAAAGTTCTATTTTGGTTTCATCTGACCATATAACATTCTCCCAATCCTCTTCTGGATCATCCAAATGCTCTCTAGCAAACTTCAGATGGGCCTGGACATGTACTGGCTTAAGCAGGGGGACACATCTGGCACTGCAGGATTTGAGTCCCTGGCGGCGTAGTGTGTTACTGATGGTAGCCTTTGTTACTTTTGTCCCAGCTCTCTGCAGGTCATTCACTAGGTCCCCCCGTGTGGTTCTGGGATTTTTGCTCACCGTTCTCGTGATCATTTTGACCCCACGGGGTGAGATCTTGCGTGGAGCCCCAGATCGAAGGAGATTATCAGTGGTCTTGCATGTCTTCCATTTTCTAATAATTGCTCCCACAGTTGATTTCTTCACACCAAGCTGCTTACCTATTGCAGATTCAGTCTTCCCAGCCTGGTGCAGGTCTACAATTTTATTTCTGGTGTCCTTTGACAGCTCTTTGGTCTTGGCCATAGTGGAGTTTGGAGTCTGACTGTTTGAGGTTGTGGACAGGAGTCTTTTATACTGATAACGAGTTCAAACAGGTGCCATTAATACAGGTAACGAGTGGAGGACAGAGGAACCTCTTAAAGAAGAAGTTACAGGTCTGAGAGCCAGAAATCTTGCTTGTTTGTAGGTGACCAAATACTTATTTTCCACCATAATTTGCAAATAAATTCTTTAAAAATCAGACAATGTGATTTTCTGGATTTTTTTTCTCATTTTGTCTCTCATAGTTGAGGTATACCTATGATGAAAATTGGGAGACCTCTCTCATCTTTTAAGTGGGAGAACTTGCACAATTGGTGGCTGACTAAATACTTTTTTGCCCCACTGTACACTGTATCTGAATAGAAAAACATGATTAACGCGTTATTAATCGAACACAGTATTTTGGAGGTTTTTCAATCTGGTTTCAAAGCTCTTCATAGCACAGAGACAGCCTTGTTAAGAGTTTTTAATGACATCCTCTTAGCATGAGATTCAGGTGAATATGCTGGTCTTGTGTTGCTTGATTTAACTGCTGCCTTTGACACAGTGGACCATCACATTTTAATTTCCTGTTTGCAGCACCTGGTGGGCATTTGTGGCACTGCTCTCAACTGGTTTAGGTCCTATCTGGCAGACAGAAGTTTTATTAAAGTTAGCATCTCTGGGTTTGAATCCTCTTCTGCTCCTCTGCCATACAGTGTCCCACAGGGATCAATTCTAGGGCCCATGCTTTTTTCTCTGTACATACCTCTGTTGGGTTCCATTTTTAAAAAGCATGGCATCTCCTTCCACCTGTACGCTGATGACTGCCAGACATATGTCCCTTTACAACAAAAAAATGCCTCATCAGTAAACCCACTTCTGTCATGCACTGTAGACATCAAGTCTTTGATGGCCCTCAACTTTTTAAATTTTAATAAGACAGAAGTGATGGTGTTTGGACCTAGTGGCCCCTGTGAGTCTCCTCCTGTAAACTTGGGCCCCTTCACAACTTATGTGAAACCCACAGTCAAGAACCTTGGTTTTATCGTGGACAGTGATTTTAAATTAGACACTCAGATTTGTTCTGTGGTAAAATCCAGCTTCTTTCATCTAAAGCATTTAGCAAAACCCATTCTTTCTAGACCGCACCTGGAAACAGTAATCCATTCGTTTATTTCACCTCGGCTGGATTACTGTAACGCACTTGACGTCGGTGTCAGCCAGACATCCCTTTCGTGTCTGCAGCTAGTTCAAAATGCCGCTGCTCGTCTTTTAACAAGTAAGAGAGATCACATCACATCACTGTGATGACATCACATCACTGTGATGACATCACAGTCATCACAGTCGATGGCCTCACTCACATCATCACGGACTACATCAACTTCTGTGTGGACAACACCGTACCCACCAAGACCATATGGTGTTGCTCGAACAACAAACCCTGGATCAACCCTGAGATTAAAACACTTCTGAGAGAGAAGAAGAGGATCTTCAGGTCGGGGAACAGGGAGATGCTGAAGTCTGTACAGAGGGAGCTGAGGAGGAAGATCAGAGAAGGCAAGGACAGCTTCAGGAAGAAGATGGAGGACAAGCTGCAACAGAGCGACATCGGCGGGGTCTGGAGAAACCTTAAAACCATCTCTGGGCTCCAGAATACCTCCTCACAGGCCACGGGGGGCAGGGAGTGGGCGAACAATCTGAACCTGTTTTTTAATAGGTTTGACCGACTGCCCCCCCCCACGACTGCACAACAACCACTACTGCCTCTAAAGTCATCGATACCTGCTGTCCACACCCCACTCCACCAACAGCCCCCCCCCCCACTTCCAGCACATAGCCCCCTAACATGACCCTCACTAAGACCCAGGTGAGGACGGAGCTGAGGAAGATCAAGGCGAGGAAGGCCTCGGGACTGGATGGCATCAGCGCGAAGCTCCTCAAGTCCTGCGCAGACCAGCTGTGTGGGATTGTGGAGCACATCTTCAACCTGAGCCTGAAGCTGGGGAGGGTACCACAGTTGTGGAAAACATCTTGTGTGGTACATGTACCCAAGACTTCCCACCCCAGAGACCCGAACAGCTACAGACCAGTGGCCCTGACGTCTCACATGATTAAGACCCTGGAGAGACTGCTCCTTGCTCACCTCCGCCCCCTGGTGGGACCAGCAATGGATCCACTCCAGTTCGCCTACCAGCATGGCATCGGGGTGGAGGAGGCAGTGATCTTCCTCCTTCATCATTCCCTGTCTCACCTGGAGAAGCCCGGGAATGTGGTGAGGATCATGTTCTTTGACTTCTCCCGTGCTTTCAACACTATCCAACCGATGATCCTGAAGGACAAGCTGCTGTGCGCAGGGGTGGACCAGCACCTGTCATCATGGATCCTGGACTACCTCACAAATCGGCCACAGTTTGTGAGAACCCGGGATTGTGTGTCCGACATGATCATCGGTAGCACAGGGGCCCCCCAGGGAATGGTTTTGGCTCCCTTCCTGTTCACCCTTTATACTGCGGACTTCTCACACAACACACTGCCATCTACAGAAGTTCTCTGATGACTCTGCGATCGTCGGCCTCATCTCCAATGGAGATGAAGCTGAGTACAGAGGACTTATCCAGGACTTGGTGGACTGGTGCCATCGGAACTGCCTCCAGATCAACGCGAGGAAAACTAAGGAGCTGGTGGTGGACTGCCGCAGGCAAGGACAACCCCTCACAGCACCAGTAAACATACAGGGAACAGACATTGAGATGGTGACATCCTATAAGTACCTGGGTGTTCAAATGAACAATAAACTAGACTGGTCACACAATACCGACACACTCTACAAGAAAGGACAGCGCAGGCTGTTCCTACTGAGGAGGCTCAGGTCTTCTGGTGTACAAGGGGTGGTCTTGAAGACATTCAACGACACGGTGGTGGCATCAGCCATCACTTTTGGAGTGGTCTGCTGGGGCAACGGCATTACAGCAGCCGATAGGAAGAGACTGAGCAAACTAATCAAGAAAGCTAGCTCTGTCCTGGGGCAACGCCTTGATCCAGTGGAGGAGATTGGAAAGAGAAGGATTTATTTATTTATTTGTTTATTTGTCAGGGACAGTGCAATAAACAGACAAAAAAAAAAATCTGATGTGTTGCACAAAGAGTGTATAGCATTAAGCTAATTTGCAACTCTTGTCCCTGGATGGGCTTTAGAGAAAAGAAACAGAAAAAGAGAAAGATAAGGAAAAAACAAAATGAAAACAGTATAAACAATATCCACATACATCAATGCAAACAAATTTATAAATACACAATATAAAAACCTGATTCACATTTGCCTATTACAGGCCTCCCTCCCTCAGTCACTCACTATAATCAAACACATTCATTCCTTCCCTTCATTCACTCACACCCTGCAGACAATCATTTCATACATGGGACCATTCTTGTTTATTTTTCATCCAGTTTTTAACCTTTGTAGTAAATGTTTTAAAATCCGTTATTATTTTGATTTCATTTGGCATTGTATTCATTTGGTATTATATTTGGATGGTGGCTAAACTGTCATCTCTGCTGGAGTCCGAGTCCCACCCCATGCAGGACATACTGAACGCACTGAGGAGCTCATTTAGCAACAGACTACATCATCCTAGGTGCGCGACCGAGAGGTTTCGCAGGTCCTTCCTACCTATGGCTGTCAGACTGTATAACCTAAGCAGGGCTGCTTGCAGAGATAGCAAAAAAAACATGACGACCTAATAGTATTGAATGCAAAAGACACAACAGACTTACACAAATGGTCCCCTCCAGTATACAACTAGGATAATATCAGTCACTACGGAGGGTGACAATCTGTATGGGTACATATTCATACCATGTAGGGTAACTAAATAGACGATCATACTGTTTATTCCATCTAGCTACAATGCTCCGCACTGTATATACTGTATATTTATGTGTACATATGTATATTCACTGCTCTTATTTTCTTATCTTCTAAATTATTGCTCTGAGTGTTGCTATCCCTGTGCTGTTGCAATCCTGGAATTTCCGTATTGTGGGACTAATAAAGGCTTATCTTATTTTAGCTTCACTCCACTGGCTGCCCGTGCATTTTAGTGTGCATTTTAAAATTCTTTCATTTGTTTTTAAATCCTTGAACAGTCCTGCTCCGCCTCATCTCTCTGAGCTTCTGCATCCCTACGCTCCCACCCGGTCGGTCAGGTCAGCTGAACAGCTGCTCCTAAGGGTGCCAAAGGCGAAGCGGAAACTCAGAAGGGACAGAACCTCTTCGATCATGGCACCCAGGTTATGGAACGATCTAAACATTTGACAAGCACCTTCACTGTCTTATTTTAAAACCCGTCTTAAAACACACTTACTCCCTGGCCTTCGACCCAGTGTGAGACATTGATTTTATTGAATGAAATGGATTTTTATTTATGTATTTATTTACTTCTTTTACCTTTTTATTGTTCCTACTGACTGTGGTTCTACACTGTTTTTGTGTTAAGTGTCCTGCTTCTTGCTCTTATGTTTTCATGTGTGTTCTTGCTGTACAGCACTTTGTGTAGCAAGTGTTGCTTTTTAAAGTGTTTTATAAGTAAAGTTGATTGATTGATTGATTAACTGTGATTAACTCAATATTCCAAAAGATTAATCACGATTCAAAATTTTAATCCTCCGACACTACTACTTTTATCACAAATTTCTTTGCATGTGACACACACACAGAGCACATTGCACATGTTGTACTGGACCAGATTAGCAAAGATTTAACCTGATTACTAAATCTTGGCAGCAAGTTCTCATGCTAGTATTTTAAGTGCTGGCTATTTTGATTACTCATCATGGCTATCGCCGAGAGGATTAACCCAGAGCTGGTAAACTGTAGTTACTGTTAAGGTAGAGCAACTTTCATAGTACAAAACAATATATTTGTTGCAATATCACAAAAGCATTTCTCAGTGGCAGAGTGGTGAGGATGAACAGCTACTCAGAGTGAAAACAGCCTCACTTTACAATTACTAATAAATGAAGGTTTAGGTGTACACACTCTCTACTTTATAGATCCAAATCTGAGGAATAAATACAGTATGATCCCTGGGTCACACAGTAAAGGTGAGCAGATTAGGGCGATGTCAACCCCATGTTCGGAGGCTTGGCCTGGTCGGAGGCGGATGGCTAATCTATGAAGACGGCAAAGGAGCACGGCACTCCACCCACGCACTCCAAACATGATGGCTAAGAGGCTCCTCACACGGGCCAGTCACTCACCAATGGATAAGATTAGAACTGATGCTAAAGGCTACAGCCCTATTGGCAGTAAGGTTCCAGCCAACTGTAAGATTGGTGACTCAGATACTAAATCATCATTCACTGAGTGTTTTAAAGCAGTTACATTCTAAAGCACAAATGAACCTACCAACACTTGCATGATTGAGTGGCATTGTTGGACTGTTGTATACATGTCACATACACTCATTAGCCACTTTAACAGGTACACCTGTTTAACTCCTTATTAATGCAAATAAACTGGGGAAGTCAGGTGATTTAAGTAAGTTTGAACATGGCAAGGTTCTTGGAGCCAGACAGCTGGTCTGAGTATTTCAGGAACTGCTTATCTACTGGGATTTTCACACACAAGCATCTGTAGGGTTTACAGAGAACGATTTCTGAGTCAGTTATTTTTTTTACTCTGTCCTATGAAATTTCCATGTGGCTTTCTGGTTGTAAATGTAACTCAACAGGTGTGTAATGCTGCTGCTCTTGCTCTTAACATTTAATTTCACCTCTCACACAGGTGCTTAGTAAAGAGAGATAATTTATTGATTTGTTTTTAAAATTGGTAGGACAAAACTCTCTTCTGCTTTAAAAAACAATTTCTTTAGAGAATTGTTTTATCTGTAAGCATGACTTAACATATTTTAATATTATATTATTCTAGTCACAGCTACTTTTTTGACACATTTTTGCTAAAGGGATAATTTTTATTTACAGACCACTCAAAGCACTTAAGTAGCAACAATATTAACCCCCCATTCTACAGGCCCCCATTCATAGATAGATAGCTATGGCCACTTTAGAAACACCAATTAACCCAACATGCATGTCTCTGTGGGAGGAAAGCAGAGTAGGTGGAGTAAAAACAAGCAGAGGGAGAACATGCAAACTCCACACAGAACGGCTCCTACCCAGTCAGCCTTGGGGATTTAAACCTGGAGACTTGGCTGTGAGGAAACAATACTGCCCATTGTAGTACTGTGCTGCCAAAAGGCCTTGGAAACTAAGCAAAAACTTAAGGGATAATCCCCTTCAACAGCCTCTACAATTGGCTTGCCAACTCAAGGCTGTGACTTGCATGTGCTTTCTCTGGTTATTCCTGGTGTCTTAAGTCTTCCCAGGCCATTGACAAGATAGTTAAGATTTTTTTTTGTTGAAAAATATCGCAATATAACACAACATAAAAATATTTTTTGTAAGTTATGTGTTTTTTCAACTGATTTAAGACAATTTTGCATCGCTGAATCCGAAAATGACATCCGTTTCTCTCAATCAGGTCAGGTTTTTATGTTAAGTTATAAGCAGTTGTACAGTTGTACTGTAAATTGAATAGTAGACATTGACAAAGGTAAGTACATGTAAACTGAATGTTACGTCATCATTGTTAAAAATTCAGAGAATTTCAAGAAATAAAGAATTTTTGCATCATATAAAGTGAAAATATCTGTACATATAAACAAAAACGTAAGAAAACGTGGCCATAGTTCAAAAAGCTGATCTGATTAAGCAAAACCAATGTGATTTTTGGATTCAGCACATCAAAATTGTCAAATCAGATAAAAAAAAAACTTGGGACAATAAATTTGGTGTTGACCAGTGTAATGTATCTACAAGTGTGTGTGTGTGTGTGGGGGGGGGGGGGTCATAGTAGTCAAATTTGACCAAATGTGGTTTATTTTTCAACATAGTCTCCCTTTTGGTCCACACACTTCTTCCATCGGTGTTGCAGTGCTTGGATCCCCACAGTTGAAAAATAAACCACATCTGGTCAAATTTGACCACTATGAACTTTTCAGCCCCCCCTCATATATCATGATACACAATATATATCATGATATGTCTTTAGTGCACTGAAAGTCCTTTAAAATTTGGTCTTATATTTTATTAGGAAAACAAATCATATTCAATGCATCTCTCTCCCTCTCTCTCTCTCTCTCTCTCTCTCCCTCTCTCTCCCTCCCTCCCTCCCTTTTCAGTTTTTGTTTTTTTGGGTGGAGGATGGCAACCTTGGAAATGCCACCTCCGTCTATCTACCAGGGAGTGAGGATCATTCCCCCGGACAGCACTGTTACTGTGGAGGAGGTCCTTCTGGCTGTGGCCGAGCAGGTGGGCCATGATGCGATCTGCTTTGCGTCCTGAATGAATAGAGCTGTAGTTGTTTCTGGCTGCTGAAGAGGATGTCCACACCCTGATTGTAAGCAGAGTTGTTATCGGGGAAACGTATGTACAGGTGTCCCCCTCATCTGTCCCATCAACGTGAATCACCGTCTCAGGTGTTCCACCTTTCATCACTGACGAGCAGTTGGCGACGGAGCTCCGCAGATTTGGGAAGTTTGGGGGCCCGTTTACAACTCTGACTTTGGGATGCAAGGAGACCAAGTTAAAACATGTGAAATCACTCAGGCAACAGGTGTTCATGTTTCTAGACTCGCCCACTCAAACTCTGGAAGTGTCCTTCCGGGTCAAACACGGGCACGGCTCCTATATGGTGTATGCGAGCTCAGGACAGATGAAGTGTTTTGAATGTGGAAACGTGGGCCATAAACGGTTCGCTTGTCCGCACAGGCAGCGGGCGGAGGGCCCTGATGGAGCCGCGGATGGTGCCGGCGGCGAGCCCTCCGCTCACGCCGCAGCTGCAGACAGCGGCGCGGCCTCCGCTCCCGCCGCTACTGCGGACGACGTTGCGGGGCCTTCCGCCGGCCCTGCTCCGGAGCCTGCCGCTGTGTCTGTGGACAGCCCGGCTATGGCGCCCGCGGCCCAGCTTACGGCCGGGAGCGTTGCTGGCGATGGCGCAAAAATGTCACTGATGGTGCGTCACAATCATCTCGCTGTGTGACGTCAACGGCTGTGCCTCCGGAAGCTGCTACCGTTTCGGAGCAGGAGATGGAGCACTGACCTGATGGTGCGTCAGAATCTTGCTGTGTGACATCAGCGGCTGTGCTTCCGGAGGCTGCTACCGTTTCACAGCAGGGGATGGAACAGCGACGGTCAGCTGCTGTGGGTGGCGTCCAGGAAAATGTGGCCCATGATGAATCCACTGGCCCAGGAGAACCAGTCAGCTGAGTTGTGCTGATGAGGAAATGGAATCTGATAACGACACTGTGTCTAATACTGAGTCTATTGAGGCAAAATGCAGTACAAACATGAGTTTGTATTCACTGGAAGAAATAAATGCTTTTCTGGATGAAACCTATAACAAAGCCATTAAAGTCACTGACTACTTCAGTGACACTGATAAATTCACTAAGTCTGTTGATGTGCTAAGAAGGCAGGTTGGTCTTGACCTCCTGGATGAAAGGAAACGTTTTCGCCTCAAGAAACACCTGACAGCCCTGCGTAAAGCAGCAGGGAGAACAGAGGTCAAGCGCGCCCGACAGGAGGAATAAATGGCGGTCGTTCCTCTGCCTGTTTTACACATTTTTGGGATGTTGTTTGATCAGACTTTTATATGACGTCTGTAATTGACTATCACGGAGCTGGATCTTTACCTGCAGGGCATGGATGCCCCACCGTTTTCTTTCTACACTCTGGACGAGCCTGCTGCACAGATGACTTGCTTGAAAATCCCGCATGGTCTAAGGACTACAATCCATCTGAGATGAGGAAACTGTCTCTGGGATGTGCAACGGAACTGGCTGCGGCCGCACAGCGCTATCTCTGCTGCCGGAGGAAGGGGACTTGGCCTTGCTTAAGAACTGGGGGCCTCTGGCTCGTCTTTGCACGGACTATGAGGAGGACTCGCACTACTGCCACTGCCAATGTGGAATCGGTGGACTGCAAGGAATACTCTGTGTTGTGTGTGTGTGTGTGGGGGGGGGAGACTTGTGTTTGCACTTTTTCCAATGTGAGACACTTGGTGGAATGATGTTGGTGCGCTTACATTTTTTGGAATTGTGCAATAAAGGCTTTTTTTAAAAGTCAAAGTCTCTCTCTCTCTCTCCCTCTCCCTCTCCCCCCACTGGCCGCACATTCAGCTTTTGTTTTTTTGGGTGGAGGATGGCGACCTTGGAAATGCCACCTCCGTCTATCCACCAGGGAGTGCGGATCGTTCCCCCGGCCAGCAGTGTTACTGTGGAGGAGGTGCTTCTGGCTGTGGCAGAGCAGGTGGGCCATGATGCGATCTGCTTTGCGTCCCGAATGAATAGAGCTGTAGTTGTGTTTCTGGCTGCTGAAGAGGATGTTCATGCCCTGATTGCAAGCGGTGTTATCGGAGATACGTATGTACAGGTGTCCCCCTTATCTGTCCCATCAACGCGTATCACCGTCTCAGGTGTTCCACTTTTCATCACTGATGAGCAGTTGGCGACGGAGCTCTGCAGATTTGGGAAGTGTGCGGGCCCGTTTACAACTCTGACTTTGGGATGCAAGGAGACCAAGTTAAAACATGTAAAATCACTCAGGCGACAGGTGTTCATGTTTTTGGACTCGCCAACTGCGACTCTGGAAGTGTCCTTCCGGGTCAAACACGGGGACGGCTCCTATATGGTGTATGCGAGCTCAGGGCAGATGAAGTGTTTTGAATGTGGAGACGTGGGCCATAAACGGTTTGCTTGTCCGCACAGGCAGCGGGCGGGGGGCTCTGATGGAGCCGCGGCTGGTGCCGGCGGTGCGCCCTCCGCTCACGCCGCGGCTGCGGACGGCGTGGCCTTCCGCCGCAACTGAGGCCGCCGGTGCGCCCTCCACTCCAGCCGCTACTACGGACGACGTTGCAGGGCCTTCCGCCGGTCCTGCTCCGGAGCCTGCCACTGTGTCTGTGGACAGCCCGGCTGTGGCGCCCGCGGCCCAGCTTACGGCCGGAAGTGTCGCTGGTGATGGCGTCCAAAATGTCACTGATGGTGCGTCAGAATCTCGCTGTGACATCAGTGGCTGTGCTTCCGGAGGCTGCTACCATTTCAGAGCAGGGGACGGAACAACGACAGTCAGCTGCTGTGGGTGGCGTCCAGGAAAATGTGGCCCATGATGAATCCACTGGCCCTGATGAACCAAACACTCAGCTGAGTTGTGCTGACGAGGAAATGGAATCTGATCCCGACACTGTGTCTAATACTGAGTCTATTGAGGCAAAATGCAGTACAAACACGAGTTTGTATTCACTGGAAGAAATAAATGCTTTTCTGGATGAAACCTATAACAAGGCCATTAAAGTCACTGACTACTTCAGTGACACTGATAAATTCATCAAGTCTGTTAATGTGCTAAGAAGGCAGGTTGGTCTTGACCTCCTGGATGAAAGGAAACGTTTTCACCTCAAAAAACACCTGACGGCCCTGCATAAAGCAGCAGGGGGAACAGGGTTCAAGCGCGCCCGACAGAAGGAATAAATGGCGGTCGTTCCACTGCCTGTTTTACGCATTTTTGGGATATTGTTCGATCAGACTTTTATGACGTTTCTAATTGACTGTAATTGACTGTCACAGAACTGGATCTTTACCGGTCTCCTGCCGGCACGCAGCACTATCTTTGCTGCCCGAGGACGGGGACTTGGCCTGGCTTAAAAACGGGAGGCCTGTGGCTCTTCTTTGCACGGACCACAAGGTCACGGTTTACTCGCCTGCAGGGCATGGATGCCCCAACGTTTTCTTTCTACAATGTGGACGAGCCTGCTGCAAAGGTGACTTGCTTAAAAATCCCGCATGGTCTAAGGACTACAATCCATCTGAGATGAGGAAAATGTCTCTGGGACGTACAACGGAACTGGCTGCGGGCGCACAGCGCTATCTCTGCTGCCGGAGGAAGGGGACTTGGCCTTGCTTAAGAACTTGGAGGCCTGTGGCTCGTCTTTGCACGGACTACAAGGAACACTCGGACTACTGCCACTGGCAATGTGGAATAGGTGGACTGCAGGGAATACTTTGTGTTGTGGGGGGGTGACTTATGTTTGCACTTTTCCAATGTGAGACACTTGGTGGAATGATATTGGTGCTTTACTTTTTTTTTTTAATTGTGCAATAAGGCTTTTGGGTGGAGGATGGCGGCCTTGGGAGGGCCGCCTCCATCTGTCCACCGGAGGGTGGGGGTCGTTCCCCCGGACGGCGAAGTTGCTGTGGTGGGGGGACCTGGAGGCTGTGGCCAAGCGGATGGGCCCTGGCGCGGTCTGCTTTGCTTCCCGAGTGGGTGGAGCTGTGGTTGTGTTTCTGGCGGCTGGGGGCGGTGTCCGCGCCCTGATTGTGGGCGGTGTGGTCGTCGGGGGCGTGTGTGTGCGGGTGTCCCCCTCGTCTGTCCCATCGGCGGGAATCGCCGTCTCGGGTGTTCCGCCTTTCGTCACTGGCAGGCGGCTGGCGGTGGAGCTCCGCAGATTTGGGGGGGTTTGCGGGCCCGTTTGCGGCTCTGCCTTTGGGATGCAGGGCCGCCAGGTTCGGACGTGTGGGGTCGCTCGGGCGATGGGTGTTTGTGTTTCTTGACTCGCCCACTCGGACTTTGGGGGTCTCCTTCGGGGTCGGACGCGGGGACGGATCTTGCGTGGTGTGTGCGGGCTTGGGACGGGTGAGGTGTTTTGGGTGTGGGGACGTGGGCCGTGGACGGTTCGCTTGTCCGCGTGGGCGGCGGGCGGGGGGCCGCGGGTGGTGCCGGCGGCGGGCCTTCTGCTCGTGCCGCGGCTGCGGGTGGCGGTGCGGCCTCCGCTCCTGCTACTCCAGCTCCGGGGCCTGCCGCTGTGTCTGTGGGCGGCCCGGCTGCGCCGCCCACGGCCCAGCTGGCGGTCGGGAGCGTGGATGGCAATGGTGCCGGGGGGAAGGGGGGGGGGGTCGCTGATGGTGCGTCGCGGTCGTCTTGCTGTGTGGTGTCGGCGGCTGTGCCTCCGTCGGCTGCTGCCGCTTCAGAGGAGGGGACGGAGCACCGACCTGATGGTGCGTCACAGTCATCTTGCTGTGTGGCGTCGGCGGCTGTGCCTCCGTCGGCTGCTGCCGCTTCGGGGGAGAGGCGGGGCGCTGACCTGGTGGTGCGTCGGGGTCTCGCTGTGTGGCGTCGGCGGCTGTGCTTCCGGAGGCTGCTGCTGTTGCGCGGCGGGGGGTGGGGCAGCGACGGTCGGCTGCTGGGGGTGGCGTCCAGGAAGGTGTGGCCCATGGTGGATCCACTGGCCCGGGAGGGCCGGGCAGTCAGCTGGGTTGTGTGGACGGGGAAGTGGAGTCTGGGGGCGACGCTGTGTCTGGTGCTGAGTCTGTTGAAGCGGGGTGCAGTGCAGGTGCGGGTTTGTATTCACTGGAGGAAGTGGATGCATTTCTGGATGAGACCTGTAGCGGGGCCATTGAGGTCGCCGACTGCTTCAGTGACACTGATGGATTCATTGGGTCTGTGGATGTGCTGGGAAGGCGGGTTGGTCTGGACCTCCTGGATGGGGGGGAGGCGTTGTCGCCTCGGGAGGCACCTGGCGGCCCTGCGTGGAGTGGCGGGGGGAGTGGCGGGGGGAGCGCCGGTCGGGCGCGCCCGGTGGGGGGGGGGGGTGAGTGGCGATCGTTCCTCTGCCTGTTTTGCACATTTTTGGGATGTTGTTTGAGCAGACTTGTGTATGACATTTAGTTGACTGTGATTGACTGTCACAGAACTGGATCTTTGAATAGGTGGACTGCAGGGACTGCTCTGTGTTGTGTGTGGGGGGGAACATTTCAGTTTGCACTTTTTCCAATGTGACACACTTGGAGGAATGATGGTGTGCTTACATTTTTTTGAAGTGTGCAATAAAAGCTTATTTTAAAAGTCAAAGTCCCTCCATCTATCCACCAGGGGGTGAGGATCGTTCCCCCGGACAGCGAAGTTACTGTGGAGGAGGTCCTGGAGGCTGTGGCCGAGCAGGTGGGTCCTGACGCGGTCTGCTTTGCTTCCCAAATGAACAGAGCTGTGGTTGTGTTTCTGGCGGCTGAAGACGATGTTCACACCCTGATTGTAAGCGGTGTGGTTATCGGGGAAACGTATGTACAGGTGTCCCCCTTATCTGTCCCATCAACGAGAATCACCGTTCTCAGGTGTTCCACCTTTCATCACTGACGAGCAGCTGGCGACGGAGCTCCGCAGATTTGGGAAGTTTGCGGGCCCGTTTACGACTCTGCCTTTGGGATGCAAGGCCGCCAAGTTCAAACATGTGAAATCGCTCAGGCGACAGGTGTTCATGTTTCTCGACTCGCCCACTCAGACTCTGGAAGTCTCCTTCAGGGTCAAGCACGGGGACGGATCTTACATGGTGTATGCGAGCTCGGGACAGATGAAATGTTTTGAATGTGGAGATGTGGGCCATAAACGGTTCGCTTGTCCGCACAGGCAGCGGGCCGAGGGCCCTGATGGAGCCGCGGATGGTGCCGGCGGCGAGCCCTCCACTCACGCCGCAGCTGCGGACGGCGGCATGGCCTCCGCTCACGCTGCCCCAGCTCCGGAGCCTGCCGCTGTGTCTGTGGACGGCCCGGCTGCGCTGCCCGCGGCCCAGCTTGCGGTCGGAAGCGTGGATGGCGATGTCGCCAAAAAGGTCACTGATGGTGCGTCACAATCATCTCGCTGTGTGACGTCAACAGCTGTGCCGCCGGCAGCTGCTACCGCTTCGGAGGAGGGGACGGAGCACCGACCTGATGGTGCGTCACAATCATCTCGCTGTGTGACGTCAGCGGCTGTGCCTCCGCCAGCTGCTGCCGCTTCGGAGGAGGGGACGGAGCACCGACCTGATGGTGCGTCAGAATCTCGCTATGTGACATCAGCGGCTGTGCTTCCGGAGGCTGCTACCGTTACACAGCGGGGGATGGAACAGCGACAGTCAGCTGCTGAGGGTGGCGTCCAGGAAAATGTGGCCCATGATGAAACTACTAGCCCGGGAGAACCAAGCAGTCAGCTGAGTGGTGCTGACGAGGAAATGGAATCTGAGAACGACACTGTGTCTAATGCTGAGTCTATTGAGGCAAAATGCAGTACAAACACGAGTTTGTATTCAATGGAAGAAATAAATGCATTTCTGGATGCAACCTATAACAAAGCCATTAGGGTCGCCGACTACTTCAGTGACACTGATAAATTCATTAAGTCTGCGGATGTGCTAAGAAGGCAGGTTGGTCTTGACCTCCTGGATTAAAGGAAGCGTCATCGCCTCAAGAAACACCTGACAGCCCTGCATAAAGCAGCAGGGGGAACGCCGGTCAAGCGCGCCCGACAGGAGGAATGAATGGCGGTCGTTCCTCTGCCTGTTTTACACTTTTTTGGGATATTGTTTGAACAGACTGGTATATGACATTTAATTGACTGTCACAGAACTGGATCTTTGAATAGGTGGACTGCAGGGACTGCTCTGTGTTGTGTGTGGGGGGGGGACATTTCAGTTTGCACTTTTTCCAATGTGACACACTTGGAGGAATGATGTTGGTGTGCTTACATTTTTTTGAAGTGTGCAATAAAAGCTTTTTTAAAAGTCTCTCTCTCCCTCTCTCTCTCTCTCTCTCTCCCTCCCTCCCTCTCTCTCTCCCTCTCCATTTTCAGTTTTTGTTTTTTTTGGGTGGAGGATGGCGACCTTGGAAAGGCCACCTCCGTCTATCCACCAGGGGGTGCGGATCGTTCCCCGGACAGCACTGTTGCTGTGGAGGAGGTGCTTCTGGCTGTGGCCGAGCAGGTGGGCCATGATGCGATCTGCTTTGCATCCCGAATGAATAGAGCTGTAGTTGCCTTTCTGGCTGCTGAAGAGGATGTCCACACACTGGTTGCAAGCGGTGTTGCTATCGGGGAAATGTATGTACAGGTGTCCCCCTTATCTGTCCCATCAACGCGTATCACCGTCTCAGGTGTTCCACCTTTCATCACTGACGAGCAGTTGGCGACGAAGCTCCGCAGATTTGGGAAGTTTGCGGGCCCGTTTACAACTCTGACTTTGGGATGCAAGGAGACCAAGTTAAAACATGTAAAATCACTCAGGCGACAGGTGTTCATGTTTTTGGACTCGCCAACTGCGACTCTGGAAGTGTCCTTCCGGGTCAAACATGGGGACGGCTCCTATATGGTGTATGTGAGCTCAGGACAGATGAAGTGTTTTGAATGTGGAGACGTGGGCCATAAACGGTTCGCTTGTCCGCACAGGCAGCGGGCGGGGAACTCTGATGGAGCCGCGGCTGGTGCCGGCGGTGCGCCCTCCGCTCACACTGCTGCTGCGGACGGCGTGGCCTTCCGCTGCAGCTGAGGCTGCCGGCGCAGCCTCTGCTCCCGCCGCTACTACGGATGATGTTGCGGGGCCTTCCGCCAGTCCTGCTCCGGAGCCTGCCACTGTGTCTGTGGACAGCCCAGCTGTGGCGCCCACGGCCCAGCTTACGGCTGGAAGCGTCGCTGGTGATGGCGCCCAGAGTGTCACTGATGGTGCGTCAGAATCTCGCTGTGTGACATCAGCAGCTGTGCTTCCGGAGGCTGCTACCGTTTCAGAGCAGGAGACGGAGCAGCGACAGTCAGCTGCTGTGGGTGGCGTCCAGGAAAATGTGGCCCATGATGAATCCACTGGCCCAGATGAACCAAACACTCAGCTGAGTTGTGCTGACGAGGAAATGGAATCTGATCCCGACACTGTGTCTAATACTGAGTCTATTGAGGCAAAATGCAGCACAAACACGAGTTTGTATTCACTGGAAGAAAAATGCTTTTCTGGATGAAACCTATAACAAGGCCATTAAAGTCACTGACTACTTCAGTGACACTGATAAATTCATTAAGTCTGTTAATGTGCTAAGAAGGCAGGTTGGTCTTGACCTCCTGGATGAAAGGAAACATTTTCACCTCAAGAAACACCTGACAGCCCTGCGTAAAGCAGCAGGGGGAACAGGGGTCAAGCGCCCCCGACAAAGGGAATAAATGGCGGTCGTTTCCTCTGCCTGTTTTACACATTTTTGGGATATTGTTCGATCAGACTTTTATATGACGTTTCTAATTGACTGTAATTGACTGTCACAGAACTGGATCTTTACCGGTCTCCTGCCGGCGCGCAGCCAGGACTTGGCCTGGCTTGAAAACGGGAGGCCTGTGGCTCTTCTTTGCACCGACTACAAGGACACGGTTTACTCGCCTGCTGCAAAGATGACTTGCTTGAAAAACCCGCATGGTCTAAGGACTACAATCCAGCTGAGATGAGGAAAATGTCTCTGGGACGTACAACGGAACTGGCTGCGGGCGCACAGCGCTATCTCTGCTGCCGGAGGAAGGGGACTTGGCCTTGCTTAACAACTGGAGGCCTGTGGCTCGTCTGTGCACGGACTACAAGGACGACTCGGACTACTGCCACTGGCAATGTGGACTGGGTGGACTGCAAGGAATACTTTGTGTTGTGTGGGGGAGGGGGATGACTTATGTTTGCACTTTTCCAATGTGAGACACTTAGTGGAATGATATTGGTGCTCTTACATTTTCTTGAATTGTGCAATAAAGGCATTTTTTTAAAACTCAAAACTCTCTCTCTCTTACACTCAAGAGGGACAGAGTTTCACTTCACTTATGGACAGCACAGTGATGCAGTGGTTAACAATGCTGCCTCATAGCTAGAAGGTTCCAGGTATAAATTCCCAGGCCGGCGGGGGTGGGAACCTTTCTGTGTGGAGTTTGCATGTTCTCCTTGTGCTGTGTGAGTTTACTCTGGGGGCTCAGGTTTCCTTCCACAATCCAAAGACATGTATGTTGGTAACTAAATTTTCCCTAGGTATCCGTCTCTGACAGAGGCTTAGAATCCAGGGTTGTTGTACCTGCTACTTAAGCACTTTGAGTGGTCTTTGTGATAAGAAAAGCATTACACAAGTGCAGATCCTTATCCTTATGAAATAATTGCATAATAAACAAGAGCACTCTGAGGCGTGTGCAATATCCCCCACCTTAGTTTTCTTTGATAATCACAATACTTACTGACAAGAGAGCAGTTTTCAACTTTTCAATATACTTACTGTGGCAGAACCAAATTATGATAAGCCCATCATGCACGAATATACAGTGCATCTGGAAAGTAATCACAACGCTTCACTTTTTCCACATTTTATGTTACAGCCTTATTCCAAAAGGGATTAATTTTTTCCTCAAAATTCTACACACAGTACCCCATAAGAGTAGAGAAGAGCCTTAGTCAGGGAGGTGACCAAGAACCCGATGGTCACTCTGTCAGAGCTCCAATGTTCCTCTGTAGAGAGAGGAGAACCTTCCAGAAGGACAACCATCTATGCAGCAATTCACCAATCAGGCTTGTATGGTAGAGTGGCCAGAAGGAAGTCACTCCTTAGTAAAAGACACATGGCAGCCCGCTTGGAGTTTACCAAAAGGCACCTGAAGGACTCTCAGACCATGAGAAACAAAATTCTCTGGTCTGATGAGACAAAGACTTGAACTCTTTGGCGTGAATGCCAGGCGTCATGTTTGGAGGAAACCAGGCACTGCTCATCACCAGGCCAATACCATCCCTACAGTGAAGAATGGTGGTGGCAGCATCATGATGTGGGGATGTTTTTCAGTGGCAGGAACTGGGAGACTTGTCAGGATAGAGGGAAAGATGAATGCAGCAATGTACAGAGACATCCTGGATGAAAACCTGCTCCAGAGCACGCTTGACCGCAGACTGGGGTGACGGTTCATCTTTCAGCAAGACAACGATGCTAAGCACACAGCCACGATATCAAGAGCGGCTTCAGGACAACTCTGTGAATGTCCCTGATGTCCTTGCCCAGCCAGAGCCCAGACTTGAATCCCACTGAACATCTACGGAGAGATCTGAAAATGGCTGTGCAACATTTCCCATCCACATCCCATCCGACATTTCCCATCCAACCTGATGGAGCTTGAGGCGTGCTGCAAAGAGGAATGGGCGAAACTGCCCAAAGATACAGCAATGTGAAAAACTGTTTGCCCCCTTTCAGATTTCTAATTTTTTGTATGTTTGTCACCCTTAAATGTTTCAGATCAAACAAATTTAAATATTAGACAAAGATAACAAGTAAACACAAAATGCAGTTTTTAATTGAAGGTGTTAAATATTTAGCGGAAAAAAAAAATCCAAACCTGCATGGCCCTGTGTGAAAAAGTGATTGCCCCCTAAACCTAATAAGTGGTTGGGCCACCCTTAGCAGCAACAACTGCAATCAAGCGTTTGTGATAACTGGCAATGAGTCTTTTACAGCACTGTGGAGGAATTTTGGCCCACTGTAGGAGCATGCTCAAATAACGAGGCTGAGTTTCAGTCATAAACCAGCTTTATTTGACAGAACACAAGCTCCTAGCATTCTCAAAGCAGGAAAGAGAAAGAATCATACTTCAACCCCCTTTTATACATTTCCAGCATCAGAATTCAAGTCACATGGTGTCTTCAGTCAACATACAGTTACAAAGCATCCCTTTGAAGCTTCACCATTGTCTCTCATTTCTTGATGAACCGGAATACCCTCCGGGGCGTCTTCTGTGGGACAAAGAGACAAATCTCACACTTCCTTGTTACCTCCTGTAGATTTGAGTCCTCAGTCCTTGCAGACGTGACACTCCACAATACACATTCAGTTCTGTCTCTGTGGCAGCGTGAGCCCACAATGTGTGTCGGCCACACTACCCCCCCCAAACGTCGAGTAAGGCAAAATCTGCATGGCATAACAAAAAGAGAAACACAAAGCACTCCATACATCGCTAATCAATCCACCAACTGCCTAGGTTTTAATCTTCTGCCGAATCTGCTGCAACTTGGCTTGGCTGCCTCTGCAACATCTCTCTGCACCTGTGGATTAAAGCTGTTAGCACCTCTCTGTGAAGACTTTGGAGAATGTCTTCTCGGAGGCCTGCCCCGGCGGGGGGGCCTCGCGAGCTGCACCTCCTCCTCAGCCAGAACAAAAGCGGGTTTGAGCCTGTTAATGCAAATCAGCTCCCTTCTGCCCCCTAAATCTAGCAGAAAATGCTTCTGCCCGGTCTCCAGCACTCGAAACGGTCCGTCGTAAAACGGCCGCAAACTTGGACGCTGGGCGTCATGTTTAACAAAAACAAACTCTGCATTTTTTAAAGCCTTGGGCACAAAAACGTGTGGGAAACTGTGATGGACCGGGCCAGGAAGCGTGTTTGTTCCTGAGCCGCTCTGCCACGGCTGAGCGGGGGGGGCCATTAGGTGCGGGATTATCAGGAAGAAATTCCCCGGGCAAACGGAGCGGCTGAGCGAAAACTAATTCAGCCGGGGAAGCATGCAAATCTTCCTTAGGTGCAGAACGCAACCCTAATAACACCCATGGAAGTTTGTCTACCCAATTTGTATCCGTTAGCGACGCTCTGAGGGCTGCTTTCAATGACCTGTGAAAGCGTTCGCATAAACCATTGGCCTGGGGGTTATACGCGGTGGTGCGATGAATCTTCACCCCCAAGCTGCGGGCCATCGATGACCATAGCTCGGAAATAAATTGGGGACCCCTGTCGGACGTTATGTCCGACGGTACACCAAAACGCGCAACCCATGCTGTTAAAAATGCTCGCGCAACTTCTTCCGCTGTGGTTGATGTCAGAGGAATCACCTCTGGCCAGCGCGTGGTGCGGTCTACCATTGTCAAAAGATGTGTGTGCCCGTGTGATAACGGAAGCGGGCCGACCAGGTCAACATGCACGTGATCAAAACGCTTAGCGGGGATGTGGAAAGGTTCTAACGGGGCCTTAGTGTGTCTGTGTATTTTAGCTCGCTGACACGCTACGCAGGCTGCTGCCCATTCCTTGACCTGTTTGCGCAACCCGGGCCAAACAAATTTCTCCCCCACCAATTTGATCGATGCGCGCACCCCCGGGTGCGCGAGAGAATGGACCAAGTCAAAAACACGGCGACGCCACGCGGTTGGCACCACAGGGCGGGGCCGTCCCGTGGAGACATCGCAGATTAGCGGGGGCATACCGTTTTGTTGCACCCTGTGCTCCAGCCTTAACCCTGTTGGTCCAGACTGGAGCGCGCGCACGTCCGCATCGTTAACCTGCTCCGCAGCCATGGCTGCATAATCTAACCCAACACAGACCGGGGCTGCGCGCGCTCCCGCGTCGCTGCCCGGGCCCGCGGCCATGGCTACAGAGTCTGCCCCTATAGGGCTTGGTGGTGCTATTGCACGCGAGAGGCAGTCTGCTACAACATTGTGTTTACCCGCGACATGCTGAATATCAGTAGTAAACTCCGATATTGCGGCTAGTTGCCTTTGTTGCCGGCCTGACCAGGGTTCTGAAATTTTGGCCATCGCAAACGTTAGCGGTTTATGATCCACAAAAGCGGTGAAACGTCGCCCCTCTAACCAGAACTGAAAATGACGGCTGGCCAAGTGTAGGGCCAAAAGCTCCCTGTCAAATGCGCTGTATTTCCGTTCACTATCGCGCAAGGTCCTGCTGAAAAACGCGAGGGGTTGCCAGGTACCTGCCACAAACTGTTCAACTACCGCCCCCACCGCTACATCGGAAGCGTCAGTGGTGAGCGCCATGCGGGCCGTTGGAACTGGGTGCGCTAACAAAACTGCATTTGCCAGGGCTGATTTGACCTGGGCAAAAGCGCGCTCCCGCTCCGGAGACCATTCAACTTTATTTGCGGGCTTTTGTTTTTTTAACGCGGTGTACAATGGCTGCATGAGTCGTGCTGCGCTTGGGAGGAAACGGTTGTAAAAATTAACCATCCCTAGAAACTCCTGAAGCGCCTTAACCGTTTGAGGTTGCGGAAAATCTGTTATGGCACGCACTTTATTTGGAAGGGGAACTGCTCCCTCTGCCGAAACGCGATGTCCCAAAAAATCAATCTGCGCCACCCCAAACTGGCATTTCGCTGGGTTCACTATTAACCCGTGCTCTGCCAACCTCTGGAAAACTGCTGTGAGGTGTTTTTCATGTTCGCCTTCGGACGTGCTGGCTACCAAAATATCGTCCAAATAAACGAACACGAAAGGCAGGTCGCGTAAAACTGCATCCATCATGCGTTGGAAAGTCTGCGCGGCCCCCTTGAGGCCAAAAGGCATGCGCAAGAACTCAAAAAGGCCGAAAGGAGTTATGACCGCTGTTTTGGGTACATCGTGCGCGCGCACTGGAACCTGGTGATAGCCGCGCACCAAGTCTATTTTAGAAAAAATGCGCGCCCCCGCCAAATGAACAGAAAAATCCTGAATGTGCGGAATCGGGTAGCGGTCATGAGCTGAAACGTTGTTCAACCTGCGGAAATCGCCGCAAGGCCGCCACGAGCCGTCAGCCTTTGGGACCATGTGTAACGGCGAAGCCCAAGCGCTCTTGGAGCATCTAACGATGCCTAGTTTTTCCAGATTAGTGAACTCCTCGCGCGCGATGGCCAGTTTAGCTGGGTCCAAACGCCGAGCCTTTGCAAAAACGGGAGGGCCTGTGGTTGTTATGAAATGTTCTACCCCATGTTTGGCCACCGTTGCTGAAAAAGTGGGGACTGTGAGTGCTGGAAACTGAGCAAGCAGAGTGTGAAACTTACCACCCGCGGCTGAGACGCTGGCATGTGCAGTTGGCGGGGCCACCCGAGCTGTGCAGGGAATAGAATGAAAAGACAGTGCATTAATCAGACGTCTATTAGCAAGATCAACCAATAAACCATGTGAGCACAAAAAATCAGCCCCTAACATGTTGAAACTGACTGCTGCTACAATAAATGTCCACTCAAATGAACGGCCTTGTAAGGACAGAAGCATGGTCCTCTCACCAAACGTTTTAATTGTGGAGCCGTTCGCTGCTGACACTGACACCCAGGGGGCTTTAGAAGGCGACAGCCGTTCCGCGTAGGTGGGCGTGACGAAGCTCAGCTGCGAGCCCGTGTCCACGAGGAACTGTTTCCCCGAGCGTGCATCCGTCAGGTAAAGCAGCCTGTTCTCATTGCCGAGAGTCGCGGCTGCTACCGGCCCTCGGTCCTGGCGTTTAAAATTGCACGGTGGGACGCACCTGTGCGCTCTCTCTGCAAAACGGCGGTGGTAGAAGCACGAGCCGTTCTCCGCTCCGCGTCGTCTGGCTCCGGTCGCCGCCGTTGTTGGTGCGTCTGGTGCCGCTGGACCCAAGCTGTCTCCGGACGCCGTTCCCGAACTAGCCGCCGCGGCCGAAACCGCGTTCTGCTTGTGGGCGTCGACCAACTTCTGCGCCTCCTTGCTCAACCCATGGTAGTCTCGCTTGGCCAATCGGGGTGACTCTGCCAGGGCCACTCTCACTGCTGGTGGCAGGGTTCGAAGGAATAGGTGGGCGAAAATGAATTTGCCATCCTCGGAGGCTTTGAGCTGCAGCATCTTCACCATCAGGTCCGCAGGTCTATCGTTTTCTGCCTCCGTCAGCGCCAGGAGCCCCTCTGCTCTTTGTTGGACTGAGGGGGTGAAATGGCTGATCAGCGCGTCTTTCAATGCGCTGTACTTGTCGCTGTCTGGTGGATGATTAACCAAATCCTCCACTCTCTGGACCGTGTCGCTGTCCAGTTTCGCTACCACGTGGTAGAATCTTGTGTCGTCGTTGGAGATTCTCCGGAGGTTGAACTGCGCCTCGATTGCGCTAAACCATGAGCGCGGGCTGTGCTGCCAGAAATCGGGCAGCCGGAGCGTGGAGGCGGCCATCAGGCTGGCTTCCACCGAGCCCGGTTCGGAAGAATTCTCATTGCTCATTCTCCGTCGTAGGTCACCAGTGTAGGAGCATGCTCAAATAACGAGGCTGAGTTTCAGTCATAAACCAGCTTTATTTGACAGAACACAAGCTCCTAGCATTCTCAAAGCAGGAAAGAGAAAGAATCATACTTCAACCCCCTTTTATACATTTCCAGCATCAGAATTCAAGTCACATGGTGTCTTCAGTCAACATACAGTTACAAAGCATCCCTTTGAAGCTTCACCATTGTCTCTCATTTCTTGATGAACCGGAATACCCTCCGGGGCGTCTTCTGTGGGACAAAGAGACAAATCTCACACTTCCTTGTTACCTCCTGTAGATTTGAGTCCTCAGTCCTTGCAGACGTGACACTCCACAATACACATTCAGTTCTGTCTCTGTGGCAGCGTGAGCCCACAATGTGTGTCGGCCACACCACTCATCTTTGCAGAATTGTTATAATTCAGCCACACTGGAGGGTTTTTGAGCATAAACTGCCTTTTTAAGGTCATGCCACAGCATCTCAATTGGATTCAGGTCAGGACTTTGATTAGGCCACTCTAAAGTCTTCATTTTGTTTTTCTTAAGCCATTCAGATGGACTTGCTGGTGTGTTTTGGATCATTGTCCTGCTGCAGAACCCAAGTGCGCTTCAGCTTGAGGTCACGAACAGATGACCGGACATTCTCCTTTAGGACTTTTTGGTAGACAGCAGAATTCATGCTTCCATTTACCACAGCAAGTCTTCCAGGTCTTGAAGCAGCAAAACAGCCCCAGACCATCACAGTACCACCACCATATTTTACTGTTGGTATGATGTTCCTTTTCTGAAATGTTGTGTTACTTTTATGGCAGATGTAATGGGACACACACCTTCCAAAAAGTTTAACTTTTGTCTTGTCAGTCCACATAGTATTTTCCCAAAAGTCTTGGGGATCCTCAAGATGTTTTCTGGCAAAAATGAGATCAGCCTTTATGTTCTTTTTGCTCAGCAGTGGTTTTCGTCTTGGAACTCTGCCATGCAGGCCATTTTTCCCCCCAGTCTCTTTCTTATGGTGGAGTCATGAACACTGACCTTAACTGAGGCAAGTGAGGCCTGCAGTTCTTTGGATGTTGTTCTGGGGTCTTTTGTGACCTCTTGGATGAGTCGTCACTGCACTCGTGGGGTAATTTTGGTCAGTTGGCCACTCCTAGGAAGGCTCACCACTGTTCCATGTTTTCGTGATTTGTGGATAATGGCTCTTACTGTGGTTTGTTAGAGTCCCAAAGCTTGAGAAATGGCTTTATAACCTTTTCCAGACTGATAGATCTCAATTACTTTCTCATTTGTTCCTGAATTTCTATGGATCGCAGCATGATGTCTAGCTTTTGAGGATCTTTTGGTCTACTTCACTTTGCCAGGCAGGTCCTATTTAAGTGATTACTTGGTTGAGAACAGGTGTGGCAGTCATCAGGCCTGGGTGTGGCTCCAGAAATTTAACTCAGCTTTCCAAACATGTGATAAACCACAGTTAATTTAGGTTTTAATGGGGGAGGGGGGGGTCACTTTTTCTCACAGGGCCATGTGGGTTTGGATTTTTTTTTTTTTTAACCCTTAATAATAAACCCCTTCATTTAAAAACTGCATTTTGTGTTTACTTGTGTTATCTTTGTCTCATATTTAAATTTGCTTGATGATCTGAAACATTTAAGTGTGACAAACGTACAAAAAAATGAGAAATCAGGAAGGGGGCAAACACTTTTTCACACCACTGTATATACTCACTGGGGTGTTGGGGGAAAAAAACAATTGATTCACATAAGAATCGAGATTCTCATTTTACACGATCCAGAATCGATTCACAAAAATTAAGAATTGATTTATTATTATTATTTTTATGCAGTGGTGCTGGAGTCCTGTCACGTGACGCGTATCGCTGCTTTGTGATACGCAATTACACACTGATGCTGCTGATGCAGGACAACCATGCAGAGTAGCCTACTAGCTAGCAGCTGGATGGAACAGTCAGAATAAAGACAAAATGGAGCAGCAAGAAGTGGGCACATTTATGTTTCTACAACATTCCAGGAAAGAAAGTGCTAGACATGACACGTGTAATATGTAAAGTTTACAAAACGAAAGTCAAGTACTTTGGTAACACCACAAACGCCGAGGCTCACATTAACTGCCATCACCCAGAGTTGAAAGAAGTGGGAGAAAAAAAAAGTCCTCCCACTGAACAATGCACACTGCACCACTTCAGCAATCTCCCAGCAAATTCTGAATGGGCAAAAAAAAAACCTGAAATCTTGTAACAGAACTTTATTTTGTTTTATAACTTTAATTTGTTTTTTAAGTCTCTGAAGAATTTAGATACTTAAGTTTATATTTGTGCAGGTTTAAAATTAATGGTACTTGTCTTCTGCATCAATTGCATTCAGTTCTTATTTAATTTGTTCATTGCATGAAGTTAATGTATAGATAACTGGACATTGACTATATACAGTCAGGTAGCACTAATTAAATGGACGTTCAAAGAATTTGTGATAGAATTTACTTTTATTTTTTAATGAATAGTCTATATTTCTAGAATGCTGGAGGGCAATCAAACCTGCACACTGTGTAAAAGCTGTTAGGAATTGTGATATGCTGAAAAGGAAAATTTTCAAAATTTATTTCACTTGTGTCATAATCATCATAGCAGTCTGTTGGGGGCGAAAATGACTGTTTCATTTAGGTCTGATCAGATTCCTCCACAGCTCTGTCCTTTGCCCTCCGCTGCCAGGAACTCCTGGCCTTGTTAACCTGGGCGACATCCGAGCCGGTATGAGTTGCTTTCTGACTAACCATTTCATGAAACTGCTTGCAAAGTATTTGAGTACCGCTAGCTTTTGCTGGACTAGTGGCACATTCTTGGCAGATAGAGGCATTATCAGTGGCAAGGACAGGCCAAGACAAACTGACTCCAGTATCTGTTGCAGTGACTGACCAGATGATAGGTTTGTTTATCTCTGCTCTTTGTGTAGTGCATGCCACGATGCACCGACTGGCAAAAGTCCACCACAGACCTTGTGACATATGCTTATCTGCCAGGATGTCCAGTCTCACTCCGTGTAACTTGGAGTGGTCCACCACAGACCTGCATTAGAATATCAAGAAAAAGTTCTTGATTTTTCCACAATTTAATTCACAAAGGCAAATGTCTATACATCCTATGCTCATCACACATGAAGTGAAATATTTCAGGCCCATTTTTGTTTTAATTTTAATATGTATGACTTAAAGCTTTTTGAAATAATTAATGAATCACGATATTACAATTCTTTGAGATACAGTAGTGTGTGTGTGTATAGTCATGTGAAAAAATTAGGACACCCCATTAAATATTCAGTTCGTTATTAAGAAATGTTCACATATCTATGTCTAACCTTGTTTTTATTTTGCATTTTTTAACCTTTATTTTAGCCATTGCAAGTGGGAATGAATGGTGGGGGGGTGTCCTAAAATAGATGGGGGGGTGTCCTAATTTCTTCCTCACCATTTGTTTAGAATTACATTTTACAGAAAATTTGAAAAAAAAAAAAAAGTCTTTAATTCATTTTAATTGTTTTAGTTGTATTAAATGAATCTCCCAGTATTTTTTTTTTTTAACATTGATATTAAATATCCCTATGTCCAAATATGTCTAAAAAACACAGGCTCATACAGGGTGTCCTAATTTTTTCACATACCTGTATATATAAGATGTGGTCTCGGTCTCAAACCCTTAAGTCTTGATGTTGTCTTGGTCTCAGTTAGTGCGGTCTTGACTACAACTCTAGTATGGGTGAGTGTGAGTGGGGGTGGGCAACTCTGAGGGCGAGTGGGAGCAAGACTGAGCAGGTACAGGAGTGGGTGAGAGTGGGTGGGTCTGGGAGTTTGAGTTTCATTTCTGAAACAAGTTTTCAAGAAATAAAATTTTTTTACTAACCTAAGCCTACTTTTTTCATTTAACAGTATTTTATTGCAAATCAGTTGTTGTAATTTTTTTTTTTTTAAAATAAACCCCCCAAAACATCAACACACTGTACTCTGCTTTCAAGCTTACATTTTTTGCAGTGGACTTTTTTTTCCCTGAGATTGGTGGGTTTTCATACTGAACTGAGAGCCAAATGTGAATTGAAAAGCGTTTTGAATCAAAAATCGATTCTGAATTGAATTGTGACCCCAAAAATCGGAACTGAATTCAATCATGTGATTTCTAAAGACTCACAGCCCGAATACTCACCTCAGCCCTGTAGGGCAGGAATAGGGCAGAAGCGAGGTTACCAGTGATGCCACTCAGGATATAAATGATTGAGATGCGGGCCCAACCAGCAAGCTTCTCCAGGTCTCTCAGTATGGCCATCTGGAACACGATGGACACCACGCAGTGTAAAAGCCTACAAACACACACACAGAGGTACACTTTTACACGTATTCTCATGTGACGGGGCTGTGGAATTTTCTTTTCACAGAAAAACATGCCTTTCAAAACAACTTTTGCATAGTCTCGCTGGGCCCCACTGAGATATTTGGTGGCCTGTTAAAGAGGCAACCCAAGAGGTTTCCTGTCTGCTGAGCATTAGTGCCAAATATCCTAGTGCTCATGTGAGTAAACTGCTCACGAGCACTGGGGCCTCATTTGGAAATATCTCATTAAGTTGAAATCCTCAAAGATGCTGACATTAGGAAACCACTTCAAGTAATCATTCACAGTGAATGAAGCAGCTCAGTGACCATGTGAAAGGATTAACAGCTTGTCACAGCATAATACTGTAAATGGCATTACAATTCAATTTAATAGCAATAAGTCATTTAAATTTTACCTGCAAACGGAGAGAAAATGCACATTTGAATTTGTTGAAAACTACAAAAATGAGATTGCGGTTATGATGGTCAAACTGTTACATTATTGACTATTAATTCACTCTTCTTCAACCACTTAACCCTCTAGCCCTCCCTAGTTGGGGGTCTGGAGCCTATCCCAGTGTCTTTTGTTGAGAGGCAGGGTACATCTTGGACAGGTCGCTAGTCCATCGCAGGGTGAACACAGACAATTTAATGGCAGTTTATCCCCAGTTGATGCCAATTAACCTACCCAATGCTCATGTCTTTGGATTGTGGGAAGAAACCAGAGCACCCAGAGAAAACCCATGCAGACACAGGCAGAGCATGCAACTCCACAAAGAAAGGTCACCACTGGTGAGGGGTGGAATCGAACCCATGACTTTCTTGCTGTGCTGTGACAGTGGTAACCACTGCTCCACCAAGCTGCCAGTATTGACTATACACTACTAGTGTAAAGTTTGGACACAGCTAAATATTCATTTTCTATGTGTAGAGGTGTCCAACCTTTTGACTGATACTGTATCTTCTTTAAAATCACTGTATAAACACTACAGGTCTGACTTACTACAAGTTTGCAAGTACAAAACCACATGCAAAGTGTCAAGCATGCACAAAACAACCAAGCAAACTGATTAAACAAGCTGTGCAGTAAGAATTGCATGCTTCAAAGGATCAAAATAGCATGCGGTGTGGATTTTGCACCTTCACCTTAGTGAATATGCAAGTAGGGCATTTTTGCTCCTGCCCTCCAAATGCTGGGTACCCACTACACCTACATGGCAGCATGGTGATGTAGTGGTTAGCCCTATTGCTCAACAATACGAAGGTCATACGTTCAAATCCACCAGCCAGCAGGGCCCATCTGTGGGAAGTTTGCATATTTTCCCCATGCTTGGGTGGGTTTACTCTGGGTGCTCCGGTTTCCTCCAACATTCCAAAAGCATGCAAGTTAAGCTGCGCTCACACTGTAGCGTCTGTTCCGTGCTGACTGAGGTTTGACACTTAATGCATGGAACCCTTGATGGTTCCTTTGACAGTCTGATTGCTCCCTACTTTTCTGCAAAACGGAACCTTCCCTCAGCTTTACAACAGTTGGAACAAATGCAAATGTTTGCTCATGTGTATACACACACACACACATACATATATACACATTTACACATATGTGTGCACGCGCGCGCGCGCGCACACACACACACACACACAGTGGTGTGAAAAAGTGTTTGCCCCCTCCCTGATTTCTCATTTTTTGTTTGTCACACTTAAATGTTTCAGATTATCAAACAGTAAACACAAAATGCAGTTTTTAAATGAAGGTGTTTATTATGAAGGGTAAAAAAAAAAAATCCAAACCTAATGGCTCTGTGTGAAAAAGTGATTCCCCCCCAGTCCCAGTTAAAACATAAATTAACTGTGGTTTATCACATCTCTGGAAAGATGAGTTCAATTTCTCTAGCCACACCCAGGCCTGATTATTGCCACACCTATTCTCAATCAAGAAATCACTTAAACAGGACCTGTCTGACAAAATGAAATAGACCAAAAGATCCTCAAAAGCTAGACATCATGCTATAATCCAAAGAAATTCAGGAACACATGAGAAACAAAGTAATTGAGGTCTATCAGTTTGGAAAAGGTTATAAAGCCATTTCTAAAGCTTTGGGACTCCAGCCAACCACAGTGAGAACCATTATCCACAAATAGCAAAAACATGGAACAGTGGTGAACCTTTCCAGGAGTGGCTGACTGACCAAAATTACCCCAAGAGCGCAGCGACAACTCATCCAAGAGGTCACACAAGACCCCACAACAACATCCAAAGAACTGCAGGCCTCACTTGCGGTCAATGTTCATGACTCCACCATAAGAAAGAGACTGGGCAAAAATGGCCTGCATGGCAGAGTTCCAAGATGAAAACCACTGCTGAGCAAAAAGAACATACTGTAAAGGCTCATCTCAGTTTTGCCGCAAAACATCTTGATGATCCCCAAGACTTTTGGGAAAATACTCTGTGGACTGATAAGAAACTTTCTGGAAGGTGTGTGTCCCATTACATCCGTCGTAAAAGTAACAACATTTCAGAAAAGGAACATCATACCAACAGTAAAATATGGTGGTAGTAGTATGATGGTCTGGGGCCGTTTTGCTGCTTCAAGACCTGAAAGACTTGCTGTGGTAAAGAGAACAATAAATTCTGCCGTCTACTAAAAAATCCTGAAGGAGAATGTCTGGCCATCTGTTCGTGACCTCAAGCTGAAGCGCACTTGGGTTCTGCAGCAGGACAATGATCCAAAACACACCAGCAAGTCCAACTTTGAATGGTTTAAGAAAAACAAAATGAAGACTTTGGAGTGGTCTAGTCAAAGTCCTGACCTGAATCTGATTTAGAGATGCTGTGGCATGACCTTAAAAAGGTGGTTCATGCCCGAAAACCCTCCAATGTGGCTGAATTACAACAATTCCTCAAAGATGAGTGGGCCAAAATTCCTCACAGCGCTGTAAAAGACTCATTGCCAGTTATCGCAAACGCTTGATTGCAGTTGTTGCTGCTAAGGGTGGCCCAACCCGTTATTAGGTTTAGGGGGCAATCACATTTTCCACACAGGGTCATGTAGATTTGGATTTTTTTTCCCTTAATAATAAACACCTTCATTTAAAAACTGCATTTTGTGTTTACTTGTGCTATCTTTGTCTAATATTTAAATTTGTTTGATGATCTGAAACATTTAAGTGTGACAAACCTACAAAAAAAAAAAAAAAGGAGAAATCAGGAAGGGGGCAAACACTTTTTCACACCACTGTATATGTGTGTGCGCGCTATACACACACATATACAGTGTATACACACACACACACACACACACACACACACACACACACACACACATCACAAAAAGTTAGGGATATTCAGCTTTCGGGTGAAATTTCAGTCTGCAAACCTGAAAACATTTAAGGGTAAAAATAAAAAACAATTACCTGTTTGCATAAATATGCAGACCCTTAAATTAAAACTTTGTTGCAGCACCTTTGGCTTTTATTACAGCACTCGGTCTTTTTGGGTAGGAGTCGTTCAGCGCGGCACATCTTGATGTGGCAGTATTTGCCCACTCTTTGCAAAAATGCTCCAAATCTGTCAGATTGCGAGGGCATCTTCTGTGCACAGCCCTCTTCAGATCACCCCACAGATGTTCGATCGGATTGAGGTCCGGACTCTGGCTGGGCCATTCCAAAACCTAAATCTTCTGGTGAAGCCATTCTTTTGTTGATTTGGAGGTGTGCTTTGGGTCATTGTCGTGCTGAAAGATGAAGTTCCTCTTCATCTTCCTAGCAGAAGCCTCAAGGTTCTGTGCCAACACTGACTGGTATTTGGAACCGTTCATAATTCCCCAACTTTGACTAAGGCCCCAGTTCCAGCTGAAGAAAAACAGCCCCAAAACATGATGCTGCCACCACCATGCTTCATTGTAGGTATGGTGTTCTGTTGGTGATGAGCAGTGTTGTGTTTGCGCCAAATATACCTTTTGGAATTATGGCCAAAAAGTTCAACCTTGGTTTCATCAGACCATAACACATTTTCCCACACGTGTTTGGGAGATTTCAAATGTGATTTTGTAAATTTTAGCTGGGCTTGGATGTTTTTCTTCATAACATAAGGTTTCCGTCTTGCCACCCTAGATGCGAGATTGCTATCACATGTACTAAACAGATGTACTAAACAGTCAGTACTTGCCAGAAATTCCTGCAGCTCCTTCAATGTTGCCGTTGGCCTCTTGGCAGCCTCCCTGACCAGTTTTCTTCTCGTCTTTTCATCAATTTTGGAGGGATGTCCAGTTCTTGGTAATGTCACCGTTGTGCCATATATTGTCCACTTGATGATGACTGTCTTCACTGTGTTCCATGGTATATTCAATGCCTTGGAAATTCTTTTTTACCCTTCTCCTGACTGATACCTTTGAACAATGAGATCCCTCTGATGCTTTGGAAGCTCTCTGCGGACCATGGCTTGTGCTGCAAGATGTGACTACAAAAATGTCAGGAAAAGCCTACTAGAACAGCTGAACTTTATTTGGGGTTAATCAGAAGCACTTTAAATGGTGGCAGGTGTGTGCTGACTCCCATTAAATGTGAGTTTGAATGTGAATGGTTAATTCTGAACACAGCCACACCTCCAGTTATAACAGGGTGTGCATATTTATGCAAACAGGTTATTGTAAGTTTTTTATTTTTTCCTTTAAAAGATTTCAGTTTGTTTTTCAATAGGGTTGTACAGGTTATAAGTCACATTAATGGTGGAAAAAGTTTTGAAATTATTTATCTTGGTCTCATTTTTTACATCACAAAAACGTGGCATTTGAACAGGGGTGTGTAGACTTTTTATATCCACTCTGTGAGAGGGCGAGAGCGAGCGATAGAGAAAGAGAGAGAGGGAGAGAGAGAGAGAGAGCGAGAGAGAGATTGGTGTTATCGTGTTAAATGCCCGTTAAAACTTTGCCCCCATTAATGGTGACAAATTTTATGATCACGATTAACCACAGTTAACGGCAGAAAGTGCAAACAGTACTTTTTTGGGCAAGCTGTTCTCCCTACCAACACCTGCTCTGGCCACAGACACTGTGCGTGCAATGCAGACATTGCGAAGTCAAACAAGCTGGATCACAGCCATGGATATCCCCAAAGTGCTATCACGTTTAAGTTTACAATATTATCTGTCGGAGTTCTCACTTGGATAACTGTCACAGCCTCCTCCAAAACTTCACCTGGATGTTGGTTGTTCTTCTCTGGAAGTTGGCTAGCTGGCAAGTAGCTACATGCTAGGTTGTAGCTGACCTCCAGTTGCTGACACGGACAGACATTCGCCTGTTTCATCCTCATAGCTTTGGGTCCAACTGTTGGCGAGTACCAGCCCAGAAAAAAAAAAATTCTCAAGCTGTGTTCGCAATGTCCATTCACTCCCATGCCGATTTTGCAGTGCGGTGGGTGTCATCACAGGCAAGATAGTTGTTTGTTTATGTTTACATTTTTTCTGCTAAAAGGGAGATTGTGTCTGTTGTGACAAATGAGGTCCCCTGTTTTGTGTTGAGCTGCTTAAAAGCGGTGGATGCTTGCTATGTGAGTGTAGATGCCAAGTTGCTTTGCAGTGACGTTAATGATCCCTGGCATTCCATTGTTTGCACATGCAGCAATACTTTTGAGAATTTTCTGGAGAATATTCTGGATAGTTTTTATCATTTTGGATATGTTGAGAGCTTCAATAAATCTGCAGGTGAAGATAGCATGCATATTTGTCCACTCTCATGTATAAGAAACTTGAAAAATTACCAACGTACAGGTACACTGTATCTGTATGGAAAAACACGGGACTAACAAGTTATTATTCGCGATTAACTCAATATTCCAAAAGATTAATTGCGATTAAAAATTTTGATCGTCCGACACACACACACAGAGGATTGTCACTAGGGTAGTCGACTACTCCAACGCCTATTTTTTCGATTAGTCGACTAATCACTATTATTTCTGTCATGTCCACTATCGCTGCTTCCTGTTGGCATGGCTCCTGTTCAGGGCTCCAGTGCATGTTTTACCTCACCTGTTTAAGTCTGCACACCTGAGAATATCACCTTGTTCTCAGTCTAACATTTTATAAAAAGGTCCCAGTAGCTAAATAAAATGATGACCTATCAAACATGAGTTTGAAACTTGAGCAACACAATTGTCAGACATTACAAAACCATAATATATTTAACTCATAATGCTCAAACAAGTGGCAATTTTTCATGTTTTAGAAACTCATATATATATATATATATATATACACACACACTTTTTTATAATTTTTTCCTGGAAAAGGGTCTACAGGCGATTAGCCGACTATCAAATTAGTTGTCAATTTTCTGATGATCGACTAATCGATTAGTCGACTAATCGGTGCAGCACCAATTGTTACTATAACCTTGCTATTAACAAGCCATCCGTGGAGGATGCCAAGCAACCACAATGCCTGCGATGTTCACTTTTTTCCACCTTTGAGTCTGTTTGTGTGCCTGCATTTTGAATAATGATCGACTGAGGGGAGATTATGTTTTTGTTTTTTTGCCCCCAGATGAATGGGACGGCATATCATGTTGGCTCCTCGGCTGGCTGTTCTTGATGTGGGCGGCTAGTGATGAGATTGGGGGAGAAGCAGTCAGCTTCCTTGTCCTGCCTGGGTCTCCTTGCAGGCTGGAACTGCCTGTGTCTCCATTCGCTTTTTTCACATTCATAAATAATCAACTAAAAAAACTTGGCAGAATGTTTTTCCTCCAACTGGCTCTCCCGATCCCGGTAACCGACCAGCCACATGAAAGCCAAAACCCCTGTACCAGCAGTCCGATGGCAATGACAAATAAAGGAATCTTGAATCTTAAATCCTGGAAGCATAGAAATATCCAAATTGTCTAAGAAGAATAATGAACATTTTCCTGTAATTAAACACCTGAATTCAATGATTAAGGTGCATAAAAAAAAAAAAAAAACTGGATTCATAATTTTGGATTTTGTGTATTCTTGATCTTTTTTGCACACCATTTCAAACTGTTGGCTGTTCATATCTTCAAATGCTGGCTGGTCATATCTTTGATACTGTTGCAACTTTCTGTATTTTTAAAAATATTTTGTGGGTATAGTTTTTTTGTAGTTTGCAATCCTGCCTTTGTGCTGAAAAATTTTCCCCCATTGAAGGATGAATAAACATAATTCTTATGGTAATAAGGCTGTTTGGGAAAGGGGATGCATTGCATACCCAGCATGGAGGAAGAGAGAGAGCCAGAGACGGTAGAACTGATCAGGAACATCTGGATTATGGAATGGAAGCAATCCACACACCTCTTCCAGACAGTGGACCTGAAAGGGAACAGTACAGTCAAAAATGCACACAAACAAAAACACACACTCACAATGCACGTACACACAAACTACCTGTGAGCATAGAGTCGCTTCCTCGTGGAAGTAACCATGCATGAATGTGCAATACTCTCTGGTAGCAATTTCACATCTGCCAGAACAAGAAAAATGTAGTTCAACTGTTGAGTCATTACTTCTTAATTTATATGTTTATTATTTGTATAGGGAAGGACATACTATATGTTAGGTATGTGTTCCCATGTAAAACTAACCGACACATATACAAATATTGGTTTAAAAAAATGGCTAAATACATTAGACAATTTTTTTTTTTAAATCTCAGCACTCATAAAAACACGCAGACAGAACAAGATAGACACTTTTATATTTACTTATTTTTGTAAGATTTTTATTTGGGTTCTAAATCTTTTATTGGGTTTTAGACCTTTGAGTTTTTAACCTCTTTGACTAGTCTAACTTTTTAATATGACCCTTCTCTCTTATGTCTGGTTTTTCTGGTTTTTTGTCTTTATATCCTGATTGATGGAGCCTTGAGTATTTTTATCATGTTTATAGTCAGCTTCATGTGTGCCTGTGTTTGTGTTCACGTTGAATGTAATTGTGGTTTGTAAATATGGATGTCACCAGACTGCAAAACAAATCTACCTACGGGTACAAATAAAGTAACCTGAACCTGATCTGCAGTACAATAAGGCCTCAGATCATTCATGAGTGCATGAACATTCTTTTCAGCTCATATTTAAAATAATCAGTCAGAATCCAGTTTGAAGGTTGGAAATTCTACACAATGATCCCTCAGAATTTCCATATCTGATCTCATCTTGTGAAAACTGATAACCTGCTATATTTAGAAGAAAAAGACAAGAACCAAATAGATATCGCATCTCCCCATGTTTCCTACCTGCCCTTAGTTCCTATGCAACAAGGACGACCCTTGATGTTACAGTCCATGTGTTTATAGCCTGTTTGATTCCACTTCTGAGGATATGTACAGACCTAATGAATGATGAGAAGTGAGAAAAAAAAATGTAAAAAAGGTAAAGAAATGTTACCCCATTAAAGCCTAAATATATTTACAGTATATAAAAACAGTGTTTTTGCTGTCAATCTGACACCAAATTAAATGGAGAAATTTGAATATAGCACATACAACAGATATAAATATAGCTAGACATACTAGTAATTAAACAAATTTTCCAGTCTCAGGTATACAGATTATTTTATTGAACCTGCTATTGCTGAAAGAGGGCTTTGACATTCAATAACATGTTTATGAACAATCATTGCTGTTCCAGCATCACAGTTACAAAAAAGTCACATGAGGAGAAATGGTGTTTCTTGTGAGAATGTGTGGAATATGCATCAACTGACATTAGTGGAATACATACACCACCTTGGCTTCATTCAGATGGGAAGCAGTTTGAGGCAAGTTTGTGACAATAATCTTCAAGGGGTTTTAAAGAATGCTAACATGCTGTAGTCTAACTGCAATTATAACATAGCTAATAAAACAGTTTATGTCAGAATTTGTTATTACACACACTATATATATATATATATATATATATATATATATATATACATACACACACACACACATACATACACACACACACATTGTGGTGACACTAAACACAGCAGAGAGACATTCCTCTGGGACATTCTTCTGAAACTTGCCTCACACCCAGCAGGAGCTCTCAGACTTTACTCTCATCATGACCGCTGGGGCCAGCAGGCTGTACTCATGTTAGAGGGTAAATAAAGAATCTGTGCCAACCTACGCTCGTGCTTCGCCTCCACATCCTTTTCCTTCGCACTCTCTACATTGGTGACCTAACGTGAAACGGACTATCTCTCCCTCTCAATGCGCTGTGGATTCCAGAGACCGGGGATCGCCTACATCCTTTGCATCCACACGGGAGCGCGGCGCGCGCCTTGTCCTCTCTCCACGATGGCGACCTCCAGGGCCGGACGGACAGCGCAGCGCTGGGATCGAGACACACGAGGATCAGCGACACGAGCAACGCACAGAAGCAGCCTGAACGGGGAAAACATCGACGCCGACTGCATCGATTTCCACCAAGCTCCCTGACCCTGACTCAGCTCGCGACAAGCGGACCTCCCGCGCACAGAAGCCCCCACGCACACCGCAAGATTATGAGGACAGCGCAGCTGCCAGCTAATGTGGTCACTGCGCCACGTGCGCGCCACGCACAGGATCAAGACGGCACCTGAAGCAAACGTGCAGCCCGCACCCCGGACTTTGTATGGGTTTCTCGGCCACGGCGCACAACGGGGATTTGGCCGATTGCTGTCCCTTCCGCATCTACGGCCACACCGCCAAGTCCCTCACACAGCTACAGTTGTTTCACAGCCGCTACACATCCTCGGGGAATTTGGCCGCCCGCCTTCCCCACATCTTCGTAGGATGAGCCGCAAGTGCAGTCAGAGATGTAAGTTTTCTCCCCCCCCCCCCCCCCCACACACAACCACCGGCTTTTTCACCTCTCCCCCTTTCCCCCCACAGACTTACGGGCCCTCCAACTCTCCTCACCAGCAAACAGTTCGACCGGAGAGGCAACCCCCGCTACAGCCTCCATTGGCGTCGACTTGAGCCCAAACGACAGGGGGTGTCACAGCCCTTTCTGGGTGTTTGGGGGGGGCCCTGGTGTGGTGACACTAAACACAGCAGGGAGACATTCCTCTGGGACATTCTTCTGGAACTTGCCTCACACCGAGCAGGAGCTCTTACACTCTATTCTCATCATGACTAACCGGGCCCCAGCAGCCATGCTGGGGCCAGCAGGCTGTACTCATGTTAAAGGGTAAATAAAGAATCTGTACTGACCTACGCTCGTGCCTCGCCTCCATATCCTTTTCTTTTGCACCCTCTACAACATATTTTATATGTGAACACACACACACACAGACACCAGTGTTTCCTCTGGTTTAAAGACCTTGGCGCGGTGGCAACATACCAGCCGTGGACAAAATTGTTGGTACCCCTCTGTTAATGAAAGAAAAACCCACAATGGTCACAGAAATAACTTGAATCTGACAAAAGTGGCAATAAATAAAAATTCTATGAAAATTAACCAAAGAAAATCTGACAATGCTTTTGAATTGTGGTTCAACAGAATTATTTTAAAAAACAAACTCATGAACCAGGTCTGGACAAAAATGATGGTACCCTTAACTTAATATTTTGTTGCACAACCTTTTGAGGCAATCACTGCAATCAAACAATTTCTGTAACTGTCAATGAGACTTCTGCACCTCTCAGCAGGTATTTTGGCCCACTCCTCATGAGCAAACTGCTCCAGTTGTCTCAGGTTTGAAGGGTGCCTTCTCCAGACGGCATGTTTCTGCTCCTTCCACAGATGTTCAATAGGATTTAGATCAGGGCTCATAGAAGGCCACTTTAGAATAGTCCAATGTTTGGCTCTTAGCCATTCTTGGGTGTTTTTAGCTGTGTGTTTTGGGTCATTATCCTGTTGCAAGACCCATGACCTGCGACTGAGACCAAGCTGTCTGACACTGGGCAGCACATTTCTCCCGAGAATACCTTGATAGTCTTGAGATTTCATTGTACCCTGCACAGATTCAAGACACCCTGTGCCAGAAGCAGCAAAGCAGCCCCAGAACATAACAGAACCTCCTCCATGTTTCACAGTAGGGACAGTGCTCTTTTCTTGGTATGCTTCATTTTTGTGTCTGTGAACATGGAGCTGACGTGCCTTGCCAAAAAGTTCCAGTTTTCTCTCGTCTGTCCATAGGACATTCTCCCAGAAGCTTTGTGTCTTGTCAACATGCAGTTTGGCAAATTCCAGTCTGGCTTTTTTATGATTTGTTTTCAACAGTGGTGTCCTCCTTGGTTGTCTCCCATGAAGTCCACTTGGACTCAAGCAACGACGGATGGTGCGATCTGAGACTGATGTACTTTGACCTTGGAGTTCACCATGAATGTGTTAAGAGGTTGGTCTGGGCTCTTTTGTTACCATTCGTATTATCCGTCTCCTCCTGCGGCCACGTCCAGGGAGGTTGGCTACAGTCCTGTGGATCTTCAATTTCTGAATAATATGTGCAACTGTAGTCACAGGAATATCAAGCTGTTTGGAGATGGTCTTATAGCCTTTACCTTTAACATGTTTGTCTATAATTTTCTTTCTAATCTCCTGAGATAACTCTCTCCTTTGCTTCCTCTGGTCCATGTTTAGTGCGGTACACACCATGTCACTAAACAGCACAGTGACTACTTGTCACCCTTTAAATAGGCTGACTGACATTACAAGTTTGTAGACACCTGTGATGTTAATTAGAGGACACATCTTGGTTGAACATGTCCCTATGATCACATTATTTTCAATCTTTTCTAGGGGTACCATCATTTTTGTCCAGGCCTGTTTCATGAGTTTATTTTTTAAAGTAATTCTGTTGAGCCACAATTCAAAAGCATTGTCTGATTTTCATTGGTTAATTTTCATAGAATTTTTATTTATTACCACTTTTGTCAGATTCAAGTTATTTCTGTGACCATTGTGGGTTTTTCTTTCATTAACAGAGGGGTACCAACAATTTTGTCCACGGCTGTATTTTTCCCGGGGGGGGGGGGGGGGGGGTTAAACATACCGGAATAAGTTAATTTTATACTATTTATTTCCTTTTTAAAATTTTACACCGCAACGTTGCATATGGAACTTACCATTTGAAGTATTGTACAACCGAGGCTTGAATACTGGGCCAGTTGGGGTTCCACCCAGACATCCTGCGTTTAGACTTCTTAGTGGTGTTATCCTTCTCTCCTTCCTCTGCCTGAACACTTCCCTCTCCTTGGCTCCTCTCTTCTGTCTCATCTTGCCCTCTCTGATCGCTGTCTAATTCAGGTTCTCTCTCTGTCTATGGTGGTGTACAAACAGGTTAGAAAATATCAAGTGTCATGTTTTGTCCTGCAGGATTTTTTTGTCATGGTTTACATAAATGACAAAAATATGTGTATTTTTTTTTTCCACAATATCTTTATTGAACTTTTTTTTTTTTTTAACAAACATGATACAAACAATCAAACACTAACGCTAAAGTACTACAAAAAAAAAAAAAAAATGCACTAAAAACACCAACATCCACCAACAAAATCAAGTCTTCAACAATGCTCCTCTGTTTAGTCTAGACAATCCAATACATAAGTATACATATTATGTTCACCAGTTTGGAATTTACAAGGTCCACACACATCATTCACCTTCTTCAAGAGTTATGTTTAAATTTTTTACATAATCAATAAAAGGTCTCCATATATTCTCAAACACAATTTCCTTTGATTTCAGTATATATGTTATTCTTTCTAATGGAAGGTTTGTTAACATCTGTCTTAACCACTGAGTCACATCTGGTCTATGAGTCTTTTTCCATAATAGTGCAATACATTTTTTGGCATTAAGCAAACTGAGGTCTATGAATGTTCTTTCACTTTTTTTTTTTCCACAATATCTTTATTGAACCTTTTTTTTTTTTTTAACAAACATGATACAAACAATCAAACACTAACACTAAAGTACTACAAAAAAAAAAAAAAATGCACTAAAAACACCAACAACCACCAACAAAATCAAGTCTTCAACAATGCTCCTCTGTTTAGTCTAGACAATCCAATACATAAGTATACATATTATGTTCACCAGTTTGGAATTTACAAGGTCCACACACATCATTCACCTTCTTCTTCAAGAGTTATGTTTAAATTTTTTACATAATCAATAAAAGGTCTCCATATATTCTCAAACACAATTTCCTTTGATTTTAGTATATATGTTATGTAAACAGAGGTCTGTGAGAATGACCTCCCCTGCTCTGTGTACTAAGTTGCTGGTTGGGGGTCGGGGTGTGTGAAAATAAATCAGGTTGATCAGCCATCTGCTCCATTGTCTTTGTGTGAATCCTCCAAACATCACAATATGTTATTCTTTCTAATGGAAGGTTTGTTAACATCTGTCTTAACCACTGAGTCACATCTGGTCTATGAGTCTTTTTCCATAATAGTGCAATACATTTTTTGGCATTAAGCAAACTGAGGTCTATGAATGTTCTTTCACTTTTATTAAAATTATGCTTTTCTGGGTACAGACCCAACAAAAACAGTTTAGGATTCAATATGATTTGTTTTGAGATTATTTTTTCAATTGTTACCCTCACCTCTTCCCAAAACATTCTTATTAATCTACATTCCCATAAACAATGAAATAGGGTTCCTTTACTTTCCATGCATTTTGTGCATGTATCTGGTATATTTTTGTTATATCTATTTAACTCCTCCGGTGTAACATACATCCGCATTAACCATTTGAAATGTATCAATTTAAGGCGTGCATTTATTGATTTGGTTTGAGCTTCTGTACAAGCCAATTCCCATTGTTCCTCTGAAATTTCAGTTTGCAGATCTTCTTTCCAGTAGTTTAATCTTTTCAGTGAATTTTCACTTGAAGATAGTGTCAGTGAGTTATAAAACTCTGAAATAATACCCTTTCTTTTACTATCTTTCATCATCATTTTTTCCAAGGATGAATAAATAGGTCGAGTGAGAGCTTTATTTTGATTTGATCGAATAAAGTTTCTAAGTTGAAGATATTTAAAAAAATGTGTTCTATTGAGATTAAATTTGATCCTCAGCTCTTCAAAAGACATTATGTTGTCTGCACATGGCAAATATAAATCCTGAATCTTTTGTATCCCTTTTAAATTCCATACTTTAAATACAGCGTCCGCTCTCCCTGGTTTAAAATATTGATTACCCCATATTGGACTAAATTGTGACAATAACTGTGGTTCTTTTAAATAGTTTTTAGCTTCACACCATATTTTGATCATATGCTTTACAAATGGATTTTTAACTTGTTTTTGTAATTTTTTTGCCGAATCTGAGTATATGAATATGGGAAGAGGTAAAGGTAAATTGTATGATTCCATTTCAGTCCAGTGAGGGAGATCATTTGATGAAAAATAATATGTCATAGACCTCAGTTGTGCCGACCAATAATACAACATAAAATTTGGACATTTCAGACCTCCACGATCAAATGGTAAATATAATAAAGACAAACGTAATCTAGCCCTCCTGTTGTTCCATATAAATTCCACTAACTTTTTTTTTTATTCTTGAGAATAGATCTAAAGGTGGTGATAAGGGAATGTATTGAAATAAATAAAGTATTTTAGGTAAAATATTACTTTTAAGTATATTGATTCTCCCGATCATCGACATTGGTAGTGACATCCATCTCTGAGTTAACTCATTGATATCTGACATTAAGGCTTCATAGTTGACACTGGCGACTGATTCTAGCTTAGGCATAATTTGGATTCCTAAATATTTAAACTGATTTACAACATTGAATTGATTTACCTCAGGGGCTGGGTAATTTCTCTGGGTCTCATTTAGCATTAATATTGAAGATTTAGTTTTATTTATTTTATATCCTGATATTTCCCCAAAATTCTTTATTAAATTCAACAAGGTTGGAATTGATTTTTTTAGATTCGACATAAACAAAATTATGTCATCGGCGTACAGGGAGATTTTATGTTCTGTTGGTCCAACTTTAATTCCATATATTTGTGAATGTAAACGTATCGCTATCGCTAAAGGTTCAATTGCCATAGTAAACAGTAAAGGTGAAAGTGGACAGCCTTGTTGACATCCTCTATTGATTTTTATTGGTTTTGAAATATTGTTATTTGTTAGGATTTCTGCTGTAGCATTATTGTATATTATTTGAACCCATTTTATGAAATTATTTCCAAGTCCAAACCTTTGTAGGACTTCAAAAAGAAAGGGCCATTCAACTCTATCAAAGGCCTTTTCGGCGTCCAATGATAGGAGAGCTGTATCCGGTGCTTCTTTATTAAAATAAATAATATTAAATAGTCTTCTTACATTATGGAAGCCTTGTCTACCCTTTATAAAGCCATTCTGATCTCGATTAATAATATTTGGTAAAATTTCTTGTATTCGTCTTGCTAAAATTTTACAGATTATCTTAAGGTCGGCGTTTAATAGGCTTATTGGTCTCATATTTTCACATTTATTAGAGGGCTTACCTGGTTTTGGCAGCAGTATAATTAAGGCATTATTTATGTATGATGGTAAATTATTATTTTGAAATGCTTCTAAAACCATTTCCAAAAAAGGTTTTATTAATTTATTCTTAAATTTTTTATAAAGGTCAACTGGAAGACCATCTGGTCCTGCACTTTTTCCTGATTTCATATTATCAATGGCTAGCCCAACTTCTTCTTGACTAATTTTAGAATCCAATATCTCCCTGTTTTCATTTGGAATACACGGTATAGATAGTTCGTTCAAAAACCCATTTAGTTTTGTTAAATCAGGTTCATTTTTGGTATCATATAATTTTTCATAGTAATCTCTAAAGGCTCTATTAATTTCTAAAGGATCTATAACTACCTGTCCATTACTTATAATACTGGTAATTGGTGTTTTAATTTCCAATTGTTTAATCTGCCATGCTAATAATTTTCCCGATTTTTCACCTTGTTCATAAAAAGATTGTTTCAATCTTAGAAGACTCGAGGCAGCTCTATTCGCTGATTTTTTGTCGTATTCAGCTCTCAAAATCAGTAATTCATTCTCCAACCTTGGGTCACTTCCTGCATACACTTTTTCCTGAAGATTTTTTATTTTATGTTTCAATTTAGCTCTCTCCTCTCGAGTCTTCTTAGATTTTGATCCTGTATAACTAATAATATGTCCCCTAATAAAAGCTTTGAAAGCCTCCCACTTTACACATGCTGATGTTTGTGTAGTATTGATGTCAAAGAACTCGTCTATCTGTTTTTCTATATACTTGACAAATTCCTCATCCTGAAGCCATTTATGCTGAAATTGCCATCTACCTGATTCCTTTGTCAATTTTTTATCTACATATATTAGACAACAGGGTGCATGATCAGAGATCACGATGTTATCATAAAAGCAGTTTTGAATCTTGGACCTTAATTCTGTGGAAATCAAAAAATAATCAATACGTGAGAATGTCTTGTAGGTACTGGAATAACAAGAATAGGCTTTAACTTGTGGTTTCATTTCTCTCCATATATCTAACAATCTCAATTCTTTCATAAAATGATTAATAGTCATCCTACATCCAATGTGCGTACAATCCAGTCCTGTTGATCTATCCACACCTGGATTCAATGTACAATTAAAATCCCCTGCTATTATATGTTGCCCTGTAAGAGATGATAAGATGAGAAATAAATTAGCAAAGAACTTCTGATCATCTATATTGGGACCATATAAGTTCACAAGATTTATATTTTCTAATAGCAAAGAACCTTGAATGATTACATATCTTCCAAATTTGTCTCCAATTACATTTTTCACTTGAAAAGGAACTGATTTATGTATGAGAGTCATAACTCCCCTGGCTCGGGATGAAAATGAAGAGGTGAATACACTTCCCTGCCATCTACTCCTAATTCTTTTAACATCCTCCTCTATCAGATGAGTTTCTTGTAAAAACACAATTCTTGAACCCATGTCCTTTATTTTATTCATAACTTGTTTAAGTTTTTTTAAATTTTGTAGACCTCTGCAATTCCATGAAGTTAAATTAAGATTAACACTTTGGTCCATGATCAATAGAGAGTTTGGGATTACCTTGCAGTGTAAACATGCTCATACAGAGAAGCAAAAACATGAGTGGTTGAACATTCATCCTACAAACTACACACAAACAAATTTCCCCTTCCCACACTTGTGGCAAACCCCCCAAAATCAAAAGAAAAATTCTGTCTCCCGATATAGCCATCGACCGTTCCACACCCACGGGGAACAGCCTAAGCCACTCCTTCTTCATCCTCCCAATCACCCTAACTCTACTGCTTTTAATGACGTAACATTAACTCTCCTCTGTAGTTTTCCAACTTAACTCCAAAATTTTTAACAACTTTGTACATCATAGTTTTTTTTTTTGTTTTGTTTTTGTTTTGTTTTTTTAATATATAATACAATCTATATTTTGTAAACTTACTATTTACTTCAAGTCAGTCAGATGCCTGTGCAAATGCTTAATTATTCTACCTTATATTTTGTTCATGCTTAGCTCCCACCAGTCTCTTCTTCTTCTTTGATCTTCTTGATGAACTCCTGCGCCTCCTCTGGGGTCTTGAAGATGTGGGTTCTGCCCTCATACGTGGTCAGCAGTGTCGCAGGATAGATTACACCATGACGAATCCCAAGGTTGCGCAGCTCCTTACGTACGGGATCAAACTGCTTCCTCAATTGCTGGATTCCTGTGGCCAAATCTGGGTAGAACCGCACCTGCTGGTCCTGGTGTTTAATCTCTCCTTTTTTAGCTCGTGCAGCGTTGAAGATCTTCATCCTGTCTCTGTTGCTAAGAAACTTCATAATTAAGGTCCTCGGCGGTCCCTTATCTCTCCGTGGGCCAATACGATGTGCTTTTTCCAGAACCACTGCTGATTGCAACTCCTCGCTGCCCAGCACCTCCGGAATCCACTTTTCCAGAAAGGAACATACGTCCCGACCTTCTGATTCCTCTGGAAGACCCACCAGCCTCAAATTATTCTGTCTCGACCGAGATTCCAAATCCAAAATATTATCTTCCAGAGATTTATTTTTTTTTTCCAAAGTGCGCACCTTTAATTGAAGACGGGTGACGTCATCTTCAGCACTAGCGAGACGGAGCTCCATCTGCGCCGTTCGTTCTACACAGTCACCCAATTCCTTTCTTATTCCTTCCAACGCTGTCATAATCCCATCAAATCTAGAGGAAAAGTCCGCTCTCATTGAACTCATGGCAGCCATCAGCGCATCTGCGCCATTCCCCGCAGATATCGCAGCGTTGCCAGCCTCCTCCGCCATATATGGAGTTTTGTTTACTGCGTCACAGACCTGAAAGTCCGTTAATTTGGACTGTTTCGGCGGCTCGCTTTTTCCTTTTCCTGGTTTTCCAGCCTTAGGCTTCGCCGACATATCTTCGCCCAAATGCTGGGATACGTTCTGTCCCAAATGAGAGAGTTATTTGCCAATTTTTTTTTTTTTTCCAGGAGCAGAGCAGAGCGAGACACGTCCGTCCTACATGGCAGCCATACCCGGAAGTCAAATATGTGTATTTTTTGTATTTTTATTCTAGTGTTTCTTTTTTCCATTGAGAGAGTAGGGAAGGGAAAGAAACATTCATAACAGTAATGTACTCAAGCATACTTAAATTATATGATCAGGTGGTATAGTAACCAGAAATTCTACTCATATAAAAGCAGTACTTTGAAATTAATAATTAAAAGTAGGCAACCAAAAATTTCTACTTGAGTTAAGGGCACAAAGAGCACCCACTTCAAAACTTGAGTAATGACTTCAGTCTTCAAGGGCTGAGGTTTTTCTCAAAAATTTATAACAATTTTCTTATAGTTTTCTACTTTTCTCTGTAAATCTAAAGTTGAAACCATGTTCCTCAAATTTGTAATTTCCTCTTGTAAAATTGACTTTTCTTGTACATTTGAAACTTTATTATAAATTTGTGGATTATTTTATGACTAATTTTTGTCTGTTTTTTTAAAATAAAATTACTAGTTTTTTTTGTTTTTAGATAAATATGAAAGACTGTAATTTTTACTTTTTCCTTATAACAATTTACATTTTTGACCATAATTTTGCAGTCAGAACAGAACAATAATTTAACTCTGATTATAAAGAAAAAATATTAATAAAATTGTATTTAAAGAAATAAATTAACATAAATGACCAAGGATGCCGTTATTTCTGTTATAATATTTCTTTATATTTATAGGGGGGTTTTTTTTGTTTTTTTTTTAGAAATCTCGCCACCCAGACAGCAGGAAAAAAAAAACCTTATTTTGAAATCATATGTTGACGCGTTTAGTTTGTCTGAAGGCTGCTGACGGATTAAAGTCACTGACTTTGTGAATTTCGGTCATCTTAACCTGCCAGGTACATAATAGGGAACTGTAGCGGAGTCTCAAGACATAATTCACCACAATATGTGTTCATGTACGCAATGATCTGTTTAGGCAGTTATAAGTTGCGAAGTGACTAGACGGCTGGTCTCCTAGTATCACAATATCTGGCCCGGAAGCACCTATAATTCGATTTTTTTTTTTTTTTTTTTTTAATTCAATAGTAGAGAAAATACACAATACACACAAATTACCAAATATGCTAACTAGAAAAGCACTCAGAGTGCATACCTCCGCCAAGCCTCCTTCCGTTTGTCATGGATCACCTCCAAAATGTAATGGGTTTGTGTGTAGGCCTATAGCCACTTGTGGTGAAAATGGCATCAAAGTCTGTCCATCAGTTTTGGAGTATTGTTACTAACACACTGTGAGAAGATAAGAGCCTTGGCTGAGGTATGCATTCTCAGATCATCACCAAAATATAATGGGTTCCTCTCTAGCCCAAGATTAGATTAGATTAGATTCAACTTTATTGTCATTACACATGTATGAATACAAGGTAACGAAACACAGTTTAGCATCCAATCAGAAGTGCAAAGGACAGCAGTGCAGTATATACGGTAATTAACAGTATGTGCAATTTAAGCAAATATATGCAAATATATGCAGCAGTGCAGAAAGTTAAGAGTACTGTTATGTGCAAATAATGTGCAATAAGTTAGATGTAGTTATGCAGTTATGTACAGGTGAGGATGGTAAAAGATGATTGTAAGAGAGTCAGGGGGAACTAAGTTCAATAACGTGACAGCTGTTGGAAAGAAACTGTTCCTAAACCTGCTGGTTCTAGTCCGAAGGCTTCTGAAACGTCTTCTGGAGGGGAGAAGCTGGAACAGTCCATGAGCAGGATGGTTGGAGTCCCTAAGAATGCTGCGTGCCCGGCGCAGACATCTTTTCCTGTAGACGTCCTCTATAGCTGGAAGTGGAGTCCCTGTGATGCGTTGGGCGGTTTTCACCACCCGCTGCAGCGCCTTGCGGTCAGCTACAGAGCAGCTCCCATACCAGACTGTGATACAGTTGGTCAGGGTGCTCTCTATCACGCAGCGGTAGAAGTTGCCCAGGATGTCAGTTGACAGATGGTTCTTCTTCAATGTCCTCAAGAAGAAGAGGCGCTGATGGGCCTTCTTGATCAGGCTGGTGGTGTTAACTGACCAGGACAGGTCCTCCGAGATGTGGGTCCCCAGGATTTTGAAGCTGGGGACACGTTCAACAGCTATGCCATTGATATGGATGGGGTCATGTGTCTCTTCCCTCTCCTTCCTGTAGTCCACTATGAGCTCCTTGGTTTTGCTGGTGTTAAGGAGCAGGTTATTGTCAGCGCACCAAGTAGCCAAGTGCTCAACCTCTGCCCTGTAATCTGACTCGTCGTTGTCCCTGATGAGTCCAATCACCGTGGTGTCATCTGCAAACTTTATGATGGAATTGGATCCATACATAGGCCTGCAGTCATGGGTGTAGAGGGAGTAGAGGAATGGGCTGAGCACACAGCCCTGTGGTACACCAGTGTTGAGTGTGATGACGGAAGAACAGTTGGGGCCTGACCTAACATGCTGGGGTCTGTTGGTCAGAAAATCCATGATCCAGTTGCAGGTGGAGGTACTGATTCCCAGGTCCCCAAGTTTAGTGAGCAACTTGGAGGGGATAACTGTGTTGAATGCTGAGCTGAAGTCAATAAACAGCATTCTTGCATAGGTGTTCTTGTCATCCAGGTGTGAGAGTACATAGTGCAGCGCTGTAGAAACCGCATCCTCTGTACTCCTGTTGCTCCGGTAGGCAAACTGATGAGGGTCCAGTGTAGGGGGCAGGCTTTTTTTGAGCTGTGCCAGGACCAGTCGCTCAAAGCACTTCATGACTATGGGCGTCAGTGCCACAGGGCGATAGTCATTTAGGCACGATGGTGTTGAATGTTTCGGCACTGGTACTATTGAAGTGGTCTTGAAGCACGCTGGTACCACGGCCTGGGCCAGGGACAGATTGAAGATGTCTGTGAAGACCCCTGCCAGCTGCTCAGCGCATGCCCTCAGCACACGCCCAGGAATGCCATCAGGGCCAGCAGCCTTACGTACGTTACGTACGTACGTAAGAACCACCTCTGGTGAAAATTTCCACATCCATCCAGTAGTTTTTGTGTAATCCTGCTGCACAAATACAAACAAAGCCCTTGGTGGAGGTATGCACTCTCAGATCATCACCAAAATCTAATCATCTGTTCCCCGTGCCATTACACACTTTTCCTGAAAATTTCATCAAAATCCGTTCATAACTTTTTGAGTTATGTTGGTAACAGACAGACAGACAAACCTCGGTAAAAACATTACCTCCTTGGCGGAGGTAATAATACAATACCTCCGAATTTGGCTATTAGGTTAAAAAAATGCACATATTTATTTTCCATCAGGCACGTCAGGGAGTCCTTTGGGTCCAACAGCTTGGGCACTCAGCAGCTTGGGTGTTTCACACACACATACACATCCACACTTCATTCATTCCCATTAACACGTTTTGGGGTCTTGTTCAAGACTACGCACGAAACCACTCCTGTACATTGGTTTTTCATTCACTAAGTGGCTCCTGGCCACATAGTACAGACGTAAATGGCCGGCTCCCGGTCGTTGTAGTTATGCGCTCAGGCTTTGTCACTACCGCTGGAGAATAAAAACTGCACGCCTGCTCGTGCGAGAAAAGACAGAAATTGCCAGTCTCATAACTTAATATTGTAGTGGCTGGTGAAATATATCCTCAGCAATTCATCAGTCCCCCTTGCCTTTCCCTTCATGTAAAGCCGGCTGCATTTGAATTCTAACCACATCTCTTAGCTAAGCGACTCTTCCATTATGGCTTCCGTTTCCAGCGGATTAAAACCATGATAAACGCCAGTGCTCACAAACCTCATGATTTTTTTTTTCCGCGTTTAAAGTACTTTAATAAACTCATGTTTCTGTCGGACGGTCATATTTAGCGAGACACTGTTTGCTGACTGACTGGAAACTCGTGTGAGCGGGGCACTTCTAAACTCCGCGCGGATGACAGCCACGCACGTTGTTCGTGTGCGCGCTTGCGGAAAGTCATTGCTTCATATATTTTTACCTCCGCCAAGGAGGTTATGTTTGTACCGGGGTTTGTCTGTATGTCTGTCTGTCTATTACCAACATAACTCAAAACGTTATGAACGGATTTTGACGAAATTTTCAGGACAAGTTTGAAATGGGACAAGGAAGAAATGATTAGATTTTGGTGATGATCTGAGAGTACATACCTCCACCAAGGGCTTTGTTTGTATTTGTGCAGCAGGATTACACAAAAATTACTGGATGGACTTGGATGAAATTTTCACCAGAGGTGGTTCTTGGGCTAGAGAGGAACCCATTACATTTTGGTGATGATCTGGGCATGCACACCTCAGCCAAGGCTCTTCTCACAGTGCGTCAGCCACAACACTCCAAAACTAATGGACAGACTTTGATGCAATTTTCACCACAAGTGGCTCTAGGCCTACACACAAACCCATTACATTTTGGAGGTGATCCATGACAGACTGAATGAGCCTTGGCATAGGTATGCTCTCTGAGTGCTTTTCTAGTTATTAATAAAATCATATTGACTTGGCGGTACGATTTCTGGCGAGGCGGGCCGCCACAGAGAAATGTCACCAGAGGTGTAGCCAACCTCCCTGGATGTGGCCGCAGGAGGAAACTTGATGAAAAATGGAAGAGACGGATAATACGAATGGTAACAAAAGAGCCCAGAACAACCTTTAAACACATTCATGGTGAACTCCATGGTCAAGGTACATCAGTGTCAGATTGCACCATCCGTCATTGTTTGAGCCAAAGTGGACTTCATGGGAGATGACCAAGGAGGACACCACTGTTGAAAACAAATCATAAAAAAGCCAGACTGGAATTTGCCAAACTGCATGTTGACAAGCCACAAAGCTTCTGGGAGAATGTCCTATGGACAGACGAGACAAAACTGGAACTTTTTGGCAAGGCACGTCAGCTCTATGTTCACAGATGCAAAAATGGAGCATACCAAGAAAAGAACACTGTCCCTACTGTGAAACATGGAGGAGGTTCTGTTATGTTCTGGGGCTGCTTTGCTGCATCTGGCACAGGGTGTCTTGAATCCGTGCAGGGTACAATGAAATCTCAAGACTATCAAGGTATTCTCGGGAGAAATGTGCTGTCCAGTGTCAGAGAGCTTGGTCTCGGTTGCAGGTCATGGGTCTTGCAACAGGATAATGACCCAAAACACACAGCTAAAAACACCCAAGAATGGCTAAGAGCCAAACATTGGACTATTCTAAAGTGGCCTTCTATGAGCCCTGATCTAAATCCTATTGAACATCTGTGGAAGGAGCTGAAACATGCCGTCTGGAGAAGGCACCCTTCAAACCTGAGACAACTGGAGCAGTTTGCTCATGAGGAGTGGGCCAAAATACCTGCTGAGAGGTGCAGAAGTCTCATTGACAGTTACAGACTTTTCAGCCCCCCCTCATATGAAAAAAACTGTCATAATACAAGCCATCTGATAACTTAAGTTAATCCCTTCCACATCATATGGTACATAGGGCAACATGCATCTCCGTTTCACTGAGCCTAGGCCACACAGCTACTGTGAGTAATCAAAGCTACAGTGGGGGGGGGGGGGTGTTCCAGTCCTCTGGTAGCTCTGTGCGTCAACTTTCCTTTCCCCATTCCATTATGCTGAGCACCAAGCTAGAAGGCAGAAAGTACCATTTTTTATATGGTCTTTGGTATGACCCGGCCAGGATTTGAATGCCCTACCAACTAGGCCACCACTCTGGTAAGAGACATCTGATACGGTGTTAATAATACTATATTATCTACATTTCTGTTCTCACCTCTTTTCAAGGTACATGGAAAAAAAAACAAACAAACTAGACCAACACATAATTGTCAGTTCTGCTCGTTTTGCACAATTATCTTTCTCTTGTGTTGGGCTTAAGCCCAGTTCATGGTGACAAAAATGTACTGATATGCAAACGAGTGCAATGGATGCATTCATGTACAAGCCCTACACAGAGAGTGAGTGCTGACCGACTGCATGCAGCCCCAAAAAAGTGAACACACGTACAAGTACGCAAGAGGTCACAATGAACTGCTCATGTGCCAGAAAATTCCCACCAGGGGGAAGTACTGACAAATCTACCAAAACAGAGAACATACTGTATATGTTTGTCTTTTTGCCTGTCTGCTTTTATCCTCTGCCACCAACAACAAAAGCTCCCGTTTGTCTTGATTGTCACTGTATTCTCGTACTTCCACTGGTTCTATCATTTAAAGTGTCCACCAACTATGCTCTTCTGTGTTTAGACCAGCTGCTCAAATCAGTTTGGTGGCTCTTGGCTGCCACCGACAGTAAGTGCATGTGAACTGCAGATTATATTCAATGCACACTGTGTGAAACACGGCTGAGCGACAACTGCAGTGCCTCAAAAACCACTCTGAATACGGTACTGCTGTGTACACAAACGCAGTCAACCGAACACGTTTCCCCCTTGCAGGGACTCTGATCAGGCTTTTACTTATACAGACAGCACCTTACAACACTGCCAGTAGATGTGAAGCACCACAAAATAGGGCTGTGTGACATGATAAGTTATATCGGATGATGAGATAAAGATGTATATGATTTCATACAAAACTATCGCTTCTATCGGGGTGTCATAAAATACACTGTTTACGGCAGTATCTTTACATCATTTTGGTGACCGTTTGCAGCCTGGACATGCGCTGTCTGGATGGAGCACGTCTCAGAATGTTCCAACATGGCAACCTCCACAAGAAGCAGTGTGTGAAAGACTACAGAGAGCGGTCACCAATTAGAGGCACTAAAGAATCTTCAGCTGATAAAACTAAACACCAGAGTCAATCAGTAAAACAGGCTTTTGACTGCAGAACACTGTATAATAAAGACTTGCAAAGTTGGAAAGGGATAACAGCGGCCATTTCAACTGTCTTCATCTAGCCATCAGTGAGTTTCTAAATATTTATAAATCTTTTTTTACTAATAATAAATCATAGTAGGCCATGTAGGATTTAACGTACTAGTTAAACAAGCATGTGAATCGTTTGAATAAATGTTGGTGTGTAGCCACAGTAAACCTCATTATGATATTTAATGTTTCCCAACCCAACATTAGGATGAGAGAGGGGGAAAAAATTAGACGAATATTAATATCATTACATCTATAAATAAAATGAGAAAATTAATACCAGATGAATTTGTACAATGATTTTTTCAGTATATAATATAAAATGTTAATAAAGAGATTCTATGTGGTTATTATATCTGAACTATAAAATATACAGAAAATGTAGTATATTGAGATGTACATCATTCTTGGTATACAAGATTATTTATATTGGGATATGAAATTTTGGTCATATTGCACATCCCTACCACAAAATACTATGAACACAGAACTATGAAATATGCACAAACCACAGCAGTCATCTGCTCCAACACCGAGGAAAAACAGCAAGAAGTCAAAGTTTTATGCTCAGAGGATGAGTTATGGTATGAATTATGTTTCATGCTGACATCCATTAAGAGTGAATGCTCTTTTACAAAGATCAACCTCACTGAAGAGATTAGTATTATTTCACATTCTCTATAGACACATCAATAATGTAATCACTGGGGTTTATTCTGGTTGTAGTCAAAAAACTGAAATTGTGACATCCCTACATCAAAGAGCTACCAGTGGAGGGAAAAAAAGCATGGAAGATGGGAATTTTTGTGTGAAAAAAAAAAATCAAACAAAATCCAGAACTACAATTGCAATGTACCCTCACCGGCCACTGGGTGATATCATCTAGCCACGTATGAGGCTCTGCTGAGGCCGGCTCCTCACACACTCTGGTGGAACACAGGAAGACAACAGAATGTAAGAAGACCGTTTTAAGGCAGTGATCACAGTTTTCACATTTTATGAAGTAAAGAAATCACATCTAATCATTCACCTGGGATCTTGGTGACAGACTGAACCAGAAGACCTCACAATGTCCACATGTTCATTGCTCCATTTCATGAAAGTGGCCAGCATCTCCTGCATAGTTATTTCAGTATATGACAAGCAATTTTCTTGACATTTTTGGAGATTTTTCACAACATTAAATATTACCTCGAGTGAATCTGTCGTAATTTTTAAGCAAACAAATGTGTTGTAAAGAACAGGCATGAATGTTAAATTCATTAATTAATTAAAGATTTGAAACTCACATGAATGCCTCTGCATACAATGGTGTGAAAAAGTGTTTACCCCCTTCCTGATTTCTCATTCTTTTGTATGTTTGTCACACTTAAATGTTTCAGATGATCAAACAAATTTAAATATTAGACCAAGATAACATAAGTAAACACAAAATGAAGTTTTTAAATGAAGAGGTTTATTATTAAGGGGAAGAAATCCAAACCTGCATGGCCCTGTTTGAAAAAGTGATTGCCCCTAAACCCAATAACGGGTTGGGCCACCCTTAGCAGCAACAACTGCAATCAAGTGTTTGCGATAACTGGCAATGAGTCTTTTTACAGCGCTGTGAAGGAATTTTGGCCCACTCATCTTTGCAGAATTGTTGTAATTCAGACACATTGGAGGGTTTTCGAGCATGAACCGCCTTTTTAAGGTCATGCCACAGCATCTTAATTGGATTCAGGTCAGGACTTTGACTAGGTCACTCCAAAGTCTTCATTTTGTTTTTCTTAAGCCATTCAGATGTGGACTTGCTGGTGTGTTTTGGATCATTGTCCTGCTGCAGAACCCAAGTGCGCTTCAGCTTGAGGTCACGAACAGATGGCCGGACATTCTCCTTTAGGATTTTTTGGTAGACAGCAGAATTCATGGTTCTATTTACCACAGCAAGTCTTCCAGGTCCTGAAGCAGCAAAACAGCCCCAGACCATCACACTACCACCACCACCATATTTTACTGTTGGTATGATGTTCCTTTTCTGAAATGCTGTGTTACTTTTACGCTGGATTTAATAGGACACACACCTTCCAAAAAGTTCAACTTTTGTCTTGTCAGTCCACAGAGTATTTTCCCAAAAGTCTTGGGGATCATTAAGATGTTTTCTGGCAAAACTGAGACAAGCCTTTATGTTCTTTTTGCTCAGCAGTGGTTTTCGTCTTGGAACTCTGCCATGCAGGCCATTTTTACACAGTCTCTTTCTTATGGTGGAGTCATGAACACTGACCTTAACTGAGGCAAGTGAGGCCTGCAGTTCTTTGGTGGATGTGGTTGTAGGGTCTTTTGTGACCTCTTGGATGAGTCGCCACTGTGCTCTTGGGGTAATTCTGGTCAGCCGGCCACTCCTGGGAAGGTTCACTACTGTTCTATGTTTTCGCCATTTGTGGGTAGTGGCTCTCACTGTGGTTCGCTGGAGTCCCAAAGCTTTAGAAATGGCTTTATAACCTTTTCCAGACTGATAGATCTCAATTACTTTTTTCTCATTTGTTCCTGAATTTCATTGGATCGTAGCATGATGTCTTGCTTTTGAAGATTTTTTGGTCTACTTCACTTTGTCAGGCAGGTCCTTTTTAAGTGATTTCTTGACTGAGAACAGGTGTGGCAGTAATCAGGCCTGGGTGTGGCTAGAGAAATTGAACTCAGCTTTCCAAAGATGTGACAAACCAGTTAATTTATTTTATTTTTTTTTTCAATTATATTTTTATTGGTGATCTTGGTCAGATTGTTTACATTGAGAGCAGTACTTTATTACAAAGGAAAGATAAATTAAAAAAAATAATACACAAGAAAATGCCCTCGATTAATATTCCCATAAGTTGTTTTTTTTTTTTTCAGTATAAAACATATAAACAAATAAACTGAACAGTGGACAAGTGGTATTAAATTTTTTCGCTTTTGCTCTTTTCTTCCCTTCAATGGGATAGATTACTTAAAGTCTCTCCTTTGATTTCCTGTATATTGGGTCCATTTAAGCCAGTATTTATCAAATTTATCTCTTTGTAGTCGTAAAGACATGGTAATCCTTTCCATCATAAATATCTGGTATACCATATCATGTAAATCCTGAATTTTTGGTATGTCTGTTTGGAGCCATTTTCTCGTTAAGACTTTCTTTGCTGACAATAGTACAATTCTCATTAAATATTTATCTGCAAATGAGGCTATGTTAGGAATTTCCAAACCTAAGAACATGTACAGGAAGTCAAAGGGGACATGGGTAGAGAAAACCTTTTCCAGGCACTTATGTGTGTCTTTCCAAAATGGGGTAACTTTTGGGCAGGCCCAGAATACATGATAATGATTAGCCTCTTCATTTCCACATAGTCTCCAACAACCGGTACCTAGATTTTGGTGTTTTTTTTGGACTGGGGTGATAAAGAAACTAATTAAATTTTTCCATCCAAATTCCCTCCAGTAAGTAGTTTTCCATTGCACTGTACATAATGATTCCCAGTCACTATCATCTATTGCTGATCCTATTTCTTTTTCCCATTTCTTCTTAATATATAGGGTATTGGTGGATTTGTTTGCTTGAAGTCCCTGATAAAATCTTGCTATAATTTTCTGAACAGTAGTAGTGCTAAAGGCCATTTGAAATATATTTAGAATTTTATTATCCTCCTTATCAGTCTTGGTCCTTATAATTTCATTATATCCATGTCTCAACTGTAGGTACCTAAAAAAGTCTTGGTTATTTAGCCCCTTTTTTGATTTAAGGGTTTGGAAGTCTGATAGCTCCCCCTTGTGGTTAAATGTGAAGTATGAAGTGAGCCCCATTGATGTCCATTTTTGAAATCTTGTGTCATTACGGTTTGGTAAAAATTCTGTGTCGTAAGCGCACCATCTTAACATCATTTCAGTCTTGGTTAGTTTGTTCTCTCTACTTACGTCATTCCAAATCTTAAAAGTGAATTTTAGCCAGGGGTTATCCGGGTCTTTCAAATGTGATTGCAATTTCCTGTCTGCTATCATTGCTTGTATAGGAGGGCCCTTAGTGGCTTTTTCCTCTATATCTTTCCACCTAGATTTGAACATTGGGTCACATAAGCAAACCAATGGTCTTAATTGGGCAGAGTAGTAGTAGTCCCTCATACATGGCAAAGATAAGCCACCTCTGTCCTTTGGCAGTTGTAATGTACTGTATCTTATTCGAGGTTTTTTCCCAAGCCATATATAGCGGGAAATCAACTTGTCCCATTCTACAAATTGTTGTTTTGACACTTCAATTGGGAGAGTTTGGAAAAGGTAAAGTAATCGGGGTAAAATGTTTATTTTTATTGATTCTATTCTATTAATTAGTCCTAAAGTTGGTATTAGACTCCATTTTCTTAAATCCGATTTTATTTTGGAATTTAATGGGCCATAATTCTTTTCAAACAACTTTCCAGTGTCTCTACTTAATATCACGCCAAGATATTTCATGGAGTCTTTGTCCCATTTAAAATCGTATTTATTTTTTAACTCCATTGAGGGTTGATAATTTAAGGTCATAATTTGTGTTTTTTCAATATTTAATTTGTAACCTGAAAGTGATCCAAAATGCTCTAATATCTCCATCAATCTAGGTAGAGATTTATTTGGTTGACCTAAATAAATTAGGACATCATCTGCAAAAAGTGATATCTTCTGAATGTCCCCATGTATATCAATTCCCTCAATTAAATTATCTTGTCTAATGTATTGACTAAGCGGTTCAATAAATAAAGTGAATAAAATTGGTGAAAGGGGGCAGCCCTGGCGACATGATCTTTCAAGTGAGACTGGTTTTGAAAGACTACCATTTATTTTTATTTTGGCTGTTGGTTTGTGGTAAATTGCCTGGATGGCCTTAATGATTATATGGTGAAATCCAAATTTATTCAAAACTTTGTAAAGAAATGCCCATCTCACTGAGTCAAATGCTTTTTCAGCATCTAAACCCATAAACAATGCCTCAATCTTATTTTTTTTAATATGGTGTATAACGTGGAGGGTCCTTCTAATACTGTCTTGAGTCTGCCTCTGGCGGATAAAACCAGTTTGATCATGATTAATAAGTCTGGGTATAATATTGTCAAGTCGCTTTGCTATTATGGACGTGTATATTTTGTAGTCTAAGTTTAAGACTGATATTGGTCGATACTGGCTACAATTCAATTTATCTTTTCCCTCTTTTGGGATGACAGTGATAATCGCTTCTTTCCATGAGGGAGGTGGATCCCCTCCCTTCAATACCCAGTTACACACTTCCCTCAGTCTTGGAATTAATTCCTCCCTGTAGGTCTTATACCATTCACCAGAGTAGCCGTCTGGGCCAGGGCTTTTATGTGGTTTTAGTCTTGTAATTGCATCATTGATTTCTTTATTTGTGATTTCTTTTATTAGGTTACTGTTCTCCTGTTCCGTGACTCCGGGAAGATTTAGTGAACTTAAAAAGATTTCAATGTGGTCACCATTGTTTAATTTAGTAGTAGTAGATTAGTTTATTTGACAGGGACAGTGAGTAAAGGTCTTTGTAATAGGTTACAAAACTCTCCTGAATTTCTGTAATATCATCATGTGTAATCCCAGTTTTGGGATTTTTTATTCTATAAATTGTGTTATCAGCCTGTTGTTTTCTTAGTTTAAAATTTCCCTCCAGCCCAGGGGTGGGCAATCATGTGCCATGGAGGGCCATTCTACTGCAGGTTTTCTGTTTCACCCAGTCTCTTCAGCAGGTGTTTTCAATGATTAGCAATCCTTGAAGCTGGTCAGAGCACACACCTGCTGAAGAGACTGGGTGGAACAAAAAACCTGCAGTGGAATGGCCCTCACTGCCCACCCCTGCTCCAGCCTCATAATAATTTTGTTTAAGATAGATAAGCTTTTTTTGCGTTTCATCAGAATATATGTTATCAATTTCTTTTTGTAATCTTTTTATTTCATATTGTTTGTCATTGTTTAAAGTAATTTTGTGTTGTCTTTGTAGTTCCTTAAGATCCATTTGTAATTTTTCGAGTTTTTCTTTTTTTTGTTTTTTAATGAAAGAGGTGCTGGCAATAATTTTGCCTCTTATAACCGCTTTAAAAGCATCCCATAAAATGGATGGTGACACTTCCCCATTATCATTTTCCTTAAAGTATTCATCAATTTCTTCTTTTAATTTCTCTTTCATTTTTGAATCATTCAAAATATTGGAATTAAGTTTCCAAGTTGTGGTTTTGCGAGTATCATTCATACAGATAGATATATTGGAGAGTGATCTGACAGATCAATTGTGCCAATATCACTTGTTTTAATCTTATATCTGTCTTTATTAAATGTGAAGAAGTAATCAATTCTCGAATATGTAGAATGGGGGGCAGAAAAATGTGTATCGCGTCCAGAAGGGTTAAAATCTCTCCGGTTTCACTCATGATACTGTTTATTTTCTTTATTATTGATTTTTTTTGTGCGGAGTCATTCTTAGAACTGTCCAGTTTTGACAACCGTACATTCATGTCCCCTCCACATATCAACATTCCTTCAGTTTCAGATACCATCATTTTGAACATCTGTTTATAAAAATTCCAATTACTTCCTGGTGGTGCGTATATGTTGAGAATAGTTACTAATGAGCCATCAATTTTTCCTTTTACCAATATATATCGCCCCTCTTTATCCTTCTTGTCAGATAAATATTCCAAACAAATCTGTCATGAAATGAGAATTGCAACACCTCTACGGTGGCCATGTTTGTATGATGATCCATAGACATACTTATAAAAACCTTGTTTAAGCTTTTTGAGTTCTTGGTCTAATACATGTGTTTCTTGTAGAAGGGCCACATGTATCTTTTCTTTTTTGAGTTTGGAGAGTATTTTGGACCTTTTTTGTGGGCTGATAATTCCATTTACATTAAAGGAGATGACATTGATAGTCTGATTATTGGCTATAATTTGTTTTTCTTTTTCTCTTCCTTAATAAACATAAGTATACCACTTGTCCAAACAGTGCTGCTCTGAACTGCAGCCAAACAAAACAATAAACATTTGAGGAAATAAACCAGGATTTCCGTTTGTGGGGTTTAAAGAAAAACAAACCCTGTAAGACCTGATGTTGTGAGTCTTTAAGAGGGTAAGCCACTTGCGTCAGGGTGGGCCCTCTAGTGGAGCGTCCATCGTCACGCCTTTCCTCCATATTATGCCTGAACAGTCATTTCCCGGCAGCTGATTTAGATTGGCAATAAGTCTTAGGTTTCACTCATTTCTCGTGTTTAGTTATTGTATTATCTCTTAATAGAAAAACCATGTATATATATAAAAAAAAAAAAAATAAAATAAAAAAAATAAAATAAAATAAACCACGGATAAGTCATTATTAAATCAGATTACCTCTAACTGGGTTATAAATTGAACAGCAGATTTATATTGGCGTTTTTACATGGGTTCCCTTCTGTATTGTTGCAGTTTCTCCTTTATTGATGACGGTCCAGTCTGACCCGGATCCAGCGCTGTGCGTCGCTCTCCTCTTGTGCTTCGTTTAGTGGTCCACGCTGTTTTCTGAATCCGTGCCATCAGTATCTCCGGTGGCTTGTAGACAGTGACTGGAAATCCTCTGTCAAACATGTCTTTAGTTGCATCTTCAGCGGTGTTATAAAGTTTTGTTTCGTCTGGGTAGAACACTTGGAGTTTAGCTGGAAACGGGGTCTGGAAACGTACCCCAAGTTGTTTTAGGATCTTTTTAGCCTCTGCGTATGTCTGTCTCTGCTTAAGGACGTCAGGTGCATAATCGTGATCAAGGTTAATCTGTTTGCCCTTCCACTGAAATCCCCTCATTTGCCAAGTTTTCCTGAGCACCTCTTCCTTGCTCTTGTAACTGGTAAAGCGTGCAATGATGGATCGAGGTGGTGCTCCGGCTGGGGGAACTGCCGCCAGGGCGCGGTGTGCGCGTTCAATATGCAAGTCCAGTGTCGAGGGCAGTTGGAGCTTTTCCCTCAGAAGATTTTCAACAAAATCTATCATAGTCGGAGCACCTTTCTCTTCGTTTTCAATCACACCATATATCCGTACATTATTTCTACGAGAACGCCCCTCCTGGTCGGTGATTTGGGCCTGTAGCTTAGACTGGAGTTTCACGAGCTCTGTAATCACCTCCTCTATTGTTTCCACTCGTTCCTCCATTTCCAAAATGCGTCCCTCCGCTGTTTCGAGTCTTGCATTAATCTTGCTGATTTCTGCTTTAACTTCATTCGACTGTTGCATATTTTCTTTCCTGAAGTCCCTGATTTCCATCAGTATCGCCTTCAAATCAATGCTGTCGTCTTCCTCTATTTTGCTGGCACCAGCACTAGCCAAACCGACGCTGTCGTCGTTAGCTTCAGTTTCTTCGGTATCAAACTCCATAGTTTCAGCCTGTTTCTTGGTTTTTGACTTGCCTTTTACCATTGCCCTTTTAGTTGATCGTCTTGAGCTGGTAGTTCTATAGGTTTTCACGTTTTAAGGGCTTTTTCATTATGACCGTGCCGGGAGCAGAGGTTCTATGCTGCTGCCTTCATGGCGTGCTCCGACCGTCTCCCCAGTTAATTTATTTTTTAACGGGGGGGGGGGATCACTTTTTCCACACAGGGCCATATAGGTTTGGAATTTTTTTTTAAACCCTTAATAATAAACCCCTTCATTTAAAAACTGCATTTTGTGTTTACTTGTGTTATCTTTGTCTAATATTTAAATTTGTTTGATGATCTGAAACATTTAAGCGTGACAAACATACAAAATAATGAGAAATCAGGAAGGGGGAAAACACTTTTTCACACCACTGTATATTGTCCTCATTGGTTTCTTTCAAATTCCAGTGCAGTTTTGTGCCATTTTGTTTTTTAAGTTACTGCCATTTTTTCCTAAAGCACAGTACATTAAATTACTTACAGAGCAGTCGGACTGAAGAGTTTGCACACATCCAGAGTTGTCATTCTGCACGCAGCAGCCAGACTCTCTTTCAAGGTCTCTGGCCCTCTGGACCAGACTGACTATCTGTTTGTCCTGACGGATGCAGGGTGAGAATTTGGCCCCCAGGTGGATCAGATCATCCTGAAAATTAATAAAGATTAACAAATGTGGCAACAACACTTCAATTGATAAAGGACATGAAAAAAAATCTGGTCAGTGTATCCTTATACATTTATGTTTTGTCAGTACTGTATCTAGAATCAAGAGCCACTCCTTATTTCTACTTATTTTATGAAATCTATACATTAAATTTGGAGTGTCCTTCAAGAAGCTCAAAGAACTATCCCTGAAGACTACTTGAAGAAATTACAAAAACACCTGACAGAGATTTTAAGTTGTGTTGAAGAACAAAGGTAGTCATAAAAAATATTGGCTATCAAACTCATTAGAATTGTGCCTTATATACAGTTTCCATTCATAAAGTATATGTATGAGGAGGGGCTGAAAAGTTCATAGTGGTCAGATTTGACCAAATGTGGTTTATTTTTCAACACAGTCTCCCCTTTGGTCCACACACTTCTTCCCTCGGTGTAGCAGTGCTTGGATCCCTGCGGCTGAAAAATAAACCAAATTTGACCACTATGAACTTTTCAGCCTCCCCCAATATATTTCAATCAGTTGCTGTGCCCATTATATATATTTTTTTTAGCAAATATAAAGAAATGACAAGAGGCTCAAACCTTCTACAGAGTATTGCACATCAAAAACAAAAACACTGACAAGATGGAACTGAAAGTTGGTGAGAGCAAGTGGCAGGAAATTATGTAAGCAATAGCAATTCACAAGTTAAACTAGATGAAGAAAGAAGTGTCCAGCACCACCCATAAAATTCCCAAACATTCAAATTTGTAACCAAAGTGAGTTCTCTTCATCTATGACAGCATTTTTCAGCATGGCTCATACCATTTTAAAACTAAAACACAGGGATTTGGACTTCCGGTTATGGCTGCCACGTAAGACGGACGTGTCTCACTCTGCTCTGCTCCTGGAGAAAAAAATCGGCAAATAACTCTCTCATTTGGGACAGAACGTATCCCAGCGTTTGGGCGAGGATATGTCGGCGAAGCCTAAGGCTGGAAAATTAGGTAAAGGAAAAAGCGAGCCGCCGAAACAGTCCAAATTAACGGACTTTCAGGTCTGTGACGCAGCAAACAAAACTCCATATATGGTGGAGGAGGCTGGCAACGGTGCGATATCTGCGGGGAGCGGTGCAGATGCGCTGATGGCTGCCATGAGTTCAATGAGAGCGGACTTTTCCTCTAGATTTGATGGGATTATGACAGCGTTGGAAGGAATAAGAAAGGAATTGGGTGACTGTGTAGAACAAACGGCGCAGATGGAGCTCCGTCTCGCTAGTGCTGAAGATGACGTCACCCGTCTTCAATTAAAGGTGCGCACTTTGGAAAAAAAAAATAAATGTCTAGAAGATAATATTTTGGATTTGGAATCTCGGTCGAGACAGAATAACTTGAGGCTGGTGGGTCTTCCAGAGGAATCAGAAGGTCGGGACGTATATTCCTTTCTGGAAAAGTGGATTCCGGAGGTGCTGGGCAGCGAGGAGTTGCAATCAGCAGTGGTTCTGGAAAAAGCACATCGTATTGGCCCACGGAGAGATAAGGGACCGCCGAGGACCTTAATTATGAAGTTTCTTAGCAACAGAGACAGGATGAAGATCTTCAACGCTGCACGAGCTAAAGGAGAGATTAAACACCAGGATCAGCAGGTGCAGTTCTACCCAGATTTGGCCACAGGAATCCAACAATTGAGGAAGCAGTTTGATCCCATACGTAAGGAGCTGCGCAACCTTGGGATTCGTCATGGTGTAATCTATCCTGTGAGACTGCTGACCACGTATGAGGGCAGAACCCACATCTTCAAGACCCCAGAGGAGGCGCAGGAGTTCATCAAGAAGATCAAAGAAGAAGAAGAGACTGGTGGGAGCTAAGCATGAACAAAATATAAGGTAGAATAATTAAGCATTTGCACAGGCATCTGACTGACTTGAAGTAAATAGCAAGTTTACAAAATATAGATTGTATTATATATTAAAAAAAAAAACAAAACAAACAAAAAAAAACTATGATGTACAAAGTTGTTAAAAATTTTGGAGTTAAGTTGGAAAACTACAGAGGAGAGTTAATGTTACGTCATTAAAAGCAGTAGAGTTAGGGTGATTGGGAGGATGAAGAAGGAGTGGCTTAGGCTGTTCCCCGTGGGTGTGGAACGGTCGATGGCTATATCGGGAGACGGAATTTTTCTTTTGATTTTGGGGGGTTCGCCACAAGTGTGGGAAGGGGGAATTTGTTTGTGTGTAGTTTGTAGGATGAATGTTCAACCACTCATGTTTTTGCTTCTCTGTATGAGCATGTTTACACTGCAAGGTAATCCCAAACTCTCTATTGATCATAAACCAAAGTGTTAATCTTAATTTAACTTCATGGAATTGCAGAGGTCTACAAAATTTAAAAAAACTTAAACAAGTTATTAATAAAATAAAAGACATGGGTTCAAAAATTGTGTTTTTACAAGAAACTCATTTAATAGAGGAGGATATAAAAAGAATTAGGAGTAGATGGCAGGGAAGTGTATTCACCTCATCATTCTCATCCCGGGCCAGGGGAGTTATGACTCTCATACATAAATCAGTCCCTTTTCAAGTGAAAAATGTAATTGGAGACAAACTTGGAAGATATGTAATCATTCAAGGTTCTTTGCTATTAGAAAATATAAATCTTGTGAACTTATATGGTCCCAATATAGATGATCAAAAGTTCTTTGCTAATTTATTTCTTATTTTATCATCACTTACAGGGCAACATATAATAGCAGGGGATTTTAATTGTACATTGAATCCAGGTATAGATAGATCAACAGGACTGGATTGTACGCACAATGGATGTAGGATGACTATTAATCATTTTATGAAAGAATTGAGATTGTTAGATATATGGAGAGAAATGAAACCACAAGTTAAAGCCTATTCTTGTTATTCCAGTACCTACAAGACATTCTCACGTATTGATTATTTTTTGATTTCCACAGAATTAAGATCCAAGATTCAAAACTGCTTTTATGATAACATCGTGATCTCTGATCATGCACCCTGTTGTCTAATATATGTAGATAAAAAATTGACAAAGGAATCAGGTAGATGGCAATTTCAGCATAAATGGCTTCAGGATGAGGAATTTGTCAAGTATATAGAAAAACAGATAGACGAGTTCTTTGACATCAATACTACACAAACATCAGCATGTGTAAAGTGGGAGGCTTTCAAAGCTTTTATTAGGGGACATATTATTAGTTATACAGGATCAAAATCTAAGAAGACTCGAGAGGAGAGAGCTAAATTGGAACATAAAATGAAAAGTCTTCAGGAAAAAGTGTATGCAGGAAGTGATCCAAGGTTGGAGAATGAATTACTGATTTTGAGAGCTGAATACGACAAAAAAATCAGTGAATAGAGCTGCCTCGAGTCTTCTAAGATTGAAACAATCTTTTTATGAACAAGGTGAAAAATCAGGAAAATTATTGGCATGGCAGATTAAACAATTAGAAATTAAAACACCGATTACTAGTATTATAAGTAACGGACAGGTAGTTATAGATCCTTTAGAAATTAACAGAGCCTTTAGAGATTACTATGAAAAATTATATGATACCAAAAATGAATTTGATTTAACAAAACTAAATGGGTTTTTGAACGAACTATCTATACCGTGTATTCCAAATGAAAACAGGGAGATATTGGAGTCTAAAATTAGTCAAGAAGAAGTGGGGCTAGCCATTGATAATATGAAATCAGGAAAAAGTGCAGGACCAGATGGTCTTCCAGTTGACCTTTATAAAAAATTTAAGAATAAATTAATAAAACCTTTTTTGGAAATGGTTTTAGAAGCATTTCAAAATAATAATTTACCATCATACATAAATAATGCCTTAATTATACTGCTGCCAAAACCAGGTAAGCCCTCTAATAAATGTGAAAATATGAGACCAATAAGCCTATTAAACGCCGACCTTAAGATAATCTGTAAAATTTTAGCAAGACGAATACAAGAAATTTTACCAAATATTATTAATCGAGATCAGAATGGCTTTATAAAGGGAAGACAAGGCTTCCATAATGTAAGAAGACTATTTAATATTATTTATTTTAATAAAGAAGCACCGGATACAGCTCTCCTATCACTGGACGCCGAAAAGGCCTTTGATAGAGTTGAATGGCCCTTTCTTTTTGAAGTCCTACAAAGGTTTGGACTTGGAAATAATTTCATAAAATGGGTTCAAATAATATACAATAATGCTACAGCAGAAATCCTAACAAATAACAATATTTCAAAACCAATAAAAATCAATAGAGGATGTCGACAAGGCTGTCCACTTTCACCTTTACTGTTTACTATGGCAATTGAACCTTTAGCGATACGTTTACATTCACAAATATATGGAATTAAAGTTGGACCAACAGAACATAAAATCTCCCTGTACGCCGATGACATAATTTTGTTTATGTCGAATCTAAAAAAATCAATTCCAACCTTGTTGAATTTAATAAAGAATTTTGGGGAAATATCAGGATATAAAATAAATAAAACTAAATCTTCAATATTAATGCTAAATGAGACCCAGAGAAATTACCCAGCCCCTGAGGTAAATCAATTCAATGTTGTAAATCAGTTTAAATATTTAGGAATCCAAATTGTGCCTAAGCTAGAATCAGTCGCCAGTGTCAACTATGAAGCCTTAATGTCAGATATTGATGAGTTAACTCAGAGATGGATGTCACTACCAATGTCGATGATCGGGAGAATCAATATACTTAAAAGTAATATTTTACCTAAAATACTTTATTTATTTCAATACATTCCCTTACCACCACCTTTAGATTTATTCTCAAGAATTAAAAAAAAGTTAGTGGAATTTATATGGAACAACAGGAGGGCTAGATTACGTCTGTCTTTATTATATTTACCATTTGATCGTGGAGGTCTGAAATGTCCAAATTTTATGTTGTATTATTGGTCGGCACAACTGAGGTCTATGACATATTATTTTTCATCAAATGATCTCCCTCACTGGACTGAAATGGAATCATACAATTTACCTTTACCTCTTCCCATATTCATATACTCAGATTCGGCAAAAAAATTACAAAAACAAGTTAAAAATCCATTTGTAAAGCATATGATCAAAATATGGTGTGAAGCTAAAAACTATTTAAAAGAACCACAGTTATTGTCACAATTTAGTCCAATATGGGGTAATCAATATTTTAAACCAGGGAGAGCGGACGCTGTATTTAAAGTATGGAATTTAAAAGGGATACAAAAGATTCAGGATTTATATTTGCCATGTGCAGATAACATAATGTCTTTTGAAGAGCTGAGGATCAAATTTAATCTCAATAGAACACATTTTTTTAAAATATCTTCAACTTAGAAACTTCATTCGATCAAATCAAAATAAAGCTCTCACTCGACCTATTTATTCATCCTTGGAAAAAATGATGATGAAAGATAGTAAAAGAAAGGGTATTATTTCAGAGTTTTATAACTCATTGACACTATCTTCAAGTGAAAATTCACTGAAAAGATTAAACTACTGGAAAGAAGATCTGCAAACTGAAATTTCAGAGGAACAATGGGAATTGGCTTGTACAGAAGCTCAAACCAAATCAATAAATGTACGCCTTAAATTGATACATTTCAAATGGTTAATGCGGATGTATGTTACACCGGAGGAGTTAAATAAATATAACAAAAATATACCAGATACATGCACAAAATGCATGGAAAGTAAAGGAACTCCATTTCATTGTGTATGGGAATGTAGATTAATAAGAATGTTTTGGGAAGAGGTGAGGGTAACAATTGAAAAAATAATCTCAAAACAAATCATATTGAATCCTAAACTGTTTTTGTTGGGTCTGTACCCAGAAAAGCATAATTTCAATAAAAGTGAAAGAACATTCATAGACCTCAGTTTGCTTAATGCCAAAAAATGTATTGCACTATTATGGAAAAAGACTCATAGACCAGATGTGACTCAGTGGTTAAGACAGATGTTAACAAACCTTCCATTAGAAAGAATAACATATATACTGAAATCAAAGGAAATTGTGTTTGAGAATATATGGAGACCTTTTATTGATTATGTAAAAAATTTAAACATAACTCTTGAAGAAGAAGGTGAATGATGTGTGTGGACCTTGTAAATTCCAAACTGGTGAACATAATATGTATACTTATGTATTGGATTGTCTAGACTAAACAGAGGAGCATTGTTGAAGATTTGATTTTGCTGGTGGTTGTTGGTGTTTTTAGTGCATCTTTTTTTTTTTTTTTTTTGTAGTACTTTAGTGTTAGTGTTTGATTGTTTGTATCATGTTTGTTAAAAAAAAAAAAAAGGTTCAATAAAGATATTGTGGAAAAAAAAACAACAGGGATTTGATAAGTTAACGTAGCTTTTACATATCAAGACAGACACCTTCGGTCATTGCAGCTGTACAGTGGCAGTACAGCAGCAGGTTTAGTGTAACACACCATCTAAAACGATTCAAACGGGGCACTCACAGAGCTGGGGCCAATCCAGAAGTTCTCCTGCTGGATATACTTGACACTCTCATAAATTCCTTTGTTCTTCAGCACCTGCAGGGGATAGCAGAATGACAGTAGAGTAACACAATTTATTAAGAGTTCACAAGTGCAAATATTTGACTAACAGACAATGTTAATCAATTATGCCTGCTCAATGAATCATCACTGCCTAAGCAGACAAGAATGTTCAGAAACACTTTTCTGATTTTAGCACTTCTAAAGAAAAATGAAGAAATGCAACTAAATATGCCTAGAACAAATCTTGCACTGAATTCAATATTTGTATTTATTTAGGGGCACAAATACAGTGGGGCAAAAAAGTATTTAGTCAGCCACCAGCCAATTGTGCAAGTTCTCCCACTTAAAAGATGAGAGAGGTCTCCAATTTTCATCATAGGTATACCTCAACTATGAGAGACAAAATGAGAAAAAAAAAATCCAGAAAATCACATTGTCTGATTTTTAAAGAATTTATTTGCAAATTATGGTGGAAAATAAGTATTTGGTCAAAAACAAAAGTTCATCTCAATACTTTGTTATATACCTTTTGTTGGCAATGACAGAGTTCAAACGTTTTCTGTAAGTCTTCACAAGGTTTTCACACACTGTTGCTGGTATTTTGGCCCATTCCTCCATGCAGATTTCCTCTAGAGCAGTGATGTTTTGGGGTTGTCGCTGGGCAACACAGACTTTCAACTCCCTTCAAAGATTTTCTATGGGGTTGAGATCTGGAGACTGGCTAGGCCACTCCAGGACCTTGAAATGCTTCTTACGAAGCCACTCCTTCGTTGCCCGGGCGATGTGTTTGAGATCATTGTCATGCTGAAAGACCCAGCCACGTTTCATCTTCAATGCCCTTGCTGATGGAAGGTGGTTTTCACTCAAAATCTCACGATACATGGCCCCATTCATTCTTTCCTTTACACCAGGGGTGTCCAACCATGTGCCATGGAGAGCCAAGACCCTGCAGGTTTTACCTCCAACCAGTGTCTTCAACAGCAGATTTCTGTGAACTTCTTCCCACTGATTGCTGATAAGTGAAAACACCTGCTGAAGAGACTGGGTAGAAGAGAAAACCTGCAGGGTCTTGGCTCTCCATGGCACATGGTTGGACACCCCTGCTTTACACAGATCAGTTTGTCCTGGTCCCTTTGCAGAAAAACAGCCCCAAAACATGATGTTTCCACCCCCATGCTTCACAGTAGGTATGGTGTTCTTTGGATGCAACTCAGCACTCTTTCTCCTCCAAACACGACAAGTTGAGTTTTTACCAAAAAGTTCTATTTTGGTTTCATCTGACCATATGACGTTCTCCCAATCCTCTTCTGGATCATCCAAATGCTCTCTAGCAAACTTCAGACGGGCCTGGACATGTACTGGCTTAAGTAGGGGGACACGTCTGGCACTGCAGGATTTGAGTCCCTGGCAGCGTAGTGTGTTACTAATGGTAGCCTTTGTTACTTTAGTCCCAGCTCTCTGCAGGTCCTTCACTAGGTTCCCCCGTGTGGTTCTGGGATTTTTGCTCACCGTTGTCGTGATCATTTTGACCCCACGGGGTGAGATCTTGTGTGGAGCCCCAGATCGAGGGAGATTATCAGTGGTCTTGTATGTCTTCTATTTTCTAATCATTGCTCCCACAGTTCATTTCTTCACACCAAGCTGCTTACTTATTGCAGATTCAGACTTCCCAGCCTGGTGCAGGTCTACAATTTTGCTTCTGGTGTCCTTTGACAGCTCTTTGGTCTTAGCCATAGTGGGGTTTGGAGTGTGACTGTTTGAGGTTGTGGACAGGTGTCTTTTATACTGATAACGAGTTCAAACAGGTGCCATTAATACAGGTAACAAGTGGAGGACAGAGGAGCCTCTTAAAGAAGAAGTTACAGGTCTGTGAGAGCCAGAAATCTTGCTTGTTTGGAGGTGACCAAATACTTATTCTCCACCATAATTTGCAAATAAATTCTTTAAAAATCAGACAATGTGATTTTCTGGATTTTATTCTTCTCATTTTGTCTCTCATAGTTGAGGTATACCTATGATGAAAATTGGAGACCTCTCTCATCTTTTAAGTGGGAGAACTTGCACAATTGGTGGCTGACTAAATACTTTTTTGCCCCACTATCATGTTCAGCTTCATAGTAGTGTTCTTGGAGTATGCATGGTAGGGTTGGGCGATTAACCAAATAGAACCAAAAATTGCCATTTGGGGTGCAAACCAACCTATTCTTGTTCATGTCGGGGGTTTTCTCCTTGCTGTGTGTGTGTTTTGAGATTGACTTTTTATTTCATCTGAACATGCCATGAAAAAGCGAGCAAAGTGCAGGGATACCAACACGTCAATGCCTGAAGCCGAGTGGCTCTTAGCCGCTGACAGCTATCCATGTCATCTCAACTGTTTTGGGTTTTTTTTCCCCTGCCAGGATGGACAACCATAGTGGACAAGCTAAGGCTGCTGTCACAAGTCATGACAATAGGCCTGTTGTGTAATACTGCTTGATTACGAGCCTCATCAGTGAATTATAAGGGGGGGGGGGGACCTGAAAGGGTCAATAAACTGTGATGCTGATTTAAGATGAAATTGCCCAGCCGTACTACATGGGTAGTTTTGCATGATTCATGCTTATGTATTTTTCACAGGGGCTTTTTCAATCTCTTCTGCTCATGTTTGCTTATATTTGCTTATGTTAAATGTCAACATTGACTACTCAAACATGCTGCATATCACAGTCTAAACCTTTAAAAAAGGTATATAAAGCTGGATTCACAATGTCCACATGAATAAAGCAGATGTGGACTGGATGTGGCTCTGTTCATAGTTTAGCCATCTTCCACATGGTCCCGTTTTACACATGCATATTCAGTTAGGCTCAGTTCAGACCCCCCATTACATTCTATCCTCATGGTCACAATTTGTGGGCTCCACAGTGGCGTCCACTCAGACTCTTTGTAGACTGCAAGACGACACAAAATATGTCATGCACACCTTGCAGTCAAGAGGAAGGGGATGGGACAAACTACTATGAACACAGCAGTTACACCCTGCCATTTTTAAGAGATTTAAACGTTTCCATTGTCTCTCACCAGTTCAGATGTAGAATGCTGTGAAAACCCCACAGGTGCAAAACCATATGTGCAGCAGGCCAAAAGTGTGATAACAACATGGACAAATGTGAGCCAATAAGTGAAGTAGGGCCTAAAACACAGAACAGTACAATCATTAAATACACACCATCAGTCACAAAAAGTCAAGTAGATAATTTCATTCTTTCAGAAGTTTCACATCTTCATGGCGCTATATAAATAAAGTTGAATTGAATATCTTCTTTTATGTGTCATGGCAAAAGGCTGCAGTGCATTTCTAACCTGTGGCTGCTGAAGTCATCGAGCTGCTTCTGGATGTGGCTGCTGAGTCTACGGCGATATTGTCGGTTCAGCCATTTCCCCACGACTCCCATGCCGTACTGACGCTTATGCTTGTCGAAAGCGAAGTGCTTTACTTGGGAGGCTATGCGACGGCCACGGCGTGGGTGACCCTTTTCAGGCACAGCAGTCGGCGTCTTGGGAGTCCGGGATATGTCTTTACTGGAATGGGAATTGAGAAGGAAGTGAGATCAAAAACAAATAAATCAAATATATATATATATATATTTTTTTTTCAAATGTCAAGTATTTAAATGTTTGTGTTAAGATTTCTTTACTCACAGGCTGGGGATCTTTTGGTCAGGCTTGTCGCTGGTGGCAACAGTAGCAGACAGGGGAGGTGATTCAAAGACATCATCTGCCATAGAGTAGAATTCATCATGGGCGTCACCCTACACAACAGATGAGGCCAAATTGGAGAAAAATAATGGGGATTAACTAATACTGTAATGTAGGTAATAAACACTTAGCCAAGCATGATGTGTTTAAAGAATATTTGTTTCCGTTGATCACAAAGGACACCAGAAGATCAGTGAGAAAAAAGAATAGCGGTTGTAAAGGAGGTAAACATCAATTTAATGATGAAAACTAATTAAGTGCTGACACAATCATCAAAAGAAGGAAACTAACAACATGATTAGAATATTTAAAAAAACTAACAACAAATTATTTAACTATTCCAAACACAAAGGTTCAATTGCGAGGGCCAAAATTCAAAGAAGCAACAAAATACCTATCCAGATGACAGGGTACTGCGGCTATAAGAACATGACATTTCTAAGACCTTTTTGGAAGACAGTTGTTCAAATTTAAAGAGATTACATTTGCAAAATAGCAAAAAGTGCAAATACTTTTGTCCAAATATTCTCTGGTAATTAAATTTTTGCAGTTTTGGGGTACAAATTGAGCCCATTCAGTATATCAAATGGCAACAGCTGGTTAAATATGCAGTTCTGAAAATAACCCTCACCCCATAACCAAATTATTACTTTGGTTCCACTATTTTCAGTCCTTGTTATATCAAATGCAAAACAGTTATTACAAATTCAAAACTGAATACAAGTATTTCTCTGTACAAAACAAGAAAATACGGTAACCTGGTTTAACAAGTTTATCATATTTTGAAGATGATTAAAGACATGTTTAAGGATTAATTGTAATTGTTAGGGGCATTTAAAGCCTTAAATATAAAACCTTCTAAGGATCTGCAGATGCCCAGAGTAAGACCCTGGAGGTGGTTTAAGGCAGCGGTTGTAAAACTGGCCTCCAGATGTTTTAAAGTGCTGTCAAACAAAGTATGGACATTCTCACCTTACTGAAAAAGAGCGATTCCGATGTGTCTGCAGAATCCACCATGTCCTCATCCATCCAGCTGGGTCTCATAAAGCTCCTTTTGGGGAAACTGGGTCCAGTCTGCGAGCCTGCCAAGCCACCACGACCCTGGATGCAATACACGCCAAAGAATTTCACATTTTTAATTTAGCTCTAATTGGAACTTCAGACGTAATAATAAAGGTTATAATCATGTGCCGATGCTATATCTAAAAGGAAAGTCTGAAATACAAAAAGAGGAAATGATTTCTGATATCACCGTCTTAAAGTGAAGGCAACTAATCAAAAAATAAATATTTGCTTTTGGGCCATGTAGAAAGAAACTGGGTTGACTGGAATTTAGCTACACTGTGGCATGACCTGTAAATACTAAACATATGTTTTCACCCACCCGTAGTAGGTTAGATGCAGCTCTGATACTCATGCGAGCGACTGACTCCCTCTTTCTCCTGGGGAAGCGGGTGTACCCGGAACGCTGGCTGGTGAAAGAGCTGAGGGACATGACTCCTGGTGTGATGGGGCCACCTTGGGTGGAGTGCGGTGTTCTGGGAGAGTGACCGTCAACATCATCGGGGCAACGGAAAGCTCGTCCTCGAGCCAAAGGGTCCACAATCTACAAAAAAACACAAACAAAAAAACTAACTGTATTCATATCTGAGGGGTACAATGACCTTTCAGCATATGTTAAGTGATCTGTTTGTTGGTGTCTGTCCAGCGCCCATGGGCGGCACTGGAAGGGGCTTGGTGTAGCTATCACTAGAACTGCCATAGCACCTCCTCAACAATCACAACAACCTTCTGCAGTTTACTCATATTCCGCATCCTCACTGAAAAGTCATGCAACCCAACAGCATCAGGAAAAAGTCTCCACTGCTAGTGCCTAAATCTTGCAGTAGTTTACAGCTTGGAAGTGAGGATAAACTGGGGTGTAGGGTTGGTAGGCAGACATTTATAAACATGCAACCAGAAGTATTAGGGGTTATGATCCGGCAAATGAACTTCAGACAAATTTGTCTTCAAAAGTTTTGTTTCAACAACACAGGGTCTGTGTGTAAAATAATACACAAAGGTCAGACAGCCTCCAAAATAAAAGATGAAGCACAAGAGTATCTGGCCACGCCTCTCAACAATTGAATTCAGGTGTATCCCAGGAAAATCTTCAGCTTAATCAAACATTTTGGACAATTCTATGATAACAACTTTGAGGGCACATTTTTCTTTTTTCTATTCCAGCACGACTGTTCCTCAGTGCAGAAAGCAAAGTCCATAAAGCTATGGTTGGATGAGTTTGATTTTCAAGAACCTAACTTACCTGTCAGACAGATGCCTGTCCTCAACCCTATCCAATTTGGGATGAACTCAAGGAGAGATTAACAGAGAGTGGGAGCCAAGCCCTCTGGTCCCAACATCAGTGCCTGACCTCACAAATGCTCTTGTGGATGAATGGGCAAACTACCAGAAGATGCACTCCAAAATCTTGCAAAAAGCCTTACCAGAAGAGTGGAAATTGTTATACAGTGGGGTAAGAAAGTATTTAGTCAGCCACCAATTGTGCAAGTTCTCCCACTTAAAAGATGAGAGCGGTCTCCAATTTTCATCATAGGTATACCTCAACTATGAGAGACAAAATGAGAAAAAAAAAAATCCAGAAAATCACATTGTCTGATTTTTAAAGAATTTATTTGCAAATTATGGTTGAAAATAAGTATTTGGTCAATAACAAACGTTCATCTCAATACTTTGTTATATACACTTTGTTGGCAATGACAGAGATCAAACATTTTCTGTAAGTCTTCACAAGGTTTTCACACACTGCTGCTGGTATTTTGGCCCATTCCTCCATGCAGATTTCCTCTAGAGCAGTGATGTTTTGGGGCTGTCGCTAGGCAACATGGACTTTCAACTCCCTTCAAAGATTTTCTGTGGGGTTGAGATCTGGAGGCTGGCTAGGCCACTCCAGGACCTTGAAATGCTTCTTACGAAGCCACTCTTTTGTTGCCCGGGCAGTGTGTTTGGGATCATTGTCATGCTGAAAGACCCAGCCACGTTTCAGCTTCAATGCCCTTGCTGATGGAAGGAGGTTTTCACTCAAAATCTCACGATACATGGCCCCATTCATTCTTTCCTTTACACGGATCAGTCGTCCTGGTACCTTTGCAGAAAAACAGCCCCAAAGTAAGATGTTTCCACCCCCATGCTTCACAGTAGGTATGGTGTTCTTTCTCCTCCAAACACGACAAGTTGAGTTTTTACCAAAAAGTTCTATTTTGGTTTCATCTGACCATATTACATTCTCCCAATCCTCTTCTGGATCATCCAAATGCTCTCTAGCAAACTTCAGACGGGCCTGGACATGTACTGGCTTAAGCAGGGGGACACGTCTGGCACTGCAGGATTTGAGTCCCTGGTGGCGTAGTGTGTTGCTGATGGTAGCCTTTGTTACTTTGGTCCCAGTTCTCTGCAGGTCATTCACTAGGTCCCATCATGTGGTTCTGGGATTTTTGTTCACCATTCTCATGATCATTTTGACCCCACGGGGTGAGATCTTGCGTGGAGCCCCAGATCGAGGGAGATTATCAGTGGTCTTGTATGTCTTCCATTTTCTAATAATTGCTCCCACAGTTGATTTCTTCACACCAAGCTGCTTATCTATTGCAGATTCAGTCTTCCCAGCCTGGTGCAGGTCTACAATTTTGTTTCTGGTGTCCTTTGACAGCTCTTTGGTCTTGGCCACAGTGGAGTTTGGAGTCTGACTGTTTGAGGTTGTGGACAGGTGTCTTTTATACTGATAACGAGTTCAAACAGGTGCCATTAATACAGGTAACGAGTGGAGGACAGAGGAGCCTCTTAAAGAAGCTACAGGTCTGTGAGAGCCAGTAATCTTGCTCGTTTGTAGGTGACCAAATACTTATTCTCCACCATAATTTGCAAACAAATTCTTTAAAAATCCTTCAATGTGATTTTCTGGATTTTTTTTTTCCTCATTTTGTCTCTCATAGTTGAGGTATACCTATGATGAAAATTGGAGACGTCTCTCATCTTTTAAGTGGGAGAACTTGTATAATTGGTGGCTGACTAAATACTTTATTGCCCCACTGTAGCTGCTGGGGGGGGGGCATATTAATGCCTATGGCAGGGGTGTCAAACTCATTCCATGGAGGGCCAAGACCCTGCAGGTTTTATCTCCACCCAGTGTCTTCAACAGGTGGTTTCACTGAATTTCTTCCTACTGATTGCTGATCAATGAAAACACCTGCTGAAGACACTGGGTGGAGATAAAACCTGCAGGGTCTTGGCCCTCCATGGAATGAGTTTGACACCCCTGGCCTATGGATTTGCTACACATAAAAGTAATGTGTAGGTGGTCCATTACTTTTGTCCCTACAGTGTAACTGCAAAAAAGAAAATGAGGGAATAGCATAACTGGTACACAGATGGTCTACATCTGTCACCACGCAGCGTATGAAGACACTGTCTTCATCCTGAGAAATCCTTCATGAAGAGAAATTATACAAGACAGATAAAAATAAAAATGATCACAACATCAGGATATGAAGATGTGGCATGAAACCTAAATCATTATGTCGTTAATATACCTTCTTCATCTTCTGTGTGCCTGGCGAGTCCACGCTCTGGTCAATGCTGGAGGCCGTCTCGGGCTCCCTATACTGGGGCTTCAGCTTGCCGTAGCGCTGGCTGCAGTGGCGCATGCTCTTTCTGTGCCATACCTGCTGCTTGGTCTCACAGTCTTCACCCACCCCAAACCACTGTGCTGTATTTCTATATGGAGATTAAAGGTGTTATACTTAATACACACTCAAACAATAGAGACAAATTATGTCAAAGGAACACAAGAACAGCACATGCATTCTGTAGCAGGTCCTGAAGTGACATTATGCCAATATTTTCACAGAACACAATTATAAATGGTATTTGTTTGAGCCCTGTAGCGGAATCAGTACCAGGTGAACGGACTTGCCTCAGTGACCCTCCTCAACCACAAGACCAAAGGAACCCTAACTGTTGTTGCCTTCTGCTCACCAACCCCCAACTCTTTCTTCACAGCCCTTCAAACAATGAGGAGCGAATACTCATTGTTAGGGCTGTGCGTTAGGACCAAAATTTCATATCATGATATAAGTAATCTTATTTGACTATGATGATATATATCACGATATACATTTTCTGTAAATTCTATAGTTTATATATCAGGGGCGTCCAATCATGTGCCATGGAGGGCCAAGACCCTGTCTGTTTTCTCTTCTACCCAGTCTCTTCCAACAGGTGTTTTCACTTATCAGCAATCAGTGGCAAGAAATTCAGTGGAATCTGCTGTTGAAGACACTGGTTGGAGGTAAAGCCTGCAGGGTCTTGGCCCTCCATAGCACATGATTGGACACCCCGTTATATATGATAACCAATAAAAGGAACATCTCTTTTTCTACATTTTAAATTACACAATGAAAAACATTAATTACACAAATTCATCTGTCATTAATTTTATGCATTTTTTTCCATCTTAATTTTGCAGTGTTATAAAATAGTTTTTTAATGTGCATTTGAGATGACTTCAACTTAATCCATTATCGGTACTTGCCTAATTAAAAATGATTAGAAATCGACTTCCGGTTATGGCTGCCACGTAGGACGGACGTGTCTCGCTCTGCTCTGCTCCTGGAGAAAAAAAATCGGCAAATAACTCTCTCATTTGGGACAGAACGTATCCCAGCGTTTGGGCGAGGATATGTCGGCGAAGCCTAAGGCTGGAAAACCAGGAAAAGGAAAAAGCGAGCCGCCGAAACAGTCCAAATTAACGGACTTTCAGGTCTGTGACGCAGCAAACAGGGCTCCATATATGGCGGAGGAGGCTGGCAACGCTGCGATTTCTGCGGGGAATGGCGCAGATGCGCTGATGGCTGCCATGAGTTCAATGAGAGCGGACTTTTCCTCTAGATTTGATGGGATTATGACAGCGTTGGAAGGAATAAGAAAGGAATTGGGTGACTGTGTAGAACGAACGGCGCAGATGGAGCTCCGTCTCGCTAGTGCTGAAGATGACGTCACCCGTCTTCAATTAAAGGTGCGCACTTTGGAAAAAAAAAATAAATCTCTGGAAGATAATATTTTGGATTTGGAATCTCGGTCGAGACAGAATAATTTGAGGCTGGTGGGTCTTCCAGAGGAATCAGAAGGTCGGGACGTATGTTCCTTTCTGGAAAAGTGGATTCCGGAGGTGCTGGGCAGCGAGGAGTTGCAATCAGCAGTGGTTCTGGAAAAAGCACATCGCATTGGCCCACGGAGAGATAAGGGACCGCCGAGGACCTTAATTATGAAGTTTCTTAACAACAGAGACAGGATGAAGATCTTCAACGCTGCACGAGCTAAAAAAGGAGAGATTAAACACCAGGACCAGCAGGTGCGGTTCTACCCAGATTTGGCCACAGGAATCCAACAATTGAGGAAGCAGTTTGATCCCGTACGTAAGGAGCTGCGCAACCTTGGGATTCGTCATGGTGTAATCTATCCTGCGAGACTGCTGACCACGTATGAGGGCAGAACCCACATCTTCAAGACCCCAGAGGAGGCGCAGGAGTTCATCAAGAAGATCAAAGAAGAAGAAGAGACTGGTGGGAGCTAAGCATGAACAAAATATAAGGTAGAATAATTAAGCATTTGCACAGGCATCTGACTGACTTGAAGTAAATAGTAAGTTTACAAAATATAGATTGTATTATATATTAAAAAAAAAAAAAAACAAAAACAAAACAAACAAAAAAAAAACTATGATGTACAAAGTTGGTAAAAATTTTGGAGTTAAGTTGGAAAACTACAGAGGAGAGTTAATGTTACGTCATTAAAAGCAGTAGAGTTAGGGTGATTGGGAGGATGAAGAAGGAGTGGCTTAGGCTGTTCCCCGTGGGTGTGGAACGGTCGATGGCTATATCGGGAGACAGAATTTTTCTTTTGATTTTGGGGGGTTTGCCACAAGTGTGGGAAGGGGAAATTTGTTTGTGTGTAGTTTGTAGGATGAATGTTCAACCACTCATGTTTTTGCTTCTCTGTATGAGCATGTTTACACTGCAAGGTAATCCCAAACTCTCTATTGATCATGGACCAAAGTGTTAATCTTAATTTAACTTCATGGAATTGCAGAGGTCTACAAAATTTAAAAAAACTTAAACAAGTTATGAATAAAATAAAGGACATGGGTTCAAGAATTGTGTTTTTACAAGAAACTCATCTGATAGAGGAGGATGTTAAAAGAATTAGGAGTAGATGGCAGGGAAGTGTATTCACCTCTTCATTTTCATCCCGAGCCAGGGGAGTTATGACTCTCATACATAAATCAGTTCCTTTTCAAGTGAAAAATGTAATTGGAGACAAATTTGGAAGATATGTAATCATTCAAGGTTCTTTGCTATTAGAAAATATAAATCTTGTGAACTTATATGGTCCCAATATAGATGATCAGAAGTTCTTTGCTAATTTATTTCTCATCTTATCATCACTTACAGGGCAACATATAATAGCAGGGGATTTTAATTGTACATTGAATCCAGGTGTGGATAGATCAACAGGACTGGATTGTACGCACATTGGATGTAGGATGACTATTAATCATTTTATGAAAGAATTGAGATTGTTAGATATATGGAGAGAAATGAAACCACAAGTTAAAGCCTATTCTTGTTATTCCAGTACCTACAAGACATTCTCACGTATTGATTATTTTTTGATTTCCACAGAATTAAGGTCCAAGATTCAAAACTGCTTTTATGATAACATCGTGATCTCTGATCATGCACCCTGTTGTCTAATATATGTAGATAAAAAATTGACAAAGGAATCAGGTAGATGGCAATTTCAGCATAAATGGCTTCAGGATGAGGAATTTGTCAAGTATATAGAAAAACAGATAGACGAGTTCTTTGACATCAATACTACACAAACATCAGCATGTGTAAAGTGGGAGGCTTTCAAAGCTTTTATTAGGGGGCATATTATTAGTTATACAGGATCAAAATCTAAGAAGACTCGAGAGGAGAGAGCTAAATTGGAACATAAAATAAAAAATCTTCAGGAAAAAGTGTATGCAGGAAGTGACCCAAGGTTGGAGAATGAATTACTGATTTTGAGAGCTGAATACGACAAAAAATCAGCGAATAGAGCTGCCTCGAGTCTTCTAAGATTGAAACAATCTTTTTATGAACAAGGTGAAAAATCAGGAAAATTATTAGCATGGCAGATTAAACAATTGGAAATTAAAACACCAATTACCAGTATTATAAGTAACGGACAGGTAGTTATAGATCCTTTAGAAATTAATAGAGCCTTTAGAGATTACTATGAAAAATTATATGATACCAAAAATGAACCTGATTTAACAAAACTAAATGGGTTTTTGAACGAACTATCTATACCGTGTATTCCAAATGAAAACAGGGAGATATTGGAGTCTAAAATTAGTCAAGAAGAAGTTGGGCTAGCCATTGATAATATGAAATCAGGAAAAAGTGCAGGACCAGATGGTCTTCCAGTTGACCTTTATAAAAAATTTAAGAATAAATTAATAAAACCTTTTTTGGAAATGGTTTTAGAAGCATTTCAAAATAATAATTTACCATCATACATAAATAATGCCTTAATTATACTGCTGCCAAAACCAGGTAAGCCCTCTAATAAATGTGAAAATATGAGACCAATAAGCCTATTAAACGCCGACCTTAAGATAATCTGTAAAATTTTAGCAAGACGAATACAAGAAATTTTACCAAATATTATTAATCGAGATCAGAATGGCTTTATAAAGGGTAGACAAGGCTTCCATAATGTAAGAAGACTATTTAATATTATCTATTTTAATAAAGAAGCACCGGATACAGCTCTCCTATCATTGGACGCCGAAAAGGCCTTTGATAGAGTTGAATGGCCCTTTCTTTTTGAAGTCCTACAAAGGTTTGGACTTGGAAATAATTTCATAAAATGGGTTCAAATAATATACAATAATGCTACAGCAGAAATCCTAACAAATAACAATATTTCAAAACCAATAAAAATCAACAGAGGATGTCGACAAGGCTGTCCACTCTCACCTTTACTGTTTACTATGGCAATTGAACCTTTAGCGATAGCGATACGTTTACATTCACAAATATATGGAATTAAAGTTGGACCAACAGAACATAAAATCTCCCTGTACGCCGATGATATAATTTTGTTTATGTCGAATCTAAAAAAATCAATTCCAACCTTGTTGAATTTAATAAAGAATTTTGGGGAAATATCAGGATATAAAATAAATAAAACTAAATCTTCAATATTAATGCTAAATGAGACCCAGAGAAATTACCCAGCCCCTGAGGTAAATCAATTCAATGTTGTAAATCAGTTTAAATATTTAGGAATCCAAATTATGCCTAAGCTAGAATCAGTCGCCAGTGTCAACTATGAAGCCTTAATGTCAGATATCAGTGAGTTAACTCAGAGATGGATGTCACTACCAATGTCGATGATCGGGAGAATCAATATACTTAAAAGTAATATTTTACCTAAAATACTTTATTTATTTCAATACATTCCCTTATCACCACCTTTAGATCTATTCTCAAGAATAAAAAAAAAGTTAGTGGAATTTATATGGAACAACAGGAGGGCTAGATTACGTCTGTCTTTATTATATTTACCATTTGATCGTGGAGGTCTGAAATGTCCAAATTTTATGTTGTATTATTGGTCGGCACAACTGAGGTCTATGACATATTATTTTTCATCAAATGATCTCCCTCACTGGACTGAAATGGAATCATACAATTTACCTTTACCTCTTCCCATATTCATATACTCAGATTCGGCAAAAAAATTACAAAAACAAGTTAAAAATCCATTTGTAAAGCATATGATCAAAATATGGTGTGAAGCTAAAAACTATTTAAAAGAACCACAGTTATTGTCACAATTTAGTCCAATATGGGGTAATCAATATTTTAAACCAGGGAGAGCGGACGCTGTATTTAAAGTATGGAATTTAAAAGGGATACAAAAGATTCAGGATTTATATTTGCCATGTGCAGACAACATAATGTCTTTTGAAGAGCTGAGGATCAAATTTAATCTCAATAGAACACATTTTTTTAAATATCTTCAACTTAGAAACTTTATTCGATCAAATCAAAATAAAGCTCTCACTCGACCTATTTATTCATCCTTGGAAAAAATGATGATGAAAGATAGTAAAAGAAAGGGTATTATTTCAGAGTTTTATAACTCATTGACACTATCTTCAAGTGAAAATTCACTGAAAAGATTAAACTACTGGAAAGAAGATCTGCAAATTGAAATTTCAGAGGAACAATGGGAATTGGCTTGTACAGAAGCTCAAACCAAATCAATAAATGCACGCCTTAAATTGATACATTTCAAATGGTTAATGCGGATGTATGTTACACCGGAGGAGTTAAATAGATATAACAAAAATATACCAGATACATGCACAAAATGCATGGAAAGTAAAGGAACCCTATTTCATTGTTTATGGGAATGTAGATTAATAAGAATGTTTTGGGAAGAGGTGAGGGTAACAATTGAAAAAATAATCTCAAAACAAATCATATTGAATCCTAAACTGGTTTTGTTGGGTCTGTACCCAGAAAAGCATAATTTCAATAAAAGTGAAAGAACATTCATAGACCTCAGTTTGCTTAATGCCAAAAAATGTATTGCACTATTATGGAAAAAGACTCATAGACCAGATGTGACTCAGTGGTTAAGACAGATGTTAACAAACCTTCCATTAGAAAGAATAACATATATACTGAAATCAAAGGAAATTGTGTTTGAGAATATATGGAGACCTTTTATTGATTATGTAAAAAATTTAAACATAACTCTTGAAGAAGAAGGTGAATGATGTGTGTGGACCTTGTAAATTCCAAACTGGTGAACATAATATGTATACTTATGTATTGGATTGTCTAGACTAAACAGAGGAGCATTGTTGAAGACTTGATTTTGTTGGTGGTTGTTGGTGTTTTTAGTGCATTTTTTTTTTTGTAGTACTTTAGTGTTAGTGTTTGATTGTTTGTATCATGTTTGTTAAAAAAAAAAAAAAAGGTTCAATAAAGATATTGTGGAAAAAAAAAAATGATTAGAAATCAAGATGCATTAAGAGCCAGTTTGCTCTTCCAACATGTTTAAATTTATTTAGTGTGTATGCAGCCACTGTCCGCACTTTTGCAGCTTTAGTAATATTTTTTCAGACAAAATTAAGAAAATCAGTGATTTAAACCAGAACGATGGTCTGATACACTATAATGTTTCCTATTAGCGAGAAGTTAGCACCACCATTTAGCATTTGTGGTTTTATAATTAGAGAGAGATGGTGTTAGCGTGACTTATTTCCAATTAAAACAAGGTTAGAGGACTTCCGGTTATGGCTGCCACGTAGGACGGACGTGTCTCGCTCTGCTCTGCTCCTGGGAAAAAAAAAATCGGCAAATAACTCTCTCATTTGGGACAGAACGTATCCCAGCATTTGGGCGAAGATATGTCGGCGAAGCCTAAGGCTGGAAAACCAGGAAAAGGAAAAAGCGAGCCGCCGAAACAGTCCAAATTAACGGACTTTCAGGTCTGTGACGCAGTAAACAAAACTCCATATATGGCGGAGGAGGCTGGCAACGCTGCGATATCTGCGGGGAATGGCGCAGATGCGCTGATGGCTGCCATGAGTTCAATGAGAGCGGACTTTTCCTCTAGATTTGATGGGATTATGACAGCGTTGGAAGGAATAAGAAAGGAATTGGGTGACTGTGTAGAACGAACGGCGCAGATGGAGCTCCGTCTCGCTAGTGCTGAAGATGATGTCACCCGTCTTCAATTAAAGGTGCGCACTTTGGAAAAAAAAAATAAATCTCTGGAAGATAATATTTTGGATTTGGAATCTCGGTCGAGACAGAATAATTTGAGGCTGGTGGGTCTTCCAGAGGAATCAGAAGGTCGGGACGTATGTTCCTTTCTGGAAAAGTGGATTCCGGAGGTGCTGGGCAGCGAGGAGTTGCAATCAGCAGTGGTTCTGGAAAATGCACATCGTATTGGCCCACGGAGAGATAAGGGACCGCCGAGGACCTTAATTATGAAGTTTCTTAGCAACAGAGACAGGATGAAGATCTTCAACGCTGCACGAGCTAAAAAAGGAGAGATTAAACACCAGGACCAGCAGGTGCGGTTCTACCCAGATTTGGCCACAGGAATCCAGCAATTGAGGAAGCAGTTTGATCCCGTACGTAAGGAGCTGCGCAACCTTGGGATTCGTCATGGTGTAATCTATCCTGCGAGACTGCTGACCACGTATGAGGGCAGAACCCACATCTTCAAGACCCCAGAGGAGGCGCAGGAGTTCATCAAGAAGATCAAAGAAGAAGAAGAGACTGGTGGGAGCTAAGCATGAACAAAATATAAGGTAGAATAATTAAGCATTTGCACAGGCATCTGACTGACTTGAAGTAAATAGTAAGTTTACAAAATATAGATTGTATTATATATTAAAAAAACAAAACAAAAACAAACAAAAAAAAACTATGATGTACAAAGTTGTTAAAAATTTTGGAGTTAAGTTGGAAAACTACAGAGGAGAGTTAATGTTACGTCATTAAAAGCAGTAGAGTTAGGGTGATTGGGAGGATGAAGAAGGAGTGGCTTAGGCTGTTCCCCGTGGGTGTGGAACGGTCGATGGCTATATCGGGAGACAGAATTTTTCTTTTGATTTTGGGGGGTTTGCCACAAGTGTGGGAAGGGGAAATTTGTTTGTGTGTAGTTTGTAGGATGAATGTTCAACCACTCATGTTTTTGCTTCTCTGTATGAGCATGTTTACACTGCAAGGTAATCCCAAACTCTCTATTGATCATGGACCAAAGTGTTAATCTTAATTTAACTTCATGGAATTGCAGAGGTCTACAAAATTTAAAAAAACTTAAACAAGTTATGAATAAAATAAAGGACATGGGTTCAAGAATTGTGTTTTTACAAGAAACTCATCTGATAGAGGAGGATGTTAAAAGAATTAGGAGTAGATGGCAGGGAAGTGTATTCACCTCTTCATTTTCATCCCGAGCCAGGGGAGTTATGACTCTCATACATAAATCAGTTCCTTTTCAAGTGAAAAATGTAATTGGAGACAAATTTGGAAGATATGTAATCATTCAAGGTTCTTTGCTATTAGAAAATATAAATCTTGTGAACTTATATGGTCCCAATATAGATGATCAGAAGTTCTTTGCTAATTTATTTCTCATCTTATCATCACTTACAGGGCAACATATAATAGCAGGGGATTTTAATTGTACATTGAATCCAGGTGTGGATAGATCAACAGGACTGGATTGTACGCACACTGGATGTAGGACGACTATTAATCATTTTATGAAAGAATTGAGATTGTTAGATATATGGAGAGAAATGAAACCACAAGTTAAAGCCTATTCTTGTTATTCCAGTACCTACAAGACATTCTCACGTATTGATTATTTTTTGATTTCCACAGAATTAAGGTCCAAGATTCAAAACTGCTTTTATGATAACATCGTGATCTCTGATCATGCACCCTGTTGTCTAATATATGTAGATAAAAAATTGACAAAGGAATCAGGTAGATGGCAATTTCAGCATAAATGGCTTCAGGATGAGGAATTTGTCAAGTATATAGAAAAACAGATAGACGAGTTCTTTGACATCAACACTACACAAACATCAGCATGTGTAAAGTGGGAGGCTTTCAAAGCTTTTATTAGGGGACATATTATTAGTTATACAGGATCAAAATCTAAGAAGACTCGAGAAGAGAGAGCTAAATTGGAACATAAAATAAAAAGTCTTCAGGAAAAAGTGTATGCAGGAAGTGACCCAAGGTTGGAGAATGAATTACTGATTTTGAGAGCTGAATACGACAAAAAATCAGCGAATAGAGCTGCCTCGAGTCTTCTAAGATTGAAACAATCTTTTTATGAACAAGGTGAAAAATCAGGAAAATTATTAGCATGGCAGATTAAACAATTGGAAATTAAAACACCAATTACCAGTATTATAAGTAATGGACAGGTAGTTATAGATCCTTTAGAAATTAATAGAGCCTTTAGAGATTACTATGAAAAATTATATGATACCAAAAATGAACCTGATTTAACAAAACTAAATGGGTTTTTGAACGAACTATCTATACCGTGTATACCAAATGAAAACAGGGAGATATTGGAGTCTAAAATTAGTCAAGAAGAAGTTGGGCTAGCCATTGATAATATGAAATCAGGAAAAAGTGCAGGACCAGATGGTCTTCCAGTTGACCTTTATAAAAAATTTAAGAATAAATTAATAAAACCTTTTTTGGAAATGGTTTTAGAAGCATTTCAAAATAATAATTTACCATCATACATAAATAATGCCTTAATTATACTGCTGCCAAAACCAGGTAAGCCCTCTAATAAATGTGAAAATATGAGACCAATAAGCCTATTAAACGCCGACCTTAAGATAATCTGTAAAATTTTAGCAAGACGAATACAAGAAATTTTACCAAATATTATTAATCGAGATCAGAATGGCTTTATAAAGGGTAGACAAGGCTTCCATAATGTAAGAAGACTATTTAATATTATTTATTTTAATAAAGAAGCACCGGATACAGCTCTCCTATCATTGGACGCCGAAAAGGCCTTTGATAGAGTTGAATGGCCCTTTCTTTTTGAAGTCCTACAAAGGTTTGGACTTGGAAATAATTTCATAAAATGGGTTCAAATAATATACAATAATGCTACAGCAGAAATCCTAACAAATAACAATATTTCAAAACCAATAAAAATCAATAGAGGATGTCGACAAGGCTGTCCACTTTCACCTTTACTGTTTACTATGGCAATTGAACCTTTAGTGATAGCGATACGTTTACATTCACAAATATATGGAATTAAAGTTGGACCAACAGAACATAAAATCTCCCTGTACGCCGATGATATAATTTTGTTTATGTCGAATCTAAAAAAATCAATTCCAACCTTGTTGAATTTAATAAAGAATTTTGGGGAAATATCAGGATATAAAATAAATAAAACTAAATCTTCAATATTAATGCTAAATGAGACCCAGAGAAATTACCCAGCCCCTGAGGCAAATCAATTCAATGTTGTAAATCAGTTTAAATATTTAGGAATCCAAATTATGCCTAAGCTAGAATCAGTCGCCAGTGTCAACTATGAAGCCTTAATGTCAGATATCAATGAGTTAACTCAGAGATGGATGTCACTACCAATGTCGATGATCGGGAGAATCAATATACTTAAAAGTAATATTTTACCTAAAATACTTTATTTATTTCAATACATTCCCTTATCACCACCTTTAGATCTATTCTCAAGAATAAAAAAAAAGTTAGTGGAATTTATATGGAACAACAGGAGGGCTAGATTACGTCTGTCTTTATTATATTTACCATTTGATCGTGGAGGTCTGAAATGTCCAAATTTTATGTTGTATTATTGGTCGGCACAACTGAGGTCTATGACATATTATTTTTCATCAAATGATCTCCCTCACTGGACTGAAATGGAATCATACAATTTACCTTTACCTCTTCCCATATTCATATACTCAGATTCGGCAAAAAAATTACAAAAACAAGTTAAAAATCCATTTGTAAAGCATATGATCAAAATATGGTGTGAAGCTAAAAACTATTTAAAAGAACCACAGTTATTGTCACAATTTAGTCCAATATGGGGTAATCAATATTTTAAACCAGGGAGAGCGGACGCTGTATTTAAAGTATGGAATTTAAAAGGGATACAAAAGATTCAGGATTTATATTTGCCATGTGCAGATAACATAATGTCTTTTGAAGAGCTGAGGATCAAATTTAATCTCAATAGAACACATTTTTTTAAATATCTTCAACTTAGAAACTTTATTCGATCAAATCAAAATAAAGCTCTCACTCGACCTATTTATTCATCCTTGGAAAAAATGATGATGAAAGATAGTAAAAGAAAGGGTATTATTTCAGAGTTTTATAACTCATTGACACTATCTTCAAGTGAAAATTCACTGAAAAGATTAAACTACTGGAAAGAAGATCTGCAAATTGAAATTTCGGAGGAACAATGGGAATTGGCTTGTACAGAAGCTCAAACCAAATCAATAAATGCACGCCTTAAATTGATACATTTCAAATGGTTAATGCGGATGTATGTTACACCGGAGGAGTTAAATAGATATAACAAAAATATACCAGATACATGCACAAAATGCATGGAAAGTAAAGGAACCCTATTTCATTGTTTATGGGAATGTAGATTAATAAGAATGTTTTGGGAAGAGGTGAGGGTAACAATTGAAAAAATAATCTCAAAACAAATCATACTGAATCCTAAACTGTTTTTGTTGGGTCTGTACCCAGAAAAGCATAATTTTAATAAAAGTGAAAGAACATTCATAGACCTCAGTTTGCTTAATGCCAAAAAATGTATTGCACTATTATGGAAAAAGACTCATAGACCAGATGTGACTCAGTGGTTAAGACAGATGTTAACAAACCTTCCATTAGAAAGAATAACATATATACTGAAATCAAAGGAAATTGTGTTTGAGAATATATGGAGACCTTTTATTGATTATGTAAAAAATTTAAACATAACTCTTGAAGAAGAAGGTGAATGATGTGTGTGGACCTTGTAAATTCCAAACTGGTGAACATAATATGTATACTTATGATTATAATCTAGGATTGTCTAGACTAAACAGAGGAGCATTGTTGAAGACTTGATTTTGTTGGTGGTTGTTGGTGTTTTTAGTGCATTTTTTTTTTTTTGTAGTACTTTAGCGTTAGTGTTTGATTGTTTGTATCATGTTTGTTAAAAAAAAAAAAAAGGTTCAATAAAGATATTGTGGAAAAAAAAAAAACAAGGTTAGAGGACTATCCTCTCTGATGTAGCAAAAAAATCTCAGGTCCCTCACACAGAAATAGCAGCTCCACAGAAGTAGCGGCAAAACATTAGCTTGCAGTTAGCTGCTGTGGCGCACCTGGCGCACTGTGGAGGAGAAGTGGGGCAGTGACAAGTAGAAATGGGTATGTGTCTTTTAAATCCCAATATAAATGATACCGTTTTATATGAAATGATAAAACTTTTTTTTATTGCATCACCGATACATATCGTCATATCACACAGCCCTACTCATTGTTATTCTCTCCCCCACCCCCCAAACACCCTATACTGCCTTTGCATTCAAGCAAACCTCTGAATTATTATCAACACCTAGGTGAGAAATGACAGAAAATTCCATTCTCCCCCAGAAAGCAGCACCCGCGGACGGTGGAATACCCAAACACTGCCACAGGACAACTGGTGACATTTGTCTCAGATAAAAACAATCTTAAGCTTCACTATGCATCTGAAATTTGTCAATTTGCTTCCCACAGGAAATAAGAACTCAAAGTCACACGAATTGAGTCATTGACTGTCAGAATTGTAATCTCCATGACTGGACTTCTAATATACTGTGACGTTTGCAAGGTTCACACAAAGACAATGGAGCAAGATGGTTGTGATGAATAGGCTTTATTTACACACCCCCGACCCCAACTTGCTTCTGTGCACAGAGTGGAGTGGAGGTCATTCTCCCAGACCCCTGTTTGAATCATGGTTACACACACATGATACATCTTGCCCTAATCCTGCTAAACACTGCTGGGTCATTATAATGCAGTTATAATGACACAGCAGTATAACTCAGAAATAACATTTAACACACATACAGTAACGTTTCAAACTGGCAAAGCATGCTGGGAAATCCCTGCTCCCCTTAAAATGGCCCCGACGTTACACTGCCCCCCCCCGGACTGGTTTCTGTCCCCAGAAAATTCAAAGTCCACTTTAAGAAATCCAATGCGAGTCAGCCCGGTGCCAAAGCGGCATGCACGGGCCATCTGAGTCTCGGTCGGAGAATCTGGTTGGGGTAGGGTCCCGGTTTGGCCATCAGCGGGCGGATGGACACATCTGACAGCCTCTGTAGGACCACACACAGTCCCTTCCCTGGCAGCGGGAGTCCCAGGCCCGCTCCGGCCGACTCCCACCGCTGCCAGTTCTCCCAGGCGGCCGCTGGCCCGCGTCCATGCGTCCAGCCCTTGCCGCGCCTGGAAAAATGGCCGCATCGTCCTGCTCGCTCCGCTGCGTCGCTCCTGCGCCTCTGTGACGTCATCTGCCGGGGGAAGCATCTGCAGGAGGCGGCTTTTTCCCCGTCCATGCCACCTCGCTCTAATTTAGCGTTGGCGAGGGGCCAGTTTGTCGTGCGCTGTGTGCGGGGCAGTACCATGCCATGTACCCTGGCTCTGTGCAGCGGAAGCCGTCCTTCCTCGCGTCGCCACGGCTGTTTCCTTCGTGCACGCGCTGCTGTGATCTGCCGTAGCTCCTCCTCCACTCGCTCTCAGCACGGTGGTTTCCTCCGATGATCAGCGCGGCAGCCAACTCGACCTAGGCCAGGCGGTCATCCGACAGGTTCTCGCCGTTGTAGCGGGGAATCTTGGCTCGCTGCTGGATGGATGGGACCGTCATCTCCCGGTCGATTGCCGCTCCTAATTGCTCTGGAATCGCCAGCCCGTCCTGCCCTGAAAAGGGCGGGAAACGGGGCTGGTTTGCTCTGCTCCGTCCATCGCAGCAAAGCTCTCCGGGGGCCGGCGTCTCAGCTCTATACTCCGTTCCCGGCTGAGCGATGAACCGCTCCGGCCGCTGTACCTCCGCCTGGATCCTCATCTTGCTCCATGTCCCACTCCTGACACCAGTGTAACGTGCTGCTCGACATGGCGACGTCCCACCGGGAGGTTCGAACTCACGCCTCCCGCTCCGGAGTCCCGCACCCTACCTGTGTCGCCAATAGGGTCAACCCACTTGGCAAGCCAAGTAGAGTGCTCATATTGAGTTCGCTACAATACCTTACACATATCTGCCTTTTTGTAAATATCTGTATGCATTATGATCAAGTTATTTTAAGTAAAGATAGATAATTATCCAAGAAGAACTGCTTAGTTTAAACAAATGTGTTTTAGTATTAGTTATGATTATACAATGTGATTGCTGGGCTTTCTTCCCCCCCCCCCCCGCATGTGGGGTTGCCCTAGCAACCGCCAGACATCTGTGCAGTTTCTCACTCACTGATTTGTTGAGAGATTCCAAGCTCCTCCCTTCCAGCGGGGAGAGAGGGAAGTTTAAACCAAACCCAAAGAAGATCACCCTCTTCTGCTTCCTGCCCTCAGTGTGTCTATGTCTCCTCTCTTTTCTGCCACACTGTTTTTGCATCTCTCTTCTCTTTTAAGTTCTTCTGCCTAGGGGATTGCCTTGCATTTTCTAGTTACTGTTTTCTAGATTTTTGTAGTTCACGTTATTCTGTAGAGTTCACTTTTGCTAGCTCTAGGGATTAAGGACTGAGTAGCTTTTTTTTTTTTTTTTTTTTTTGAACTTATCTAGTTTAGCCACCGATCAACAGGAGACTGCGCATACCAGCGTTGTGTCCAGACCAGTTGCCCTTATCCAGCATATCGGCAGGTTGAGACCCAGGACCGGGTCTCCCCAATCTCCCTGAAGCAAGCCTGCCTCGAGTGACCTAGGAGTGAAGCTATATGGATTTTGGGGGTCAAAATTCCCAACGAGGCTCCGAGGAGGACCACCTTCCCTTGGCCTGAAACAACCCTCGCCAGGGCTTCATATCCACAGTAGTCACTCACCTTTTCCACCTCATCTGTTGTGGTGGTGATACTGATTTAAATTTGTTCCATCAGAAAAGCAGCTCCAAGCCCGTCGGTCAAACCCCAAAGGTGCTTGGTCTCAGATGCATTCCCGATTCTGTGCATCCCCTCTCTCCCCCTCTCCTTCTGTAAATCTATTAGAATCCAAATTCTACACTCTAAATTTTTGTAACTACTTGTTCATTAGAACTGCATAAATTTTCTTTAACCTCACAGAGGACTGCACAGAGCTAAGCTTTAAGCACCACATCTTAATCATGGTGATAATGTGGTGACCTTAGGTGTACGGTATGTTTATATTTCATGCAATCAAGTAACCCGAATTACAGTGGTGGGAAAAAGTGTTTGCCCCTTCCTGATTTCTCATTTTTTTGCAAGTTTGTCACACTTAAATGTGGGTGGCGCGGTGGCGGAGTGGTTAGCACTGCGGCAGCACAGCAAGTCACCCTTGGCCGGGGGATCCTAGGTTCAATCCCAGCCCCCGACCAACAGTGGTCTGTGTGGAGTCTGCATGTTCTCCCCATGTCTGCGTGGGTTTACTCCGGGATTTCTCCGGTTTCCTCCCACATGCCAAAAACATGCAAGTTAGGTTAATTGGCATCAAAAACCGGGGATTCTAAATTGTCCTTAGGTATGACAGAGTGAATGGTTGTCTGTCTCTCTGTGTTGGCCCTGCGATGGACTGGCCATCTGTCCAGGGTGTACCCTGCCTCTCGCCCAAGGATGCTGGGATAGGCTCCACCCCCCCCACCCCCCCCGTGACCCCAAAAGGATTAAGCGGAAGAAGATGAATGAATGTCACACTTAAATGTTTCAGATCATCAAACAAATTTAAATATTAGACAAAGATAACAAGTAAACACAAAATGCAGTTTTTAAATGAAATGTGCATTATTAAGGGAAAAACATCCAAACCTACATGGCCCTGTGCGAAAAAGTGACCCCCCCCCCCCCCGTTAAAACAAATTAACTGTGGTTCATCACATCTTTGGAAAGCTGAGTTCAATTTCTCTCGCCACACCCAGGCCTGATTACTGCCACACCTGTTCTCAATCAAGAAATCACTTAAATAGGACCTGCCTGACAAAGTGAAGTAGACCAAAAGATCCTCAAAAGCTAGACATCATCCTGCGATCCAATGAAATTCAGAAACAAATGAGAAACAAAATAACTGAGATCCATCAGTTTGGAAAAGGTTATGAAGTCATTTCTAAAGCTTTGGGACTCCAGTGAACCACAGTGAGAGCCATTATCCACAAATGGCGAAAACATGGAACAGTGATGACTCTTCCCAGGAGTGGTCAGCTGACCAAAATTACCCCAAGAACGCAGCGACAACTCATCCAAGAGTTCACAAAAGACCCCACAACAACATCCAAAGAACTGCAGGCCTCACTTGCCTCAGTTAAGGTCAGTGTTCCTGACTCCACCATAAGAAAGAGACTAGGCAAAAATGGCCTGCATAGCAGAGTTCCAAGACGAAACCCACTGCTGAGCAAAAAGAACAAAGGCTTGTCTCACTTTTGCCAGAAAACATCCTGATGATCCCCAAGACATTTGGGAAAATACTCTGTGGACTGACGAGACAAAAGTTGAACTTTTTGGAAGGTGTGTGTCCCATTACATCCAGCGTAAAAGTAACACAGCACTTCAGAAAAGGAACATCATACCAACAGTAAAATATGGTGGTGGTTGTGTAACTGCTCAGTGGGGTTTGTGAGTGACTCATGCCGACTTGAAGGTAGTCACCTGGTTGTGCAGGAGATGTCCGGAGGGGGCTGGTCAGTGCTGCTTGTGCTGGAGTGTTTTTAGCCTTAGCCATTGACTTTATTCAACAAGTTGCTCTTTCAACAGTAAACTCTGCAAGATCCCAACATGTTTTGGAACTTCTAGAGCCCATCTCCACAGGTACAGCTATGCTTTGGCTGTGTTGTGTATTTCTGCTACTACTGATTAAAAAACATTTATGTTGGAGGCTGTAACAAGAGTTTAGATCATTTTGTTGAAAAGAAAAATAGATAATGTGGGAATAGATTTGTTCTACACCTCTGCCTCTTTTAGTGTTAATGGCAAATGTAATAAATGTTGTGATTCCCAGCATTCTGGACACAACAGGCAGGATGGCAGTCCACCCATCCTCCCTATTTTAGGTTTTGTTGTGTGAATGTGTTTGGGCTTAATACAGGTGAGCAGGGGCCTCGTGTACAAAGACTTGCGTGGATTTCCTACTGAAAGATGATGGATGTTTAAATCAAGAAAATGCTGTAAGCAAAAAAAAAAAATCCAGATATATGAAACAGTATCTACTGGATATTTTGGACAGTTTTTACGTTTTTCCTCCATTCTTCAGTTTGAATATCTTCATTTGTAAAGGACATTTCAAGGAAAGACAGCTGTGTTTTATATTAAACTATTTTCCTTCTTGCAATACTCTAAACTTTAGTGTTGTGTGTGTTTTAAACTTGCTCGTTTGCAATAACTCGCTGCCATCAGTTTCAAAGTGAAATGCCGGTTCCACGTTGTCGAAGCCATGCAGGGCTTAACTGACACTAACAGCCGGTTTAACCTTTGGATCAGGGGTCAGCAACCTTTATCACTCAAAGAGCCATTTTTTTTTTTTTTTTTTTGTTACTTATTTGTACCCATAGGTAGATTTGGTTTGCAGTCTGGTGACAAGCCACCGGCTGCTGGTCGCTGCGTGCGCGAGCGCCCTAAACCTACATGTTTTTGGTATGCGGGAGGAAACCGGAGAAATCCCGGAGTAAACCCATGCAACACAGGGAGAACATGCAAACTCCACACAGCTCACTGTTGGTCGGGGGCTGGGATCAAACCCACGATCTCATGATCCCCGCGATCCCCCGGCCGAGGGTAAAACTGTGCTGCCACAGTGCTAAACCACTGCGCCACCGTGCAGCCCAGCCCATTTGGACCTGTTTCCCACAGAAAAGAAAACACTGGGAGCCACAAGACCCTTTTGACACTCAAAATGAAATAACACTGCACATACAGTTAGGCCCAAAAATATTCGGACAGTGACAAGTTTTGTTATTTTAGCTGTTTACGAAAACATATTCAGGATACAATTACATAATCAATATGGGCTTAAAGTGCAGACTCTCAGCTGTAATTTGAGAGTATTCACATCCAAATTGGAGCAAGGGTTTAGGAATTACAGCTCTTTAATACATAGCTGCCTCTTTTTCAAGGGACCAAAAGCAATTGGACAATTGACTCAGAAGGCTGCAAAAAAAACAAAACAAAAAAACAACAAGGATGCATGGGCTCTTCCCTCGTTAACCTGTCATCAATTAAGCAGTTAAAAGGTCTGGAGTTGATTCCAGGTGTGGCGTTTGCATTTGGAAGCCGTTGCTGTGAACACACAACATGCGGTCAAAGGAGCTCTCAATGGAGGTGAAACAGACCATCCTGAGGCTGAAAAAAAAAAAGAAGAAATCCATCAGAGAGATAGTAGAAATGTTAGGAGTGGCCAAATCAACAGTTTGGTACATTCTGAGAAAAAAAAAAGAGTGCACTTGTGAGCTTGGGAACTCAAAAAGGCCTGGATGTCCACGGAAGGCATCAGTGGTGGATGATCACAGAATCCTTTCCATTGTGAAGAACAACCCCTTCACAACATCCACTAAAGTGAAGAACACTCTCCAGGAAGTAGGTGTATCAGTATCTAAGTCTACCATAAAGAGAAGACTTCATGAGAGTAAATACAAAGGATTCACCACAAGGTGCAAACCATGAATCAGCCTCAAAAATAGAAAGGCCAGAATTGACTTTGCCAAAAAACACCTGAAGAAGCCAGCCCAGTTCTGGAACAGCATTCTTTGGACAGATGAGACTAAGATCAACCTGTACCAGAATGATGGGAAGAAGAAAGTTTGGAGAAGAATTGGAACAGCTCATGATCCAAAGCACTACATCTTCTGTAAAACATGGTGGAGGCAGTGTGATGGCATGGTCATGCATGGTTTCCAATGGCACTGGGTCACTTGTGTTTATTGATGATGTGACAAAAGACAGAAGCAGCCGGATGAATTCTGAAGTGTATAGGGATATACTTTCTGCTCAGATTCAGCCAAATGCAGCAGAGTTGATTGGACAGTGCTTCACCAATGATCCAAAACATACTGCAAAAGCAACCCAGGAGTTTTTTAAAGCAACGAAGTGGAATATTCTGCAATGGCCGAGTCAATCACCAGATCTCAACCCAATCAAGCATTCATTTCACTTGCTCAAGACAAAACTTAAGGCAGAAAGACCCACAAACAAGCAACAACTGAAAACAGCTGCAGTAAAGGCCTGGCAAAGCATCACAAAGGAAGAAACCCAGCATTTGGTGATGTCCATGGGTTCCAGACTTCAGGCAGTCATTGCCTGCAAAGGATTCTCAACAAAATATTGAAAAATAACATTGTTTTTTTAATATTTTTATTAAAGTTTTTCATACGAGTAAAAGACAAAAGTATAACAAACATAAAACAGCAAGACAATAAACCCATACAAAAAAAGGAAAAAAAAAAAACCAGGGCTTGACATAGGGCGTACAAAATATATATATATATATATATATATATATATATATATATATTGCATCTCTAGAATATCACAATCCAACAGTCTGTCAGTGGATTTTCAAGGTTGAGGTAGGTGGCCCACTGTGCATGTGTTAGAGTCTCCAGAAGACCAAACAAGTCAGTCTAAAAATGGTTGCCAAATGTTGTAAAACTTCTCAGGTTGGTTCATCATATCGTGTCAGATTTCCTCCATATGTAATATACTAATAAGTTCTGTTAGCCACGTCTTGAACTGTGGCACAATATCCGATTTCCATAATCTTAAAGTCAGTCTCTTAACAATTACCATTCCATACATAATGGTGCTCTGCACTGAGTGGCTGTGTTTTTGTAAGTGCAGAGAATATCCAAACAATGCAATCTCAGGGTCAGGGTTAAATACACAATCATACATTTCAGAAAACCACTTGAATATTTTACACCAAAAGTTATACAGTCTTGGACAGGTCCAAAAAGATGGGTTAGAGAGCCGAAAAGTAACATTTTATTTAGGGTTATGTTTATTTGTCCAATTACTTTTGAGCCCCTGAAATGAGGAGCGTTTGTATAAAAATAGCTACATTTCCTACATGTTTAATCATATATTTTTGTTCAACCCCTTGAATTAAACCTTAAAGTCTGCACTTCAATTCCGTTGTAGTCGTTTCATTTCAAATCCAATGTGGTGGCATGCAGAGCCCAAATCATGAAGATTGTGTCACTGTCCAAATATTTCTGGGCCTAACTGTAACACTTTTTTTTCCCTTTATGCTATGTATAAACAAACTATAATGTGTTGCGTTTATGAAATCAATGAACTCCTGCAGAGAAAATGAAATTACATTTCTGCATGCAACAAAAACATTTTGAACTCCGGAAAAAAAAAACAAAAAAAACCCACGTTGGGTTGAAGGTTACTTTCAAGTAAAATACTCAATATCTATTTGAGTCCTTCTTGCATTTATGAAAAAAACGCCATACTTAAATTATCCACCGGCAGCAAACCAAAAATGCCGTCCTCTTCTGTGTGCCGTCCTTTTACTGGTGCACGCAGTCAGCTGTCAAACTGAACTCTGAACTCACAGAATCGTTTCCCAAACGATGTTTGCATTGCAATGATTGCAGAATGTAAATACTCCGAATTTATCATGTTGTGAGCTTGTTTGAACTCTCTCAAACTGGGGAAGTGAGACACTGTACCTTTCTGTAAATCTCTGGCAAGCACCGTCAACTTGCGCTCGAATGCCAAAACCTCCAACATGTGCAGGGTGTGCGTCCTTTCCCCTGAAGAGTTGTGTTCAGGTGCGCTGTCATGCCTACCGTGAAGTGTAGCTTTTCCAGCCACTCTGGCTGTTCCAGCTCAGGAAAGGTGAGCCCTTTGCTGCCCAGGAAAGTTTCCACTTCTTCCAAACACGCAGCAAAGCGTTTCAGCACCTCCCCTCTGGACAGCCACCGGACTTTGTTGTGCAGCAGGAGATCAGAATATGTGCTTTCCAGCTCATCCAGAAACAAACAGAACTGACGGTGATTAAGCTTTAACACGTTTTATTTAGATTTTACAAGATCACCATAATCTTCAAATTTAGAATTACATGTTAAAAACTAGTGAACTAAAATAAGATACATTTTAATTAAATACCCATTATTTTCCAAAGCCACAGGGAGCCACAGCAGAGGGATGAAAGAGCCGCATGCGTCTCTGGAGCCGCGGGTTGCCGACCCCTGCTTTGGATTATCTTAGCGACTTTGAGCCTTTTGTGGTATACTGACTTGGCCGCTTTATACAAAGCTGGACTCTTCAACACTTAAGGCTTAACTGGAACAGCAACCCCTTAAAGTCGAAGCCAAAATAAAATTTTAACATTTTTGTATGGAATCTGGTCCATCCCATGAGTGGTACTTGGAATGTTTGAGTGCGGGTGATCTGCAGGCAGAACTTCATTAAGGAATCCAAAGATTTTTATTCTTAAACGCTCCCAGTTGTATTCAGATTGATTGTTTTTAGTTCGTCTTAATTAAGTTGGTTGCAAATACTCTGAATTAAGATCTAAATGTGATCAAATTAAATTGTATGTTAAACGGCATATTGTATGATATAGTGTAGTTAGAAATGTACTTTAAGTCAGTTAATATTATTCTTAAAATGATGTTTTAAAAACAAAGCAATCAGAAAGTGGCCATACGGAGAGAAGCGGGAAAAAAAAAAAAATCAGCAAAATTTAAAACAATGCGTCATGGGTTTAAGTGTCCCCTGAAGCTTATGTTTCCTGAAACTGTGACTTAGATTAACCATTATAATTCAATAAGTGACTCCATGAAACACTCATGGCTGCTCTGCTCATTCACAGACCAGAAAATTCACGCTGTTATCCTGTTAAATTGAAGGGAATCTTCATTCTTTTGCATGTTCTTTTGTTGTTAAAACTGTGTTAACAGGTCTGAGGAGTTGTTAGTTCCTGTCCAGCAGGTCAGTTTTGGGGGGGGGGGGGGGGGTATCAGTGCTGCTGTTAAAGCCACGTCGCCCTTAAACCCTTTGGTTTCCATCTCAGCAGCAGCTCTGTTTGAATTGTCCTCAGAAGGGAACATGTAAATTGACAAAGGTGTGAAGTTTATACCAGCTGTTCCAACTGATGTCATGGGGGGAGGGGGGGTGATCTGTTGGGTGTCATGTGTTTACTCCCCCTGGGTTAACTGGATTATTTCTGCTGCTGTGGATCACCTATTCGTCTTCTTCTCCTTTTCCCTGCTGACTAGTGCAGATCTGCAGGATTTAACACCAAACACCACTGTTTAGTTCCTCCTCACGGCTGTCACTTAAAAAAATGGCCAAAACATGCCAATTTATCACATCCTTTTTCATGTAAATTAGAAACATTGTTTCGTAAATGTGAGGATTTTTCTCATAAATTTGCAGGATTTTCTTGCAGAGTTACAGCCATTTTATTCAGAAATGTGCAGTTTCTTATTATTCATAATTTTGCAGCTTTTTCCTTGTGAATTTAGAACATTTCTTACTCTTGAATTTGCAGTTTAAAAAAAAGCTTAAATTTTCAGCATTTTACTCAAATCTTATATTTGCAGTGTTTTAGGTTGTAAACAGTTGGAAATTTACACCTTTTCTGTCTTTTTGATAAAGTTGCAGCTTCATACCCATAAAATTCCACTTTTTTGGGGTCAGAAATTGGCAGCTTTTAACTGAGACTTACACCCCCCTCCTTTTTTATTTTTTTCCCTTTTCGGTCAGGTCAGGCATTGGCTTGCTTGCTACCAGATAACCATGAAAACCGATACTACCTGTCTCATGGGTTGGGCTGTCTGACTCAACTGGCAACTCCGCCCTTCCAAGGGCGGGGAGGGTGAAACAGGGCATCCTGGCAGAACTAAAAACAATATCTGCCACAGGTCTGTGGTGGACCACTCCCAGTTACATGGGGTGAGACTGGACATCCTGGCAGATAAACACATCTGTCGCATAGTCTGTGGTGGACTGTGCCAGTCGGTGCATTATGACATGCACTACACAAAGAGCAGAGATAAACAAACCTATCATCTGGTCAGTCACTGCAACAGATGCTGGAGTCAGTTTGTCTTGGCTTGTCCTTGCCACTGATAATACCTTTATTGGGCTGCACGGTGGCGCAGTGGTTAGCACTGCGGCAGCACAGTTTACCCTTGGCCGGGGGATTGTGGGGATCGTGGGATCGTGGGTTCGATCCCAGCCCCCGACCAACAGTGATCTGTGTGGAGTTTGCATGTTCTCCACGTGTTGCGTGGGTTTACTCCGGGATTTCTCCGGTTTCCTCCCACATGCCAAAGACATGCATGTTAGGTTAATTGGCTGTTCTAAATTGTCCCTAGATATCTGTTTCCTATAGGCCCTTAGAATAGAGGGTTAGTATTAATGAAAGCGCTTTGAGTGGTCTTTGTGACTAGAAAAGCGCTATATAAGTGCAGGTTAGTTAGTTAGTTAGTTTATCTGCCAAGAATGTGCTGCTAGTCCAGCAAAAGCTAGCGGTACTCAAATACTTTGCAAGCAGTTTCATGAAATGGTCAGTCAGAAAGCAACTCATACCGGCTCGGATGTCGCCCGGGCTTACAAGGTCCGCGTTGATCTGTTCACACTACGACAGGCAGCAAAAAGTAAGCTAGGAGCAGGAAGACAAAAAAAATAGGAAAACAGCAGCCTTGTGTGTAGCAGAATGGAATGTACACACTCTGTTGGACAGAACAACATCACAGCGCCCAGAAAGACAGACCGCGCTTGTGGACCTGTGGCCGACGGCCCGACCCATGAGACAGCTAGTACCGGTTTTCATGGTTATGCGGTAGCAAACAAGCCAATGCCTGACCTTGAAATGTCCTTTACAAATGAAGAGACTCAAACTGAAGAAAAAAAAAGAAAAGAAGAGGAAAACAACAGCCTTGTGTGTAGCAGAATGGAATGTACGCACTCTGTTGGTCAGAACAACATCAGAGCGCCCAGAAAGACAGACCGCGCTTGTGGCCCTGGAAATGAACAGGTACAATGTAGACATAGCTGCACTTAGTGAAACAAGATTTCCTGGATATGACAGCTTGGAAGCCCATGGGTACATCTTTTGGAGTGAGAGATCAACTCAAGAAAGGAGAGAAGCAGGAGTGGGCTTTGCAGTTAGAAAGGAAATAGCAGCAATGCTTGATGAGGAACCAGTGCCAATCAACGACAGGATAATGACTAAGACTCCCACTACAGCGGAAGATGTATGCCACACTCATCAGTGTATATGCCCCAACAATGACCAACACAGAGGAGGTGAAGGAAGAGTTCTACAGTGATTTACATGAGACTATCAGGCGTGTACCGACTGATGACAGGCTGATACTCGGAGATTTTAATGCCAGAGTTGGTTCGGACACTGAGAAATGGAAAGGAGTGCTAGGCAGTCATGGAGTAGGCAAGTGCAATGCTAATGGACAACTTCTACTTGCACTATGTTCAGAGTACAACCTTGTGATAGCCAACACTCTATTTAAGCACAAGGACACACACAAGAAGACATGGATGCACCCGAGATCCAAGCACTGGCACTTGTTAGACTACATCATAGTCAGGCAGAGAGACATAAGGGATGTAATGGACACCAGAGCAATGAGAGACGCGGACTGTGGTACTGATCATGTTATGCTGAGATCTAGATTAAGGATTTGCAGATGAAAACAGCACTGCAGGACAGGTACAAAGCCACCACGGAAGCTAAACACTAGCGCACTGAAAGGCCAAAAGAAGCAGGAAGAACTTACACACGAAATGGATGAAAACTTGAAAGACTGGGACAGCAACAACTCTGAGAATGACATAGAAAAGAAATGGGTAACATTGAAGGATACGGTGTATCAGACTGCGAGTGATGTATTAGGTCACCCTGAGAGAAAACATCAAGATTGGTTTGATGAGCATGATGAACACCTGAAGAAACTACTAGAAGCGAGGAATACAGCTAGGCAGGAAAACCTACAGTGTAACACAAGGTCGAAGAAGAAGAAATACTCAAAGGCTCAGAGTGAGCTACAGAAGTACACCAGAGAGATGAAGTCCAACTGGTGGGATGAAAAAGAAGAGGAACTTCAAACTGAAGCAGACAGGAAGGAGATGAAAACATTCTTCACAGATTTGAGAGAAATCTACGGCCCTAAACCACGAGGACTGATCCAACTAAAGGCTATGGATGGTGAAACGGTTTTGCAGGAGAAAGACAAGATCCTGGACAGATTTGCAGACCACTTTGACCAACTACTAAACAACCCTGGAGAGCTCACTGAAGAGGCTAAAGAAGCTCTAGTGCAGCGACTGTATCAAGTCTGGATAAACCACCAAATTTTGATGAACTAATGGCAGCTATCAGGACAACACAGGATGGTAAAGTTCCAGGAAGGGATGGAATTCCAGCAGAAGTGTGTAAATTTGGTGGTGTTCAGCTGACCAACTGCCTGCACAAGCTCATCCAAGAGATATGGGATGCCCAGAAAGTACCTCAAGACTGGAAGGATGCAAGTATTGTGCCTTTGTTCAAGAAAGGTGACAGGAAAGACTGTGGAAATTACCGAGGTCTATCACTGCTAGCCACTGATGGTAAGATTCTCTCACGTGTACTACTGAACAGACTCAATGAACACATCTCGCAGAATGTACTACTGGAAACCCAGTGCGGCTTTACAAGTGGAAGAAGCACAATGGACATGATTTTCTACTTGAAACAGGTTCAAGAAAAGTGTATCAAACAGAACGTGCCACTTTATGTAGTCTTCATAGACTTCAGTAAAGCCTTCGATACTGTTTCGCGACAAGGACTTTGGCAGATACTCAAGAAATATGGTTGTACAGAGAAGTCTGTCAGCCTGATCGAGGCACTTCATCCAGGTATGCAAGCAAATGTGACAATGAGTGGTTCAGTATCTAAAGACTTTTCAGTAAGCAACGGGGTGAAACAAGGGTGTGTGCTGGTGCCTACACTGTTCTCGCTTTATCTGGCAGCCATGCTTGAAGTGGCCTTCAAAGACACTTCAGAAGGAGTATACATTCAAACAAGGAAAGAAGCAGACTTGTTTAATGTGGCACAGTTTAAAGCCAGGAGTAAGACATCGATAAAGGTAGTAAGAGAAATGCTGTTTGCCGACGACAGTGCTCTAGTTGCACACAGTGCGGAAGATATGCAATCTTTAGTGGAGAAATTTGCAAGAGCAGCTAGCCAATTCAGCCTCAAAATCAACATTAAGAAGACAGAGTGCCTTTATCAACCACCAAAGTTCCAATTATCAACATCACTATCAGAAGAGATCAGCATTGGTACAGAGCCACTAGTCAAGTGCAAAACTTTCAAGTATCTAGGGAGTACTGTTTCAGAAAATGCTAGGCTGGAGGATGAACTATCTCTCAGAATGGGAAGAGCGAGCGCTGTGTTTGGAAACTTGAGGGAGAGACTGTGGAATAATCGACATGTGTCTATCCGTGTGAAACGCAAAGTGTACAGAGCGACAGTACTGGCTACTCTACTGTACGGTGCTGAAACTTGGACTGTCTACAGAGTGCAGGTGAAGAAACTCCACGCGTACATGATGAGACACCTTCAAGTCATAATGAACATCTCATGGAAAAACAAGATAACTAACATAGAAGTGTTGAAACGAGCTGGTCTACCATCAATGGTGGACATGCTAATACAGATGAACCTGAGATGGCTCGGACATGTTGAGGATGAACCACCAGCGTCTCCCTCAGCAGTTACTCTACTCACAGTTATACAAGGGAAAATGCAATCAGGATAGACCAAGGCTCAGATTTAAAGACACTGTAAAAAGAAACTTGAAGAAGTTGGATATAGACAGGAGTTCCTGACAGCGGAAGGCTAAGGACAGAGCTGTGTAGAGGAATCTGATCAGACCCAAATGAAACAGTCATCGTCGCCCACGACACACTGCTATGATGATGATGATGATGATAAGTCTGATAGTCTGGGGCTGTTTTGCTGCTTCAGGAACTGGAAGACTTGCTGTGGTAAATGGAACCATGAATTCTGCTGTCTACCAAAAAATCCTGAAGGAGAATATCTGGCCATCTGTTCATGACCTCAAGCTGAAGCACACTTGGGTTCTGCACCAGGACAATGATCCAAAACACACCAGCACGTCCACCTCTGAATGGTTTAAGAAAAACAAAATGAAGACTTTGGAGTGGCCTAGTCAAAGTCCTGACCTGAATCAGATTGAGATGCTGTGGCATGACCTTAAAAAGACTGCTTGATTGCAGTTGTTGTTGCTCAGGGTGGCCCAACCACTTATTAGGTTTAGGGGGCAATCACTTTTTCACACAGGGCCATGTAGGTTTCGATTTTTTTCCTGCTTAATAATAAACACCTTCATTTAAAAACTGCATTTTGTGTTTACTTGTGTTATCTTTGCCTAATATTTAAATTTGTCTCATGATCTGAAACATTTACACTACTGTTCAAAAGTTTGGAGTCACTTAGAAATGTACTTATTTTTGAAAGAAAAGCACTGTTTTTTTCAATGAAGATAACTTTAAACTAATCAGAAATACACTCTAATATCTAATATACATTGCTAATGTGGTAAATGACTATTCTAGCTGCAAATGTCTGGTTTTTGGTGCAATATCTACATAGGTGTATAGAGGCCCATTTCCAGCAACTATCACTCCAGTGTTCTAATGGTACAGTGTGTTTGCTCATTGCGTCAGAAGGCTAATGGATGATTAGAAAACCCTTGTGCAATCATGTTAGCACAGCTGAAAACAGTTTAGCTGGTTAGAGAAGCTATAAAACTGACCTTCCTTTGAGCAGGTTGAGTATCTGGAAAAAATTATTATTTCAAATACAAATCATTATTTCTAACCTTGTCAATGTCTTGACTATATTTTCTATTCATTTTACAACTCATGGTGGTAAATAAGTGCGACTTTTCATGGAAAACACAAAATAATTGTCTGGGTGACCCCAAAATTTTGAACGGTAGTGTAAGTGTGACAAACATACAAAAAAATGAGAAATCACAAAGGGGAAAAACACTTTTTCACACCACTGTATTGCCAGGTTTTATTCTGCTCATCTTAAATGCCTTATGTTTGTGCCACTCACTGAGTTTAATCAAGAGGGGTTTATTGAAGCTAGAAAGTGTGATTTCTCCTTGTCCCTTATCTTAACAACTCAATGTCAAGAATTCTGCCTTCAGATTATGAGACTGTTTAAATATTACCAATAAAATTATTAACTAAGGTTTAACTTACCAATTGCCAAAGTCTTAAGCGTAAGTCTTTGTCCATAAGAGTTTGTCTCTATAAAATGCAGATGGTGCCCCAACTAGTGTTGCAAATGAGGTATTACAAGCATTATCAATAAGCTTTAAACTTAGTTTAATAATAATTATATTTCCAAATTGTAGGACTCAACGCTACAAGCACCTTTGTTTAAAGGTACACAAAAGCTAAATCAAACAAAATATTTGCTCTCAACACAGCAGGAAGAAGATAGGAGAAAAACAAGTCTATTAAACTTGGAAACTAAAAAAATTACCAGATACAGTGGGGTAAAAAAGTATTTAGTCAACCACCAATTGTGCAAGTTCTCCCTCTTAAAAGATGAGAGAGGTCTCCAATTTTCATCATAGGTATACCTCAACTATGAGAGACAAAATAAGAAAAGAAAAAAAATCCAGAAAATCACATTGAAGGATTTTTAAAGAATTAATTGGTAAATTCCTCGGTAAAATAAGTATTTGGTCAATAACAAAAGTTCATCTCAATACTTTGTTATATACCCTTTGTTGGCAATGACAGAGGTCAAACGTTTTCTGTAAGTTTTCACACACTGTTGCTGGTATTTTGGCCCATTCCTCCATGCAGATCTCCTCTAGAGCAGTGATGTTTTGGGGCTGTCGCTGGGCAACACAGACTTTCAACTCCCTCCAAAGATTTTCTATGGAGTTGAGATCTGGAGACTGGCTAGGCCACTCCAGGACCTTGAAATGCTTCTTACGAAGCCACTCCTTCGTTGCCCAGGCGGTGTGTTTGGGATCATTGTCATGCTGAAAGACCCAGCCATATTTCATCTTCAATTCCCTTGCTGGTGGAAGGAGGTTTTCACTCAAAATCTCATGATACATGGCCCCATTCATTCTTTCCTTTACACAGATCAGTCGTCCTGGTCCCTTTGCAGAAAAACAGCCACAAAGTATGATGTTTCCACCCCTATGCTTCACAGTAGGTATGGTGTTCTTTCTCCTCAAAACACGACAAGTTGAGTTTTTACCAAAAAGTTCTATTTTGGTTTCATCTGACCATATGACATTCTCTCAGTCCTCTTCTGGATCATCCAAATGCTCTCTAGCAAACTTCAGACAGGCCTGGACATGTACTGGCTTAAGCAGGGGGACACATCTGGCACTGCAGGATTTGAGTCCCTGGTGGCGTAGTGTGTTTCTGATGTAGCCTTTGTTACTTTGGTCCAAGCTCTCTGCAGGTCATTCACTAGGTCCCCCCATGTGGTTCTGGGATTTTTGCTCACCGTTCTCGTGATAATTTTGACCCCGCGGGGTGAGATCTTGCGTGGAGCCCCAGATCGAGGGAGATTATCAGTGGTCTTGTATGGCCTCCATTTTCTAATAATTGCTCCCACAGTTGATTTCTTCACACCAAGCTGCTTACCTATTGCAGATTCAGTCTTCCCAGCCTGGTGCAGGTCTACAATTTTGCTTCTGGTGTCCTTTGACAGCTCTTTGGTCGTGGCCATAGTGGAGTTTGGAGTCTGACTGTTTGAGGTTGTGGACAGGTGTCTTTTATACTGATAATGAGTTCAAACAGGTGCCATTAATACAGGTAACGAGTGGAGGACAGAGAAGCCTCTTAAAGAAGAAGTTACAGGTCTGTGAGAGCCAGAAATCTTGCTTGTTTGTAGGTGACCAAATACTTATTTTACTGAGGAATTTACCAATTAATTCATTAAAAATCCTTCAATGTGATTTTCTGGATTTTTTCTTCTCATTTTGTCTCTCATAGTTGAGGTATACCTATGATGAAAACTGGAGACCTCTCTCATCTTTTAAGTGGGAGAACTTGAACAATTGGTGGCTGACTAAATACTTTTTTGCCCCACTGTACTTCCTGACTAACAACAACACAAGTATAATTGGTAGAGTTATGCAAGCTCCTGCAAACAATTAACTTTTATACTCACTTATGAAACGTATCTGACATATTAAAAAAAAATATATATATTAGCTGCTTAAAAACCAGAACTCATTTGATACAAGGTTTTCGGGGTACTGTTTTGATCCCCTCATGGATCATCACCTTATGGCGGTGGGGGGTTTGCATGCCCTAGTGATCACAGGAGCTATGTTGTACGGGGCAATTTGCCTCTGGTAGGGTCATTCAAGATAAAATGGTCCTGGGTGAAGGGCCAGACTAAGTACAATCCAACAGACTCAAGATGAAAGTTAGAACAAGGATTCAGTGCACTCCACCCAGTATGGGGTTACCGGGGCCCCACCCTGGAGAGCCAGGCCTGGGGGAGGGGCTCGATGGCTAGCGCCTGGTGGCTGGGTTTCCATCCATGAGACCCAGCCGGGCTTAGCCCGAAGGAGTTACATGGGTCTGCCCTCCAGTGGGCTCACCACCTGCAGGAGGGATCATGGGGTTCGGTGCTACGTGGATCAGGTGGCGGTCGAAGGCAGAGACATTGGCAGTCTGATCCCAGGTTTCCTAAACTGGCTTTTGGGATGTGGAACATCACCTCTCTGGTGGGGAAGGAGCCTGAGCTGGTGCTTGAGGTTGAGAGATACCAGCTAGATATAGTTGGCCTCACCTCAACACACAGCTCTGGTCCTGGAACCAGTCTCCTGGAGAGGGGCTGGCGCTTGGCCAACTCTGGAGCTGCCCTGGGCGAGAGGCGACGAGCAGGGGCAGGTATTCTTGTATCCCCCGCCTTGCTGCCTCTATACTGGAGTTTTCCCCGGTGGATGAAAGGGTTGTTTCCCTGTGCATTCGGGTTGGGAACGGGTCCTGACCATCATTTGTGCCTATGCACCAAATGATGGTTCAGAGTACCCGCCCTTTTTGGAGTCTGTGACTGGGGTGCTGGAGGGTGATCCTCTTGGAGACTCCATTGTCCTACTGGGGGACTTCAATGTGCATATGGGCAATGACAGTGAAACCTGGAGGGGGTGATTGGGAGGAACGGCCTGCCCAACCTGAATCCGAATGGTGTTCAATTATTGGACTTCTGTGCTAACCACAGTTTGTCTATAACGAACACCAAGTTCAAGCATAAGGGTGTCCATATGTGCACCCGGCACCAGGACACCCTAGGTCAATGATCGATTTTGTTATCGTGTCATCAGACCTGTGATCGTATGGCTTGGAGACTCAGGTAAAGAATGGTGCAGAGCTGTCAACTGATCACCACCTGGTGGTAAGTTGGATCCGATGGCAGGGAAGGATGCCATTCAGACCTGGTAGATTCAGATGTATAGTGAGGGTGTGCTGGGAACGTCTAGCTGAGGCCTCTGTCCGGGAGGTCTTCAACTTCCACCTCCGGAAGAACTTTGACCACATTCTGAGGGAGTCTGGAGACATGGAGTCTGAATGGGACATGTTCTCCACCTCCACTGTTGAAGAAGCTGCCCAGAGCTGTGGCTGCAAGGTCGTCGGTGCATCTCGAGGTGGCAACCCCCAAACCAAGTGGTGGACACCAGTGGGGGGGGGGGGGGGGGGGGGGGCATTAAGCTGAAGGAGTTCTGTCAAGCTTGGCTGGCTTGTGGGACTCCCAAAGCAGCTGAGGTGTACCAGCAGGCCAAGCAGAGTGCAGCTCGGGTGGTTGCTGAAGCAAAAACTCGGGTGTGGGAGGAGTTTGGTGAGGGCATGGAACAAGACTTTCGGTCGGCCTCGAAGAGATTCTGGCAAACTGTCCGGCGGCTCAGGAAGGAGAAGCAGCTCCCTGTCCACACTGTGTATGGTGTGGATGGGGTGCTACTGACTTTGACTGGGGACATCGTCAGGCGGTGGAAGTAATATTTCGAGGATCTCCTCAATCCCACTGACACGGCTTACACAGAGGAAGCAGGGCTTGTGGACGAGGGGGACAACTCGCCTATCACAGGGGCTGAGGTTACCAAGGTGGTTGAAAAGCTCCTTGGTGGCCGGGCCCCGGGGGTGGATGAGATTCGCCCTGAGTACCTCAAGGCCCTGGAAGTTGTAGGGCTGTCATGGTTGACACGCCTCTGCAACATTGCGTGAAGGTCGGGGACAGTGCCTTTGGCATGGCAAACCAGGGTGGTGGTTCCTCTCTTCAAGAAAGGGGACCGGAGAGTGTGCTCCAACTTTAAAGGGATTGCTCTCCTCAGCCTCCCTGGGAAGGTCTATGCCAAGGTACTGGAAAGGAGAGTGGTAGTTTGTCGAACCTCGGATTCAGGAGGAGCAATGTGGTTTTCATCCTGGCCATGGCACACTGGACCAACTCTTTACCCTCTCGAGCATCCTTGAGGGTTTGTGAGAGTTTGTCCAACCAGTTTACATGTGTTTTGTGGACTTGGAGAAGGCATTCAATCGCATCCCTCATGGTTTTTTGTGGGGGATACTTCAGGACTATGGGGTATCAGGCTTGTTGTTACGAGCTATCCGGTCTCTATATGACCATTCTGAGAGTTTGGTTTGTATTGCCAACACTCAGTTGGACTCCTTCTCACTGAGAGTTGGACTCCGCCAGCGCTGCCCTTTGTCACCGATCATGTTCAGAATTTTTATGGACAGGATTTCTAGGCGCAGCCAGGGAATGGACGGCGTCATGCTTGGTGACCACAGGATCTCACCTCTCTTGTTTGCAGATGATGTTGTTCTGTTGGCATCATCCAGCAATGACCTACATGTCTTACTGGGATGGTTTGTCGCTGAGTGTGAAGCAGCTGGGATGAGAATCGGCACCTCCAAGTCCAAGTCCATGGTCCTCAGCCGGAAAAAAGTGGATTGTCCTCTCCGGGTTGGGGACAAGGTCCTGCCCCATGTGGAGGAGTTTAAGTATCTTGGGGTCTTATTCACGAGTGAGGGGAGAATGGAGCGAGAGATTGAAAGACGGATCGGAGCAGCATCTGCAATGATGCTGACGTTGTACCGGTCCATTGTGGTGAAGAGAGAGCTAAGCTCTAAGGCAAAGCTGTCGCTTTACCAGTCAATCTACGTTCCTACCCTCACGAGCTTTGGGTAGTGACCAAAAGAATGAGATCACGGATACAAGTGGCTGAAATGAGCTTTCTTCGTAGGATTACTGGGCTCACTCTCAGAGATAGGGTGAGGAGCTCAGTCATCCGGGAGAGGTTTAGAGTAGAACCGCTGTTCCTCCACACTGAAAGGAGCCAGTTGAAGTAGTTTGGGCATCTGATCAGAATGCCTTCTGGATGTCTCCCACTTGAGGTGTTTTGGGCACGTCCCACTGGGAGGAGACCCCGGGGCAGACCCAGGACTCGCTGGAGAGACTACGTCTCCAAGTTGGTCTGGGAACGCCTTGGTATCCTCTCTGAAGAGCTGGAGCAGGTGGCTGGGGAGAGGTAAGTCTGGGTTTCTCTGCTTGAACTGCTGCCTCCGTGACCCGGACCTCCGGAAAAGTGGTAGAAGATGGATGGATGGATGAAAAAGAGTTTATGAAGGTCAATGAAAACTTTAAGCTCGACCTGAACATTTCCCATAATGCCAACCATACAGACAACATTTAAACATATATGTTCATCTCAGACTTCAACTAAAAAACTGACTGTGAAAGTTGGCCTCATTTTTAAAAATAAAAAAAAAAAAAAAAAAACAGAAACACAAAACACCAAAAATTTACCTTCGAATGCTTTGAGAGAGTGATGTTTGTCTGCCAAACTTGGACCTTCTGTCTCTGGTTAACAAGGCTCCATCTCCAGCTCTACTCATGCTCTCAGAGGTAGAACCAGTTGCTTGGCCACTCGCACTTTTTTTCAGCGATGGTCGAAGTGGCTGATCAGAGGAAGAAAACCGTCACTGTAAGCCTATTCTGACTGGAGGCGTCACAAGATTTATAACACTCATAATAATTCTTTCATTCTGCCACAGTGCTAACCACTACGCTCAGTGGTGGAGTGGTTCATACTGTGGCAGTACAGCAAGAAGGTCATGGGTTCGATCCCACCCCTGACCATCAGTGACCCTTCTGTGTGAAGTTTGCATGTTTTTCCTGTGCTTGCGAGGGTTTTCTCCGGGAACTCGGTATCCACAGGCCAAAAACATGCAGGTTAAGTTAACTGGCATCAACTTGGGATTCTAAATTGTCCTTAGGTATGAATGTGAGAGTGAATGGTTGTCTGTCTCGCCGTGTTGGCCCTGCGATGGACTGGCAATCTGTCCTGGGTGTACCCTGCCTCTCGCCCAAAGATGCTGGGATAGGCTCCAGCCCCTGTGACCCGAAAAGGATTAAGCGGTTGAAGATGAACACATAATAATTATTAAAATACAATATAGTTGCAAAGAAATTATTAATATTAAAACTAGGGATACACCAGACATACAGTATTTACAGCGGGGAAAATAAGTATTGAACACGTCAACATTTTTTTAATTGAACATTTCTGATGGAGCCATTGACCTGAGTTTTCACCAGATATCAGTAACAACCTAAGTAATTCATACATACAAAGAAATCAAGGCAACTGTGTTCACAAAACAAATTATATTTAATAAAGTGGAATGACAAAGGGAGTAAGTATTTTACACGCTTGGTGAAATTCATTTAATATTTAGCAGAAAAGCCTTTGCTGGAAATAACAGCTTCCAGGTGCCTTCTTATGGAGAAACTTGGCGCGGGCATTGCTCAGGAGTGATATTAGCCCATTCTTCCACACAAACCGTCTTCAAATCTTGAAGGTTCTGTGGATGTCTTCTGTGAACTCTGGTCTTCAGATTGTTCCATGGATTTTCAGTTGGATTCAGGTCAGGTGACTGGGCCATTCTAGTACCTTTATTTTCCTTCTCTGGAGCCAGTTGAGGGTTTCCTTGGCTGTGTGTTTGGGATCATTGTCTTGCTGAAATGTCCACCCTCGTTTCATCTTCAGCATCTTGGCAGATGGCAACAGCTTCTTATCAAGGATGTCTTTGTACATCTGTCTATTCATCTTTCCTTCCATTAAATGAAGTCTGCCTGTACCATGTGCTGAAAAACACCTCCACATCATGAGATGTGCAGTGCAATTTCTCCTCCAAACATGCTGTGTGCTGTGGCATCCAAAAAGTTAAATTTTCATCTCATCTGACCAGACAATACTCTCCCAGTATTTTACTGGCTTGCCCAAGTGTTGTGCAGCAAACTTTGAACCAGCTTCAACATGCTTTATCTTCAGCAATTGAGTCTTGCAAGGTGAGCGGGCATAAAGCCCTTGTCGGTTGAGTGCATTACTTATTTTCTTTGAAACAGCAGTACCTGCTAACTCCAGGTCTTTCTGGAGCTCTCCACGAGTGGTCTTTGGCTCTTCGATAACCCTTCTGATAATTTTTTTGACTCCTCTGTCAGATATCTTGCGAGGAAGTCCTCGTCATTGCCAGTTTATGGTAAAATGGTGTTCTTTCCACTTCCAAATGATAGCTCCAAAAGTACTCACTGGAACATCTGCAGTTTAGAAATGCGCCTGTCATCAATGCCATCGTTATGTTTTGAAACAAAAAGGTTGTGGAGGTCTAGAATAGAATAGGCTTTATTGTCATTGCATAGTTGTACAGCACAGCAAAATTGTGGGTGCTCCACCAGGCTACTACACATAAAGTAAGTGATGTAGCGGGTTGATTCAACCCCCCACAACACAGAGACAGAACACAGAGACAGTCAGCTCGCACTCCTTGGTTTTTCCCGCTGCACTACTGAGATGTAATGTGCCATGCATGTATCGTGATGCAATGTGCCATTCATGTATCATGATGCAATGTGCCATTCATGTATTGTGATGTAATGTGCCATTCATTTATAGTGTTCATGCGTCCTGTCCTTACTGTGACCTAGAGGCTGAGATCAATATGTAGATGTGCCTTGTAACCTCTTTGTCCTGCAAGCCGGAGCAGAGGCTTCATCTGCCTATTGTTATGTAGGTCTTACAAATGCAAATGTCTCATGCCTGTTCTGCAGTCCCTTTGATCAGACCAACTGCTGTGAATCTGCTTTGATGTATTGTTTGAGTTTGGTATAAATACTGCACAGGTTCTGTAACACATCCTCTCCATTCCACTTCTGCAACTGCTGCTGCTAGACACAGACATTGTGTCCTCCTTCTGCTGAGAGCCGTGGGCTCGCTCCCGGCGCGGAGCTCGTGACGGCTGGATGATATAATTAAACTCTACTTAAAACCCACAGCGGCTGCTTATTATTTTTTATCATCCGCCGCACTGGTGACCCCTTGAAGACGCACACGCTTTGTGTGACGCAGCCTTCTGATTTGGACGGCCACGCTGGCGAACCGACGCTGAAAAAAACATGCTGCTAGCGAACACAGCAGCCTGACGAGCTGCTCTCCCTTCGGCTTCAGGAAGACCTCGACGCGGAGCCAACACAGGCGAGCCGTTCTCCGGACATCACCCACGACCGGGAAAACTGCAGAAGACGTCATGGCGCGACCCTCGCCTGAGATCGGGACGTCCACGCTGGACCAGCCGAGGGACACAGAACGCTTTTTCCCTCTCACCGCTACTCCTCCCGCTCAGCGAGCCTACTCATCTACCCGAGCCTGAGGAACAAAGATCGTCTATTCCCTCCCACCGCTCCAATGCATCTGCACGAGCCTGAGGGACAAAAGATCGTCTATTTCCTCTCACCGCTCCAACGCACCATGGCCAATCTGCAGCCACAGCTCAACCTGGATTTTATCGGCGCCGTCTGCGCCGATTCTCCACCAAGATTCTGCACCCTGACTCGTCACTCCAGCGGCCCACCCAAGCACGGAACCCCCACGCGCGCACCGGGGAGTTACGAGGACAGCACACCACGCACGGGACAATAATGGCTTCACTGACCGCCTTCCTTCTGCTGCACACTGGCCCTTCAGGCTTGCTTGTACACCTGAGGCCCGCAGCTTGTTCACTGGATTTTATGGTCTTAGCCACGGCACACAAGGGGAATTCAGCCGTCAGCTGTTCCCGGGGGACTTTGGGGTTGCTCCTGCACCTAAAGCCAACACGCCAGTCCCTCTGCTTTTGTTTCTTTTTTTTTTTTTCTTACAGCCGCTCCTGCTTTTCTTCATGGCCACGGGAGAAGTCAGAGACAAATTTTTCTTCTTCTGATCTCTGCATGTTCAGACGGGACATCGCGGAGCAGCAAACACTTTTGGCGCGACTCGAACGGTTTTCCCACGCCCGGTCAGCATTTGCTACCGCCCCCCCCCTCCTCCTGCACAGAGCTTTTTCCTGCTCGCTGCCCGGTCCCCTACCGTGCCCTCTGGGGGAGAGCAGTGTAGCGGGTTGATTCAACCCCCCACAACACAGAGACAGAACACAGAGACAGTCAGCTCGCACTCCTTGGTTTTTCCCACTGCACTACTGAGATGTAATGTGCCATGCATGTATTGTGATGCAATGTGCCATTCATGTATTGTGATGCAATGTGCCATTCATGTATTGTGATGTAATGTGCCATTCATGTATTGTGATGTAATGTGCCATTCATTTATAGTGTTCATGCGTCCTGTCCTTACTGTGACCTAGAGGCTGAGATCAATATGTAGATGTGCCTTGTAACCTCTGTCCTGCAAGCCGGAGCAGAGGCTTCATCTGCCTATTGTTATGTAGGTCTTACAAATGCAAATGTCTCATGCCTGTTCTGCAGTCCCTTTGATCAGACCAACTGCTGTGAATCTGCTTTGATGTATTGTTTGAGTTTGGTATAAATACTGCACAGGTTCTGTAACACATCCTCTCCATTCCACTTCTGCAACTGCTGCTGCTAGACACAGACATTGTGTCCTCCTTCTGCTGAGAGCCGTGGGCTCGCTCCCAGCGCGGAGCTCGTGACGGCTGGATGATATAATTAAACTCTACTTAAAACCCACAGCGGCTGCTTATTATTTTTTATCATCCGCCGCAGTGAGAAGAATTTGAAATAAAACAGTTACAGAACACACGGTTAATCATACGACCGAAGTAGCAATAAAAAGTAAAAATGAATAGACCATTGGTATTTACACAGGTATGGTAGTGGCTTCGCGAGTGGAACTATGTACATAAGAGTGCGGAGTGCAGAACACATAATTGAGTAAAATGGTCCAAGGATTATGGAAAATATGTACAATAGTGATTTCACGGATGGGTCAATTTACGTGAAAGTGAGGAATGCAAAGACAGGTGAGTTATAGTGATAATTAAAAGGTCCTCAGTTCTGTGCATGAGAGCGTTCGGGGGGTGGGCGTTGCCTAGAGAGAGCCCGTTACTTCTACCCATCATGAGCTCTTTGTGGTGTGACAATTTGATATTCACAGAGCTTTTAAAAGGCTATCAGTCAGGACTTAACCAGCTGACATTAGTTTGCACTAATGGGGGGATGGGATGGCTTCTTAAATTCTGATGGATTTCAGCTGGTTTCTTGGCTTTCTATGCCTTTTTGCACCTCGTTTTCTTCATGTGTTCAACACTTATTCCCTGTGTCATTTCACTTTATTAAATACAACTTGTTTTGTGAACACAGTTGCCTTGATTTCTTTGGATGTATGGATTACTTGGGTTGTTACCGATATCTGGTGAAAATCTCAGGTCAGTGGCTCCATCAGAAATATGTTTAATGAAAAAATTGTTGATGTGTTCAATACTTATTTTCCCTGCTGTATGTGTTGCCCAAATTGAAAAAAGCTATCGTACTAACCATTCATCAATAACGGGCATAGCTCTGGTGCACTGAAACAGTAGTAGCATGATGAAATACATAATATTAATAACAGATGCTATAAACAATATGGTCGGTAATGCCTATAATTCACTGTATAGTACAGTGAATACAGATAGTAAAGGTTGATGTTGCATGAAATTAAGCAAAGCAGGTCCCAGATATATAGAACCTGTGACGTAAAGACAAGAGCAAGACTAAGGCTGAGGGAGAGAAGATGAACTCAAGACTAATTTGAAAAATACATAAAAACTGAAAAATAAAGAAGCACAGAAGATTTGCAGCAATCACTGGTGACCATTTCTCATCAAATCTTTGTTTTCAAATGTAGACTTTCGATACTTTCTTTCCATAATAATAATAAAAAAAGTCCTTTAATATATGGAGAGAAATGAAACCACAAGTTAAAGCATACTCTTGTTATTCCAATACCTACAAGACATTCTCACGTATAGATTATTTTTTGATCTCCACAGAATTAAGGTCCAAGATTCAAAACTGTTTTTATGATAATATCGTGATCTCTGATCATGCACCCTGCTGTCTAATGTATGTAGATAAGAAATTGACAAAGGAACCAGGTAGATGGCAATTTCAGCATAAATGGCTTCAGGATGAGGAATTTGTTAAGTATATAGAAAAACAGATAGATGAGTTCTTTGATATCAATACTACACAAACATCAGCATGTGTAAAGTGGGAGGCTTTCAAAGCTTTTATTAGGGGACATATTATTAGTTATACAGGTTCAAAATCTAAGAAGACTCGAGAGGAGAGAGTCCAATTGGAACATAAAATAAAAATTCTTCAAGAAAGAGTATATGCAGGAAGAGATCCAAGGTTGGAGAACGAATTACTGATTTTGAGAGCTGAATATGACAAAAAATCAGCGAATAGAGCTGCCTCGAGTCTTCTAAGATTGAAACAATCTTTTTATGAACAAGGTGAAAAATCAGGAAAGTTATTGGCATGGCAGATTAAACAATTAGAATCTAAAACACCAATTACCAGTATTATAAGTAACGGACAGGTAGTTATAGATCCTTCAGAAATTAATAGAGCCTTTAGAGATTACTATGAAAAATTATATGATACCAAAAATGAATCTGACTTAACAAAACTACATGGGTTTTTGAATGAACTATTTATACCGTGTATTCCAAATGAAAATAGGGAGATACTGGAGTCTAAAATTAGTCAAGAAGAAGTTGGACTAGCCATTGATAATATGAAATCAGGAAAAAGCGCAGGACCAGATGGTCTTCCAGTTGACCTTTATAAAAAATTTAAGAATAAATTAACAAAACCTTTTTTGGAAATGGTTTTAGAAGCATTTCAAAATAGTAATTTACCATCATATATGAATAATGCCTTAATTATACTGTTGCCAAAACCAGGTAAGTCCTCTAATAAATGTGAAAATATGAGACCAATAAGCCTATTAAATGCCGACCTTAAGATAATCTGTAAAATTTTAGCAAGACGAATACAAGAAATTTTACCAAATATTATTAATCGAGATCAGAATGGCTTTATAAAGGGAAGATAAGGCTTCCATAATGTAAGAAGACTATTTAATATTATTTATTCTAATAAAGAAGCACCGGATACAGCTCTCTTATCACTGGATGCCGAAAAAGCCTTTGATAGAGCTGAATGGCCCTTTCTTTTTGAAGTCTTACAAAGGTTTGGACTTGGAAATAATTTCATAAAATGGGTTCAGATAATATATAATAATGCTACTGCAGAAATTCTAACAAATAACAATATTTCAAAATCAATAAAAATCAATAGAGGATGTCGACAAGGCTGTCCACTTTCACCTTTACTGTTTACTATGGCAATTGAACCTTTAGCGATAGCGATACGTCTACAGTCACAAATATATGGAATTAAAGTTGGACCAACAGAACATAAAATCTCCCTGTATGCCGATGACATAATTTTGTTTATGTCGAATCTTAAAAAAATCAATTCCGACCTTGTTGAATTTAATAAAGAATTTCGGGGAAATATCAGGATATAAAATAAATAAAACTAAATCTTCAATATTAATGCTAAATGAGACCCAGAGAAATTACCCAGCCCCTGAGGTAAATCAATTCAATGTTGTAAATCAGTTTAAATATTTAGGAATCCAAATTGTGCCTAAGCTAGAATCAATCGCCAGTGTCAATTATGAAGCCTTAATGACAGATATTGATGAGTTACTTCAGAGATGGATGTCACTACCAATGTCGATGATCGGGAGAATTAATATACTTAAAAGTAATATCTTACCTAAAATACTTTATTTATTTCAATACATTCCCTTACCACCACCTTTAGATTTATTCTCAAGAATTAAAAAAAAGTTAGTGGAATTTATATGGAACAACAGGAGGGCTAGATTACGTCTGTCTTTATTATATTTACCATTTGATCGTGGAGGTCTGAAATGTCCAAATTTTATGTTGTATTATTGGTCGGCACAACTGAGGTCTATGACATATTATTTTTCATCAAATGATCTCCCTCACTGGACTGAAATGGAATCATACAATTTACCTTTACCTCTTCCCATATTCATATACTCAGATTTGGCAAAAAAATTACAAAAACAAGTTAAAAATCCATTTGTAAAGCATATGATCAAAATATGGTGTGAAGCTAAAAACTATTTAAAAGAACCACAGTTATTGTCACAATTTAGTCCAATATGGGGTAATCAATATTTTAAACCAGGGAGAGCGGACGCTGTATTTAAAGTATGGAATTTAAAAGGGATACAAAAGATTCAGGATTTATATTTGCCATGTGCAGAAAACATAATGTCTTTTGAAGAGTTGAGGATCAAATTTAATCTCAATAGAACACATTTTTTTAAATATCTTCAACTTAGAAACTTTATTCGATCAAATCAAAATAAAGCTCTCACTCGACCTATCTATTCATCCTTGGAAAAAATGTTGATGAAAGATAGTAAAAGAAAGGGTATTATTTCAGAGTTTTATAACTCATTGACACTATTTTCAAGTGAAAATTCACTGAAAAGATTAAACTACTGGAAAGAAGATCTGCAAACTGAAATTTCAGAGGAACAATGGGAATTGGCTTGTACAGAAGCTCAAACCAAATCAATAAATGTACGCCTTAAATTGATACACTTCAAATGGTTAATGCGGATGTATGTTACACCAGAGGAGTTAAATAGATATAACAAAAATATACCAGATACATGCACAAAGTGCATGGAAAGTAAAGGAACTCTATTTCATTGTCTAGACTAAACAGAGGAGCATTGTTGAAGATTTGATTTTGTTGGTGGTTGTTGGTGTTTTTTAGTGCATTTTTTTTGTTGTAGTACTTTAGTGTTAGTGTTTGATTGTTTGTATCATGTTTGTTTTAAAAAAAAAAGGTTCAATAAAGATATTGTGGAAGAAAAAAAAAAAGTCCTTTATTTGAGTTCTCCAGTCTCTTATACTAGAAAGTTCTGGTTTTATCCAAGAAGTAGTTATAATTACAACTCTAAAACTTCCCAGTTTGGGATCAGTAAAGCACATCTATTATTATCCACGCCGACAAGGTGGTGTGGGTAGGGTGGTATGTACCGTCTGTGGCCAGCTATGTCTGTGCTCTAACTCAATAGAGAATGAGGCTATGGCCACCAAACTTGGTACATAGGCTGACCTTGGGACAAGCACATATGGCTGTACTTTGGGGATCAAAAGGTCAAGGTCAGAATGCAAAATAAACTATATCTCAAGAACAACGAAAGCTAGGGTCACTAAACTTGGCACACAGGTTCACCATGACACCCTAATTTCTGACTATGAGTTTGGAGTCAAAAGGTCAAAGGTCAAGCATTTAATTCTATGGGGCTGAAAAAGGTGTGGGTCTGCATCTCAGCTGAGGGCATTCTAGTTGATTTCTTTGCAATTAAAAGCAGACTCCTCACAAATATTTCTCTACAGTGGCTGTAAAAAGTCTACACACCCCTGTTAAAATGCCAGGTTTTTGTGATGTTAAAAAAAAAAAAGACCAAGATCAATTATTTCAACTTTTTCCACCATTAATGTGACCTATAACCTGTACAACCCAATTGAAAAACAAACTGAAATCTTTTAAGGGGAAAAATAAAAATTAAAAACTTACAATAACCCATTTGCATAAATATGCACACCCTTAAACTAATACTTTGTTGCAGCACCTTTGGCTTTTATTACAGCACTTAGTCTTTTTGGGTAGGAGTCTATCAGCGTGGCACATCTCGATGTGGCAATATTTGCCCACTCTTGCCCACTCTTCTTTACAAAAACGCTCCAAATCTGTCAGATTGTGAGGGTATCTCCTATGCGCAGCCCTCTTCAGATCACCCCACAGATGTTTGATTGGATTCAGGTCTGGACTCTGGTTGGGCCATTCCAAAACCTTAATCTTCTTCTGGTGAAGCCATTCTTTTGTTGATTTTGGATGTGTGATTTGGGTCATTGTCTTGCTGAAAGATTAAATTCCTCTTCATCTTCAGCTTTCTAGCAGAAGCTTGCAGGTTTTGTGCCAACACTGACTGATATTTGGAACTGTTCATAATTCCCCAACCTTGACTAAGGCCCCAGTTAGAGCTGAAGAAAAACAGCCCCAAAGCATGCTGCTGCCATCACCATGCTTCACTGTAGGTATGGTGTTCTTTTGGTGATGAGCAGTGTTGTGTTTGCACCAAATATACCTTTTGGAATTATGGCCAAAAAGTTCAACCTTGGTTTCACTGGACCGTAACACATTTTCCCACATGCGTTTGGGAGATTTCAAATGTGTTTTTGCTTGGATGTTTTTTTTTTTTGTTTTTTTTTTTCATAAAATAAGGCTTCTGTCTTGCCACCCTACCCCAGACATACGAAGAAGGCAGGAGACTGTTGTCACATGTACTAAACAGCCAGTACTTGCCAGAAATTCCTGCAGCTCCTTCAATGTTGCTGTTGGCCTCTTGCCAGCCTCCCTGACCAGTTTTCTTCTAGTCCTTTCATCAGTTTCGGAGGGATGTCCAGTTCTTGGTAATGTCACTGTTGTGCCATATTTTCTTCACTTGAAGATGACCGTCTTCACTGTGTTCCATGGTATATTCAATGCCTTGGAAATTCTTTTGTACACTTCTCTTGACTGATACCTTTGAACAATGAGATCCCTCTGATGCTTTGGAAGCTCTCTGCGGACCATGGCTTATGCTGTAAGATGCGAGTACAAAAATGTGAGGAAAAGCCTACTAGAACAGCTGAACTTTATTTGGGGTTAACCAGAGGCACTTTAAATGGTGGCAGGTGTATGCTGACTCCCATTTAACATGAGTTTCAATGCAACTGGTTAATTCTGAACACACCCACATTCCAAGTTATAACAGGGTGTGTATATTTACAGTAATTTACAGTATGCAACCAGGTTATTGAGTTTTTTTATTTTTCCCCTTAAATGATTTCAGTTTGCTTTTCAATTGGGTTGTACAGATTATAGGTCACATTAATGGTGGACTAAGTTTTGAAATGATCTTGGTCTCATTTTTTTACGTCACAAAATCTGGCCTTTGAACAGGGGTGTGTAGACTTTATATCCACTGTATATATAAAAAGGGATTCTGCAGTGTGGGTATGTATGCATGTAATGTGTGTAATCCATGTATGTGGCAAACTTTTGTCCCCTTACTAACTCAGAAGCCACTTGATCGTGGGCTCTCATCTCTTGCATGGCGATGCTACAATACCTCAAGAGTGACCCTGACATGGTTTCACTGGCCACTTCACCGGAAATTGATCATTGTCTACTCAAAAACACAATAATAATCTTGAGAGTTTGCCATCAACGTCCACTGTACCATGTCTCTCCCTGGAGGCTCTTCTCTGCAACTGCACTCAAATACTTCCAATTCCCCAAACTCATGATACACTCTTATTAATCTTTTGCATGGTGATGCCACAGTACCTGACATAGTTTCACTGACCACTTGGAACATAAAATAGGTCAAAGGTGGCCTTTTTTAACAGACCTTCACCAGCGGAGGTGTACACCGGGGGAGAATCAAGCGCACCTGACCACAGTTGGAGGTTAAGGATCGCGGGTCTCTCTCCACAATACAGACGGTGTGGACTGACGGCGAGCTGGATGTGTTCATGCTTTACCAAAACTGCTTTCTGCTGTGTCCAGTCACTTCTATTCGAGAATCATGTGCACCCCAGATCCAACCTTGCACACTCTGCTGCTCTGTCTTCACATTGGTGCTGGACTGCTGTCGAATGGGGAAATGGAGACAGACTGCACTGCTTACTCTCCATAATACACTCGCTGTGGAGTGTCATCAGACAGGGAAATGGACGTGCATAGTGCTGGAGGAATCATGCATACCCTGACTGGACAGCAGCTGGATGGACAGCAGGTAAAGCCTGATTTAAGCACTGTGGAGCTTATGCTCCCTGTGTTCACAGGAGCATATTGTGCAAATAGGCCAGGGATGGGTAACTGCCGGACCGCCACCCTCATTCAGTGCGGCCTGCCAGTCCATTCCAAAAAATCTTTTATTTATTTATATAATGTTTGATCATATTTGAAACTACATTCTTAAATGCAATTATAGTGTCCGCCAGCAGAGGGGGCTCTATTCGAAACCTAGGTGACACTCTGTGCAAGTGGTCAAGCAAGAGAGCAACTTAGGGAGCGGTGTGCACCGGAGTCCATGCTGATCAGAGCAGGAGTAAAGTAAGCATTAACTGGCTGTAAACAGCAGTAAATGTACATGGTAGGCTGCTTTTAAACAACAATAAATGCTACAGCTCTTCGGTAGGGATTGTCAGCTGAAGCCTCAATGAAGCTCTGAGGCTTTCAAAGCTTACAGGCTTCATTCTAACTAAGAACAGTAACATCTATTCAATTCAACTTTATTTATATAGCGCCATTTCACAACAACAGTCATCTCATAGCACTATCAACTGTAGGGGGGGAACCCCCACAGTTGCAGAAAGACCCCAGCAATCAGGCGATCCCCTGTGAGCAAGCACTTGGCGACGGTGGAGAGGAAAAACTCCCTTTTAACAGGAAGAAACCTCCAGCAGAACCAGGCTCAGGGAGGGGCAGTCATCTGCTGCGACTGGCTGGGGGGTGAGGGGATAGAGAAGAAGAAAAGAACAGACATGTAGAGAGCAAACAGCACGATGGGGACTCAATCTATGGGAGAGAACAAACAGATGTTAATGACCAGCAAAAAAAAAATATTTCATAGAGAGTGAGGAAAGGAGTGAGGCCCAGTGCATTACTGGAGGTCCCCCGGCTGACTAAACCTATTAGCAGCATAACTAAGGGAGGGTTCAGAAACACATGATCCCTCCCTAATTGTAGGCTATATCAAAAATGTAGGTTTTAATTCAATTCAATTCAATTCAACTTTATTTATATAGTGCCATTTCACAACAACAGTCATCTCATAGCACTATCAACTGTAGGGGGGAACCCCCACAGTTGCAGAAAGACCCCAGCAATCAGGTGATCCCCTGTGAGCAAGCACTTGGCGACGGTGGAGAGGAAAAACTCCCTTTTAACAGGAAGAAACCTCCAGCAGAACCAGGCTCAGGGAGGGGCAGTCATCTGCTGCGACTGGCTGGGGGGTGAGGGGACAGAGAAGATGAAAAGAACAGACATGCCCTTTTCTTAAAAACAGAGATCGAGTCTGACTCCCGAATCCAGATTGGCAGCTGATTCCACAGGAGAGGAGCTTGATAACTGAAGGCTCTGCCTCCCATTGTACTTTTGGAGATTCTAGGTATTACAAGTAAACCTGCATTTTGGGAGCGTAGTGCTCTGTTAGGATAATACGGTAGTATCAGATCTTTTAAATAAAAAGGAGCCTGATTGTTTAGAGCTTTGTAAGTAAGAAGAAGGATTTTAAACTTAATTCTAAACTCTATGGGAAGCCACTGAAGGGAGGCCAGAACCGGAGAGATATGATCTCTCTTTCTAGTACCTGTTAAAACTCTTGCTGCAGCATTTTGGATCAGCTGAAGACTTTTTAAAGATGTTTTAGGACAGCCTGATAATAAAGAATTACAATAATCTAATCTCGAGCTAACAAAAGCGTGGATCAGTTTCTCAGCATCACTCTGAGACAAGATGCTCCTAATCTTGGCAATATTACGCAAATGATAGAAGGCAGTCTTAGAAACAAATTTAATATGTGAATTGAAGGACAAATCCTGATCAAAAATAACTCCAAGGTTCCTCACAGAGCTATTAAGAGAAAGAGTAACCGCATCCAAACTGAAAGTTTGATTTGGAAAGGAATTTCTAAGGTTTTTTGGACCAACAAGAATGACTTCAGTCTTATCTGAATTTAATAGCAGGAAATTACAAGTCATCCAAGCTTTGATTTCCTTAAGACAGGCTTCTAACTTGGCTAATTGATTACTATCATCTGGCTTCATTGACAGGTATAATTGTGTGTCATCTGCATAACAATGAAAATGTATACAGCGCTTTCTAATAATGTTGCCTAACGGAAGCATATATAAACTAAAAAGAGTAGGGCCTAGCACAGATCCCTGTGGAACTCCATGACTAAGCTTTGAGTTGAAAGAAAATTCATTATTTACATGAACAAACTGGAACCTATCGGATAAATAAGATCTAAACCATTGCAACGAAGTTCCATTAAGTCCAACATAGTGTTCTAATCTATCAAGTAGAATATTATGATCGATAGTATCAAAAGCTGCACTAAGGTCTAAAAGGACAAGTACAGAAACTAGTCCATTATCAGATGCAATGAGGAGGTCGTTGCATCTGGTGGCCATCATCCATGTTCTTACATACTATTAGTATTTTATCACTGTTTTACATAATTTTCCCCCTTGTTTTGACCTATTGTTATTTTGATGGGTTGTACTATAATTTATAAATGCCACATTTCCCAGCTTCAGGGTTTTTTGTTTGGTTTTTTTGTTTTTTTTTTAAATTTAAATTTACTCCACTTCCCATAATGTTGGTGTTCAAAACTTGGAGTTAGTTAGTTAATTCCCTTCACACCATGTTGGTGTATGGGCCGGCGCCTATCTCCGTTTCTCTGACCCTAGGCCACACAGCTACTGTAAGTAGCGAAAGCTACAGCGGGGGGTCAGTCCTCTGGTAGCTCTGTGCGTAACTTTACTTTCCCCGTTCGATTATGCGGAGCACCACGCTAGAAGGCAGAAAGTACCATTTTTATATGGTCTTTGGTATGACCCGGCCGGGATTTGAACCCCTGCCTCCCGGGTGTGGGGCGGATGCTCTACCAACTGAGCCACCACTCCGGTGGTTCAAAACTCGGAACACATTATAAAATTACTGATCCAACAATAGAAAAAGGATTTCATGGGATTCCATGGACCGTTCTGCAGGGTAACTGATTAAGATGGGAATGACAGAAGTGAGTTTAGACAAATTAGCCACTTAACATCTCAGCAGATGTCTAAAATGTTCATTGGTGCAGCAAGTCTCTATGACAACCTTGCTGTTGTTCTTTCTGTATCATCACATGTAATGCATGCCAGATGCATTGTGTCACTGGTGTACAGTATGTCTGTATCTACACTTCTCACAAAAAGTTAAGGATATTTGGCTTTCGGATGAAATTTATGGAAAATGTAAAACGTTCACGCTACAGTGATATTATATCATGAAAGTAGGGCATTTAAGTAGAAGCATGTAACGGTGATTTCCTCATCTCAAACAATTTATTGAAACAAAAGCCAACAACAGTGGTGGGTATACCACAACAAAAAATGTCAGTGTCTCAATAACTTGTCATGTGCCCTTGAGCATCAATTACATCTTGACAACAACGTCTCATGCTGCTCACAAGTCGACTTATTGTCTGCTGAGGCATGGCATTCCACTCTTCTTGAAGGGTGGCTATCAGGTCATTGAGGTTGTGGGGTGCAGGGTTATGAGTCTGTAACACCAGGGGTCACCCACTAAAACTGCAAAAAGTCCAATAAGTCGGTCCTCGTCCCCAGCTGAGGTCCAAACTAAGTGTGGAAATCTTTAAGCACCTCATGATTTGATTCTGATTCAGAACTCTGACTTGATTCTAAAACCATTCTCACTGCATCTTGATGCATTTTTTTTTTCTATTCAAGATTTTTTCCCTCCCACTGTGTGACAACTTGGCCCTTTTAAAGCAAAGTATTTGCAATGACCATGAATTTACTTCCAACATCTTTTATTAAAACAAATGGAAGAGAAATCTGACACATGGTGGGCAGTGGTGGCCTAATGGTTAGAGATGTGGACTGGTGAGCGGAGGGTCACTGGTTCGATCCCTGGACCGGCAGGATTAGATCTGGGTGGGACAGATGTTGTTCGTCCTTTGTAATCCGAGATGACCATGACATCATCAGATCAGATCTGGTTTGATGTGTCCGAAGGTGGCTGATGAGGCCAATCCGGGCATGGAATCCTCTCCCACAACCGGGACACGTGGGTGGGGTACAGTGCTGGGTGCTTGCAGCTCTGGCCTTGCGTGTCTCACGTTTTTTCTCTGCAGCATTGATTCTATTGTCTTCAGCTGAACGAGCTCCGCTGTGAATAAGGCTGCACCATGTGGGTCGGTTCGCAGTGATGTTCTCTCAGGCCAGTGCGTCTATAGAGAAGTCTCTCAGGGAAACCTTCAGTCTGTCCTTGTATTGTTTGTGCTGCCCTCCAACAGAGTGTTTTTGCCTTGGCGGAGTTGCCCGTAGAACAGCTGCTTGGGGATGCGATTTTCAGGCACGAGGATGACATGACCTACCCATCTGAGTTGGGCCTTGTGCATGAGAGTGATGATGCTGGGAATATTGGCTTGTTGCAGCACTTCAGTGTTGGAGATTTTGTCTTGCCATCCCGATATTCAAGAGATTCCGAGGCATCTGAGATGGAAATGGTTCAGCTGTTTTTCATGTCGTCTGTATGCAGTCCAGGCTTCACAACCATACAGTACAGTAGTAGGGACTACTGCTCTATAGACTTTGGTAGAAAGACCAATCCCTCTTTTCTCCCAAACTGTCTTCCTGAGCCGTCCAAATGCACAGCTAGCTTTGGAGATTCTCTTGTTAATTTCAGCATCTATGTTGGCTGAACGGGAGACAGAACTGCCGAGGTAAGTCCTGATCACTCCACCACACACTAGATAGACAGCGAAGCACTTTCTCCAGTAGACTACTTCAGCTTCGTTGTCGAACATCCAGGTACAGGAAATCTTTCCTGCCACATGCAATTTCACTGTACAATAACTCACTAAGATGTTGTACTCGGGCATAGCTATGCTGCCACACTGCATCTTACAGACTAACTGGTACATCACTTTTCACTCTGCTTCTGATAGTCATTCTTTGCGCAATGGGATGATTCATGTGTTTAAACGGGTCATCATATATTAAGCTATGATGTATATAGGTTTTATAGTCGTGTTAGTTTTTTACTTTCCATGGGTAATCCCTTTGTCAATGTCTGTGTTTCTGTTGTTTGGTTGTCAACTGTCATGCTGCTGTTACACTGTAATTTCCCAGTTTGGGATCAATAAAGTACATCTATCTATCTATCCAAGTAAAGTTCACAACAGCCTGAAGTGTCTCTCCATTGACCGTGATGCTTGGGTCCTGGTATGGGTTGTTTGGGGCTGGCTGGAACATCACTTTGGTCTTCTTGGTGCCAATGGTAAGGCCGAAGTCACTGCATGCTGTAGAGAAACTGTCCATCTCCAGTTGCATCTCTTGCTCACTACTGGCATTGAGGGCGCAGTCATCCACAAAGAGGAAGTCTCGGATGACAGTTTCCTTCACCTTGGTGACAGCCTGTAGACGTCTTGAATTGAATAGTCTCCCATCGTACCTGTATCTAATTTTGATACCAGCCTCACAGTCTCTGAATGCATCAGTCAGCATGTCACTGAACATCATGCTGAAAAGTGTTGGGGCAAGGACGCAGCCTTGTTTGAGGCCGTTGGTCACAGGGAAGGCATCTGATGGCTCACCATCATCTAGAACGCGTGCAGTCATGCCCTCATGGAACTGACAGACAACGGCAATGAACTTGTCGGGGCAGTCAAACTTGCTCATGATTTTCCACAGTCCTTCTCTGCTGACGGCGTCAAAGGCCTTAGTCAGGTCCACAAATGTGGTATAAAAGTTGCGGTGCTGCTCTATGCACTTTTCCTGAAGCGGATGGGCAGCAAATATCATGTCAACTGCTCCTCATCCTGCTCGGAAGCCACACTGGCTCTCGGGGAGGAGACCCTGCTCCAGGTGTTGTAAGAAGCGGTTGAGCAGCACACGAGCAAAGATCTTGCCAGCTATGGAGAGAAGGGAGATTTCCTCAGTGGTTATCACAGGACTGGCGGTTGCCTTTGCACTTGTAGATGTGGACAATTATGGCATCTCTGAAATTTTGTTCCAGGTTCACCGGAGCTTGAGGAAGACATGCAATTGCTTCATCATTGATAGCGTACTCAACCGCCCCTCCACTATCAAAGTGCTCGGCCCATCTCTCCAGTATGTGCTTCTTCTCAATGAGGGTTGTTCCATCAGGTCTGAGGACGGGGGATGACCCAAAAGACTGAGGTCCATAGACGGCTTTCAGAGCATCATAGAACCTTTTGGTATCATGCTCGTCTGCGTAGCCTTGGATTTCATCTGACTCGTCACTGAGCCAAGTATCATGATACATAGCTTTGTCTGCATCTGGCTGTGGATGTTGTTAAAGGCAGTCTTTTTTGCTGGGCAAGAGGGGCTGTTCAGGTTGACTAGGAGTAGTCGGTGCTTTTCTTCCAGCAATTCCTGGATTACAGTGTCATTTTTGTCAAACCAATCTTGATGTTTTTTTAATGGCTGGACCAATAGTTTCAAAGGCACCAATGTGAATTGTGTCCTTGAAGGAGGTCCAAGCTTCTTCGATATTGTCATAGGTTGTATACGAGTCCAAGAGTTTACTGTTCATGACTGACTGAAAGTTTTGGACAGTGTCAGCATCTTTCAGTTTTGTTACATTGAGTCTCTTGATGACCTTTTGCCCTTGCGGTCTTCTCTTTGGCTGGATGTGAAGGTTGAGTTTGGAGATGATAAGGCGGTGATCAGTCCAACAGTCAGTGCCGCACATAGCCTTTGTCACATGCACATCCCGCCTGTCTCTTGCCCTGATGATGATATAATCGATGAGATGCCAGTGCTTGGAGCGGGGATGCATCCACGATATCTTATAATGGGTTGGTAGACAGAACAAGGTGTTGGTGATGGTCAGGTCATGTGAGGTGCAGTTTCAGAGCAGGATGAGACAGTTGCTACTGCATTTGCCTACTCCCTGCTTTCCAAGGACTCTGTTCAAGGCTTGATGGTCACGGCCAACATGAGCATTGAAATCACCAAGGATGATGAGCTTTCCTTACTGAGGGACAGCTGAAATGAGGGCATCAACTTCTTCATAGAACTTATCCTTGGTTTCTTCTGGGTTGGTCATGGCGGGAGCATAAGCACTGATTAATGTAGCGGTCTTGTTTTTTCCCCAGTGGAAACTGCAGTTTCATCAGACGATCATTCAGACCCACAGGGATGCTTGTAAGCCTCTTGATATGGCTATTTTTGATGGCAAAGCCAACACCAGCCTCATGTCGTTCTTCGATGCTTCATCCACTCCAGAAGAAGGTGTAGCTGCCGCCAATCTCAGTGAGTTGGCCTTTGTCAGTGCTGCAATGTCGACGTTGTAGTGGGAGAGTTCTCTGGTAACGAGAGCGGTTCTTCTCTCAGGTCTGTCTGCACTGGTGTTGTCGAGGAGAGTTCCAACATTCCAAGATGCTAAGGTGAGTGCAATTTTTCTTCTTTTCTTTGAGTTTCAACCGCTCTATGGGATCCCACCAGCCATGGTATGCTGGCCAGGGTGATGTGAAGCAGGCTATAGCTAGCTTTTCTAGCTCCGTCCTCAGGCTAAGGAGGCGAGCAGGGCAATCATTAAGAGGGCGGCTTGGTCGCTCAGGGGGCTGCCGAACCCCACTGCTGCTTCGGTCCAGTGGGGAGCGACCCTATGGCCTGAGCTGCCTGCGTGCAGATTTGTGACTACAGCTTCCAGTGACTCCACACCTGCTGCTTTGCCACTCCCCTATCGCCACAGGCTTTTTACAATGGTAGAGATGGTGTCATGACTTGCGCGTGACTTGGATTAAAATGAGGATAACTTGCGCAGCATCAATCTCACTCTTTTGTCCTGGCACACCTGGTCCAGTGGCCACACAAACATTGAGACGGCTGGGGGTAAGCCAGGATGCAGGAGCTGCCTAACATAGCAGTGTTTGCCCCACCCTCTTTAACCCCACTGTTGTGCCCTTGAGCAAGGCCCTTAACCAGAACTGCTCCAGTGAAGCTGCTCAGTTGCCACAGGTCAATCTGTGGTTGTACTGGGCAGCTTCTTGGTGTGAATGTGGAACTGTGTGAGTGTGAACAGGGCGTCCTTAAAAAAGAGGTTGCCTCTCAATGGAACTACCCTGTATAAATAAAGGTTAAATTAAAAAATAAAATAAAAACATGAACAAATTTATCTCAATGTGCTTTTAAGAACCGACATCCTTTCATTGACATTCTTTCAGAAGACCACAACTGTCTCCAGACAGGCCAAAATCATTTAACCTGCTTTCACATGTTATTTAGTAAGCTCATGTTTTAGCTGGTTTTAGTGCTACATTAATTTTTAAACAAAAAATATTCAAATGAGTTCTTTGTTCAATTTCAAACAAAACGTAATATTTTATAATACAGGAGAACACTAATTGTGTTTGACACAAAATAGATTTTAGAATTGTAGACCAAATTGTATTGCATTTCAAAAAAAAAAAAAAAGATTAAACAAAATTTCACCAAAAGTCTACCTCTATACAATATTTTCAGTGCAGAAAAAACAAACAAACAAAAAAAAAAACGTTTCAAACTAAGACAAAAAAAAATAAAAAACGGACAAAATATAATTCCAGGACACAAGATACAATTCCACATGACAGAATTCCTTGATATTTTTTTAAAATCTCAACAGTAAACTCTGTTACAGCATGGATGGAGCTGTAACTCCACAGTTACAGGGAAAGGGGAGGTGGAATGTTTTATATTCAGTAACACACGGAGCTTTTACAGAGTTTTTAAGTGATAACCAATGACCTCACCTCTGCATCCCAGCATGGACTACTCTTGGCAGAATAGAGGAAGAAGGTAAATACATTCAATTTCACAACAGCGCTTCTTTTTGTGGGTACAGCTTGGACAGACCGGTCTGTCCAAGGTGGATGTCCTGGCTGTCGGCCTTGCGTGTTGTGCCTGCAGCAAACCTGAATTTGCAACCTGCTGACTCTCTGGAGTGGTTGGAGCCACAGAGTTTCTGCAGAGAGTGGTGTTCATGGGACAGCAAAGATGGGAGTCTGCAGTAAGAGGAGAGTGCTCAAGGGCTTATGCCATAATCTGTCAGGCGGTCGCCGATGCAGCAGTTCACTTCTGCTTCTTTTACTTTTTTCCCCACCAACAGTCCCCCCCCCACCAATCAAAAGGCTTCGGGGTCCAGATCCAGACTGGAGACCTCCAGTTGGTGACCCTTGCATTACACGGTGATTCAGCTGATCACATAGGTTTCTATTGGATTCAGGTCTGGAGAAAGTGCAGACCACTCCATTTGAGGTACCCAGGCCTCCAGCAGCTGTGCCCTAATGATGCGACGTTGATGAGCTGGAGCATTGTCATCCATGAAGATGAAATTAGGCCTGTTCTTGTTCATGCAGGGGCACAATGACTGGATTAATGATGTTATTCAGGTAGTATCAGCTTGTCACTGTACCATTCACTAGGTGTAGGGCAGTTCTGTATTGACTAGACACACCTGCAAAGACTGTAGCATTACCACCACCAAAGGCTCATCTGGTGACAACAGTGGCTGATGCACAGCACTCTCCTTGAAGTCTCCAGCATCGCTGGTGGCTATCATTTCTGCTCAACGTGAATCAACTTTCATCAGAGAACACCACTGAAGCCCACTGGTCCTTTGTCAAGCATAAATGTTCCCTGGCCCATGCAAGACAATGACGCCTGTGCCTGGAGGTGTGGTCAGGTACCCTTGCAGGTCATCTAGCACGCAGACCATGCTGATGTAAATGGTTTCAAATGGTCTGATGTGACACTTAGGTGCTTTTCCCTTAAATGCGCCTGAAGTTCAGTGGCATTCATCATCTGGTTCCACACGGCACTGTTCACAGTGAAGCGGTCATCAGTGTGAGATGTGGCAAAAGGACTTCCATTTCTATGCCTTTCTGTGACTCTTCCAGTCTCTCTGCATCTCTGTTGCAACCTGTTGATGACACTGACACTAAGGTCAGTGGCCACTTCTTTCTGAGAACATCCTGTTTGAAACCTCGCAATGGCAAGGTACTGTTGATCAATTGTTAGGTGTTGTCTTGGTCTCATGATGTCAAAATGTGAAGAGTATGATGAAGAAGACTGTTTAAATACCAATTCTAATTGAACCAGAAAATTTACTGGTCAATTCATGGATCAAAAACCTGTTGTGAATCTTTAAACACTGCATGCCATATTCAATGGGCATCAATGCTAGTAACAAATATAATTTAACATATGGACATACACGTAAAATGTAAATTACTGGATCTAAAGCCAGTTCAACTCCTAAAATCTTTTTAATTTCATGTATAAATTTCCCAACCAAAGCACATCCACGCCAACATAGTTGAGATGAGTTTTTGTATCTTGCAATTAATCTGTATATGGTGTACTGACATTGAGTTTTTAAGGACTGAAATAGGAACACTAGACTGTATTCTTTCCCTTCATATGACTGACTGCAGTTAGCAGGACAGTCCCAGCTTTGGGCACTGCTGGGATTGGAGCCAACAGCTTGAATTAATGCAGTTTAGGATGACCATGGTCCTCCATACTAATGTCTGTTTTGATTCTGTGTGGCTCCTCAGTGTTTTCTGACCTGAACAGGTTTATGACCAGCTCCTGTATTACACATCCTGTTTCAGTATTAACTAAAGCACATGACGCAGCAAATCATTACTAAATTTAGACTTTTTCAGCAATGGAAAAGTTAGTACCTGAGTGCCTATCGCTTATGCTTGAGTGCACTCTACAACCACAGCACATGTCCAATGCAGTACTTGTTTATTAGTTCAGTTGAGGTATGCTCTGTAAAGCTAATGACTAATTTGAACAGCTGAAAGGCCACTGTTTGTGTTTGAAAAAAAAAAAAAAACCAAAAACCCTCTTTTACAATGAGAAAGATACAATAAAAGCAAATATCACATTTATACAACTTAGGGTGCATTCACACCTACAATCGAACTCAAGTTTGTTTTCTCTGTTAGTGCGATTCATTTTGTCTGGTGAGAACACAGTAATTGCACTCAAGTACGTACCGAAACCTGTGTGGTCCTGCAGGTGAGAAAGCAACCCCACTAAAACAGGACCAGCAGCAAACAGTAAAACATTTTATGTCACTGTACATACCTGATAGATCTTTGAAAATATCTGTGGCTGAGGATGTCCCGGTTCTAGAGGATTAATAAACATTAACATGCACGTACATGTATGCAATAAGCGATAACCAGGGCAATGAAAACCCCCTGTAGATTATGCTATGATTTGTATTATTTTCTCCCCAGAAATGCATAAATACACAGTAGTAATCCTACTTCCTGTTTTTACCTTTCTTGTTCTCACGGCAAAAAAATCTGACCAATAAGAACAAAGAATGTTCTGACGCAAGTCTCGCGGGATTTAATGTGATGCAGTTTGCCCTGCTTGAATTTTTGCCTGTGTGAAAGGGGACCGAACCAAGGAGAAAATGATACAAAAAAATAAACTTCTCAACTGATTCGGACCAAATTAAACAAATTTAGATGTGAAAGCACTCTTAAATTTATCAAGCTTTGGTCAATGCTGCAACGTACTACATCACAGTTAAATGATTAATAAACATGACTTTGATTCTAAAATTGGGCAGCAAATCTTCCAATCTGGTGCCATCTTATTGTGCAATATACAAACAAAATTTATGAAATAAGAGGCCAGTATAAATATTCTTATATCCCCATTTCCCCCCCCCCCAATTAAAATATAGTGCTGTCAAAAAGTATTTGCCTCTTCCCGATTTCATATATTTTTGCATAGTTTTCACACTAAAATGTTTCAGATTGTCAAACTGTAATATTAGACAAAGATAACCCATAGAAATCTTAGATTTTGCAGTTTTCTCCACTTATTTTATCTTGTTGATTTGACAGTACACATACTATACTGTCATTAGGATATCCTCCAATTTATAGCACACTTTACAGTCAGGTTCTCTTTAGATAGTTCATCCATCCATCCATCTTCTACCGCTTAATCCTTTCGGGTCGCGGGGGGGCTGGAGCCTATCCCAGCATCTTTGGGCGAGAGGCAGGGTACACCCTGGACAGATCGCCAGTCCATCGCAGGGCCAACACAGAGAGACAAACAACCATTCACTCTCACATCCATACCTAAGGACAATTTAGAATCCCCAGTTTTGATGCCAAATAACCTAACTTGCATGTTTTTGGCATGTGGGAGGAAACCGGAGTGCCCGGAGTAAACCCACGCAGACACGGGGAGAACATGCAAACTCCACACAGAAGGGTCACCGATGGTCTGGGGGTGGGATCGAACCCACGATGGTCAAGGGTGGAATCAATCCCATGACCTTCTTGCTGAGTTTGCTAAATAGTTTGATTGCATAGATGTGTGAAATATGTCAAATTGTAATTGTTTATTCATGATTTATAAAGCATTTATAATAATGGTCTAATTATAAAGTATTTGTAAATGTTCAAATAAGGGGACCCTTTTAGTAAAGTGTTACCCAAGACCGTGAAACACTGTATTTTGGCTTAAGTATCGGGATAATAATCTGAAAAATCTGATGCATTTGACAATTTAGAACCAATTCTCAAGGGTGTTCGCCAGTGTATTTCAATCCTCTGCTGGGGAAAAAAAAGGGAAGGAAAAAGCACTTAACAGTCAGAGGAGCTGTGGTGAGACATGCGACAACCTGTCTAGGCCTAGGAAAGAAGGACAACCAGCTTACCTGCTTTGTGGGGTCATGAGACATAATGGCCTCGGGTGGAGGGATGGCTATTACAAGGCTGGGTGGTTTCTTGCTCTTTAGACGGCTATCTGTTTGGTCTCCATTTGGAGGAGGCTCCCCACCCTCCTGAGATGCCATCTTGTCAGAGTGCTGGAGGAATTTTACATAAATGTTAGAATACAAACACATGACTTATACAAAACCATTATAAACCCATACATAGCTGAAACTTCTAGAAATTCGAAAGTAGGTTTCCAAAATGGTTTAGCCAATTTATCTTAAACAAACTGATAAAATATTATATTAACAGATACTTTTTACAAAGACTTGCCATATTTTAAGTCAGCTAGTAATATTAAAAATTCTTCAAAGAAATAAGTTCCATAACACTTAACACCTCTCTGGGAGCAGACAAATGCTTTCATCTTCATCAACACAGAAAGCCCTTACAGCTTATTCAACAGTCTAACAGAAATTGGATATCTTCCATTTTAATCTAATTTTTATAAAATACACTGCCAACTTTGCTTGCTATTTGATTACCTTCACAAGATAAATCTTAATCATTTGAAAGCTTCTAGCAGATGAGAAATTGTATTAAAGGCAAGAGCCTGGTGGTATGACAAAATGCTTATGACATAACAGCAAAGAAAAAAAAAAGTAAAAGGTATGTTGTGGTTTTAAACGCATACAAAACACTAAAAATGTAAAACAAAAAAAGAAAGACAAATAAACTTCATCATATAATAGAAAAAAAGATTTCTCGTGAACACAGCTAAAAAAAAAATAAAGATTTAATTATTTATTTAATGCAAACCATCAAATACTTTTAAAAACGTTGAGGGGTTAACATGTGACACTAATGACAAAGTAACTGCTTTCCTCCTTGGCTTCTGCAGCTCTAATATATTTATGATTTTTTTAGAGGCTGAGAAGGTAAACCGGGTGGAAATCCTAGCACCCAGGGAAAGCTTCACTGCAGCCCAGTGTGGTGGAGATGGGCTTCTTGGTGGATAAAATAACTGTTATAAGTCCTTAAATAAAAAGGTAGACCCAGTCCTCAAGAAAATGAACTTGCTTGTGGGGAGACTTGAATAACGAAACCGAATTGTCTTTCATTTCAGTTTATTCAAGAAATCATTCCACTGTCTGCTCTTATTCTTGAGCAGCGAACAAAGAGAGTGAACACACCAAAGTTCTCTCATTTAAACCTTCTCACATCAAACCATTTCCCTCGCGGGGGAAATCACACATCTATATCAAAGTCTCTTTATTCACATTCATTAGCCTTTTATTTACATAACTCCCCCTTCTCTCTTCCCGAGCCTCAGTGGTCAGGAAGTCTTCTGTCCCCTGTCCTCCGCAGGGGGTCCAGGCTCTGTGGCTCCGCACCGCAGGGGGCTGGCTCTCCTTCATCGTGGTTAAATCACATATGCAGTGTCCAACATATACATGTCTCACAACACAGCCATATAACCCCCCCCCAAACGATGAAGAACAGACTAATTCCCAAAATTTAATAGCACCTTACTCACTACTGAATAATCAACACCAACATTCAGTCTGTGCGCCGCTTGGGCTTCAGCCGTCTGCCGAATCTGCTGTGCGTTGGCCCCGCCTTGCCTGCGGTGCTGTTCTGCTCCGGGTCTGTTGACTGAGGAAGAGAGTGGTTAATTGCCCTCTGCGGGGGCCTGCCTCGTCGAGGCGCCACCGCGACCGGTACAGACACGTCCTTCATGACAAAAGCAGGTTTTAGTCTGTCAATACTGACTGTCTCTTTTCTGTCCCCAAAATCTAGCACAAATTGCTTATCACCTGCCTCCAGCACTCGAAATGGCCCTTCGTAAGGTGGTTTGAGCGTTGCTTTAAGGGCTTCGCGCCTGACAAAAACGAAATCGGCATTTTTCAAAGCCTTGGGGACGAAAACTCGTGGAAAAGCGTGATGAACCGGACCCGGGAGCGTGTCTGCCCCCGTGCCAACTAACGGTCCCAGAGCAGAGAGAGGTGGGGGCTCTGGGTGCTCTGGTAAAAACTCGCCCGGCAGCCTCAGAGTTTGTGCGAATACCAGCTCCGCTGGGGAGGCGTCTAAGTCCTCTTTAGGCGCAGAACGCAACCCTAATAAAACCCAAGGGAGTTTATTTACCCAATCTGCATCCGTGAGCGACGCTCTGAGTGCTGCCTTCAAAGACCTATGAAAACGCTCGCATAAACCATTAGCCTGAGGGTGGTAAGCCGTAGTGCGGTGAATTTTGGCTCCTAAGCCGTTGGCCATCGCTGACCACAGCTCAGAGATGAATTGCGGTCCTCTATCGGACGTAATGTCCGACGGAACCCCGAAGCGCGCCACCCAAGCCGTTAAAAAAACGCGAGCCACCTCCGCGGCCGTGGTCGTCGCAAGTGGGACCACTTCCGGCCAACGTGTGGTGCGGTCCACCATTGTCAAAAGATACGTGAACCCCTGTGATGCCGGTAGGGGGCCCACAAGGTCGACGTGCACATGGTCGAACCTTCTGGCCGGAATGCGGAACGGTTCTAACGGGGCTCTTGTGTGCCTGTGAATTTTGGCCCGTTGACAGGAAATGCAGGTTTTTGCCCATTCCTTCACGTGCTTGCGCAGGCACGGCCAAACAAACTTTTCCGCCACTAGTTTCACCGACGCGCGCACCCCCGGGTGCGCCAGTGAGTGGACCGAGTCAAAAACACGGCGGCGCCACGTGGCCGGAACCACCGGACGCGGGCGCCCCGTCGACATGTCGCAGATCAGGGGGGGCATACCGGTTTGTAAACACTTGCTCTCCAGCCTCAACCCTGTTGGTCCAGACTGGAGCGCGCGCACGTCTGCGTCCGCCCCCTGGTCCGCTGCCATGGCTGCGTAATCTATACCCACGTGCACCGGGGCTGTGCGCGCCACCGTGCCGCTCTCCTGCGGCGCGGTCACGGTGGCCCGTTCTGCCTCTGCGCGTGTCGGGGTCGTGAACGCGCGTGAGAGACAATCCGCTACTACATTGAATTTGCCCGCGACGTGCCTAATGTCAGTGGTAAATTCCGAGATTGCGGCCAGCTGCCTCTGCTGCCTGCCGGACCACGGATCTGAAATTTTGGCCATGGCGTATGTGAGCGGCTTGTGGTCCACATAAGCGGTGAAGCACCGTCCTTCCAGCCAGAACTGGAAATGACGAATAGCCAAATGCAGCGCCAACAGTTCTCTGTCAAACGCGCTGTATTTTCGCTCAGCCGCGCTTAAAGATTTGCTAAAGAAAGCCAAAGGCTGCCAAACTCCGGCTACCTGTTGCTCAATAACGGCCCCTATGGCTAAATCTGAAGCGTCTGTCGTCAGCGCGATACGTGCTGCAGGGTCTGGGTGGGCCAGGAGCGCAGCGTCAGCCAAGGCTTTTTTAACCTCTGTGAACGCGCGCTCCCGCTCCGGGGACCATTCGACCGCCTGGGTCGGCTTTTGTTTTTTGAGCGCGGCATATAACGGTTGCATGATTTGAGCTGCGTGGGGCAGGAACCGGTTATAAAAATTCACCATCCCCAAGAATTCCTGTAGTGATTTGACCGTTTGTGGACGGGGAAAATCCGCTACCGCGCGTACTTTCTCTGGTAACGGAACCGCTCCCTCCGGGGAGACGCGGTGACCCAAAAAATCAATCCGCTCAACGCCGAACTGGCACTTGGCTGGGTTAACTATTAAGCCGTGCTCTCCCAGCCTCCTAAAAACTGCTGTGAGGTGCATTTCGTGTTCGTCCTCTGAAGTACTCGCGACCAAAATGTCGTCGAGGTACACAAACACGAAAGGGAGATCGCGTAACACGGCATCCATCATCCGCTGAAATGTTTGCGCCGCCCCTTTGAGACCAAACGGCATGCGTAAAAATTCGAAAAGTCCGAACGGGGTTATTACCGCTGTTTTAGGAATGTCCTCCGGCTGGACCGGGACTTGGTGATAGCCGCGAACTAGATCAATCTTTGAAAAAATGCGCGCCCCCGCCAGGTGCACCGAAAAGTCCTGAATGTGCGGGATGGGATAACGATCGTGTGCCGTAGCGTTGTTTAGCCTGCGGTAATCCCCGCACGGTCTCCAGGAGCCATCGGCTTTCGGTACCATGTGCAGCGGCGAAGCCCACGGGCTCTTCGACCTACGAACGATGCCCAGCCTCTCCAGGCTGGCGAACTCCTCGCGCGCAATGGCGAGCTTAACTGCATCCAAGCGCCGAGCTTTTGCAAACACGGGAGGACCAGAAGTGGGGATGAAGTGTTTCACCCCGTGCTTCGCGACCGTCGCTGAAAAAGTGGGCACAGTGAGCGCTGGAAATTGGGTGAGGAGTGTGTGAAACTTACCACCTGCTGTAGCGACGTGGGTCTGTACTGGTGGCGGGGACACTCGAGCTGAACAGGGGAGAGAGTAAAAAGAGAGTGCATTTACCAGCCGTCTATTAGCAAGATCAACTAACAGATTGTGTGAACACAAAAAATCCGCGCCCAACATGTTGAAACTCACCGCCGCTACTACAAAAGTCCATTCATATGTGCGGCCATGTAAGCATAAAGGCAAGGTCCTTCTCCCGTAGGTGTTGATGTTCGAGCCATTTGCCGCTGTAGCTCCGTCACCGTGGGGTCCAGCTACCCGGTCCGCGTATGTTGGGGTGATGAAGCTCACTTGTGCTCCGGTGTCAATGAGGAACACTCGTCCGGAGCGCGCATCCGTGATGTAGAGCAGCTTGTTGCGTTCTCCGAGGGTCGAAGCTGCTAGCGACCCCCGGTCTTGCCGTTTCCCGAACTCCTGAAGATGCAGGGCGGCACACACCTGCGTGCCTTCTCTGCGAACCTCCGATGGTAAAAGCAGAGATCTTCTCCTCCGCTGTGTCGTGCCCGCGCCTCTGTCGCCGGGCTATTGGCTCCCCCTCGTCGCGGCCGTGTTGCCGCCATCGTCGGCCAGTCTGGTTCTGCCGCCTCTGGCTCCCCGCTGTCTCGGGTCGCTGCTGTGGTTGCTTGCCCGCCGCAGGCGTCCAGGATCCCGTCTGCCTCCTGGGCCAGCTCCCGGAACTCCTCCAGGGTGTGACACTTTTTGCCGGCCAGCTTGCTTCTCGCATGCGCCGGGAGGTTGGAGAGGAAGATGAACTGAAAAATGAAATCATCGTTGTCCAACCCTCTCAGCTGTATCATCTCCTCCATCAGGGCGCTCGGCCTGTGTCCACCTTGGTCTAGCAAAGACAGGATCCTCCTCGCCCTCACTTCAGCCGAGGGGGTGAAAAACTTGATGAGGGTGGATTTCAGCTTGCTGTACCTGTCGGTCGCGGGTGGCTGCTCCACCAAGCTTTGCACGCACCGAGCTGTGCTGTTGTCCAGTTTAGCGATGACATGGTGGAACTTAGTGTCATCCACCGTTACTCCTGCGAGCGCGAACTGCGACTCTGCTTGCAGAAACCACGACCGTGGGTTATCCTGCCAGAAATCAGGCAGCTTAACGGCCACTGCGCTCGCCAGCTCTGAGCGCTGTGAGTCCGGGACCCTGAGAATTTCTTCGTTCATTCTCAACGTCGTCAGTCACCAATGTGGGGAGACTTGAATAACGAAACCGAATTGTCTTTCATTTCAGTTTATTCAAGAAATCATTCCACTGTCTGCTCTTATTCTTGAGCAGCGAACAAAGAGAGTGAACACACCAAAGTTCTCTCATTTAAACCTTCTCACATCAAACCATTTCCCTCGCGGGGGAAATCACACATCTATATCAAAGTCTCTTTATTCACATTCATTAGCCTTTTATTTACATAACTCCCCCTTCTCTCTTCCCGAGCCTCAGTGGTCAGGAAGTCTTCTGTCCCCTGTCCTCCGCAGGGGGTCCAGGCTCTGTGGCTCCGCACCGCAGGGGGCTGGCTCTCCTTCATCGTGGTTAAATCACATATGCAGTGTCCAACATATACATGTCTCACAACACAGCCATATTGCTAACCCTAAATCGGTGGTGCATTATGGAGACAGAGGGCCCCTTTTCTTACTTACAGGATGCCATGGAATGATGAACATGGAGCAATGGTGTATTACAGTGGGGTAAAAAAGTATTTAGGCAGCCACCAATTGTGCAAGTTCTCCCACTTAAGAGATGAGAGAGATCTCCAATTTTCATCATAGGTATACCTCAACTATGAGAGACAAAATAAAAAAAAAAATCCAGAAAATCACATTGAAGGATTTTTAATGAATTAATTGGTAAATTCCTCGGTAAAATAAGTATTTGGTCAATAACAAAAGTTCATCTCAATACTTTGTTATATACCCTTTGTTGGCAATGACAGAGGTCAAACGTTTTCTGTAAGTTTTCACAAGGTTTTCACACACTGTTTCTGGTATTTTGGCCCATTCCTCCATGCAGATCTCCTCTAGAGCAGTGATGTTTTGGGGCTGTTGCTGGGCAACACAGACTTTCAACTCCCTCCAAAGATTTTCTATGGGGTTGAGATCTGGAGACTGGCTAGGCCACTCCAGGACCTTGAAATGCTTCTTACGAAGCCACTCCTTCGTTGCCTGGGCGGTGTGTTTGGGATCATTGTCATGCTGAAAGACCCAGCCATGTTTCATCTTCAATGCCCTTGCTGGTGGAAGGAGGTTTTCACTCAAAATCTCACGATACATGGCCCCATTCATTCTTTCCTTTACACGGATCAGTCGTCCTGGTCCCTTTGCAGAAAAACAGCCCCAAAGTATGATGTTTCCACCCCCCATGCTTCACAGTAGGTATGGTGTTCTTTCTCCTCCAAACACAACAAGTTGAGTTTTTACCAAAAAGTTCTATTTTGGTTTCATCTGACCATATGACATTCTCCCAATCCTCTTCTGGATCATCCAAATGCTCTCTAGCAAACTTCAGGCGGGCCTGGACATGTACTGGCTTAAGCAGGGGGACATGTCTGGCACTGCAGAATTTGAGTCCCTGGCGGCGTAGTGTGTTTCTGATGTAGCCTTTGTTACTTTGGTCCCAGCTCTCTGCAGGTCATTCACCAGGTCCCCCCATGTGGTTCTGGGATTTTTGCTCACCGTTCTCGTGATAATTTTGACCCCACGGGGTGAGATCTTGCGTGGAGCCCCAGATCGAGGGAGATTATCAGTGGTCTTGTATGTCTTCCATTTTCTAATAATTGCTCCCACAGTTGACTTCTTCACACCAAGCTGCTTACCTATTGCAGATTCAGTCTTCCCAGTCTGGTGCAGGTCTACAATTTTGTTTCTGGTGTCCTTTGACAGCTCTTTGGTCTTGGCCATAGTGGAGTTTGGAGTCTGACTGTTTGAGGTTGTGGACAGGTGTCTTTTATACTGATAACGAGTTCAAACAGGTGCCATTAATACAGGTAACGAGTGGAGGACAGAGGAGCCTCTTAAAGAAGAAGTTACAGGTCTGTGAGAGCCAGAAATCTTGCTTGTTTGTAGGTGACCAAATACTTATTTTACTGAGGAATTTACCAATTAATTCATTAAAAATCCTTCAATGTGATTTTCTGGATTTTTTTTTCCTCATTTTGTCTCTCATAGTTGAGGTATACCTATGATGAAAATTGGAGACCTCTCTCATCTTTTAAGTGGGAGAACTTGCACAATTGGTGGCTGACTAAATACTTTTTTGCCCCACTGTATTTGTATTATTGGACTCCCTGAAGGTATTAAGGGGAGTAATACCAAATCTTTTAAACAACATGGCTGCCAGAGGTGTTTCACAATACATTTTTCCAAGATAAAAACCACAACACTGCTGTTTGCATACTCTGGAACAAAACACATCTTGCCCACTTTACTGGTTCCCTGTTAGCTTGTCTTACTTGGGAATGAAAGATCTCCCCATGTTTGAATTCTCTTTTTAAATTATTGCTTCCCTCCTAAAAAACAAATAATTACATTGATATATGGTGCAGTTTGGTTTGCCTTTATCAATCCAAGGTTGTATAAAAAAAAAAAAAAAAAAAAGACCTACCAATGGTATCAACTCTACATGGCTTGGTTGGGATTAAGATAAAATAAGCCTTTATTAGTCCCACAATGGGGAAATTCCAGGATTACAACAGCAAAGGGATAGCAGCACTCAGAGCAATATGATAATAAGAACTGGATGACCAAAGCAATAGATGAATATACATATGTACACAGATATATACACAATGCAGGAGCACTGCAGCTAGATGGAATAAACAGCATTACGGTTTGTTAAGTTACCCTGCAGAATATGAATATGTACCCAGACAGTATATTTTACATTTAAATCAGTGTTGTTGCCAGCCTCAGTAATGACTGTTATTGTCCGAATTGTATATTGGAGGGGACGATCTCTATTGTGCAAAGCTGTTACGTTGAGTAGGCCTACCTTTAATACGACCTCCATGAGCAGCCCTAGTGAGGTTATAAAGTCTGACAGCCGTAGGTAGGAAGCACCTGCGGAACCTCTGTCGTGCACCTAGGATGGCACAGCCTACCGCGAAATGAGCCCCTGAACCACACTGAACAAGATCTCTGTAGATTTTACTTTATATTTCTCCTGAAAAGGCTTTTTCACTCATTAAAAAAAACCAACATGATAAAAATGTGCGTAATATATAATTTAATATGGTAACATATAATTAGTTTGGGGTTAAGCAGAGAAATTAGAAGTTAACAGTAATTGCACCTCTATTAACCCTATTTTCCCACCCGGTCTTCAGGCCAGTTTTGCTGAATGGTGCCATAATGGAATTAAAGTGGTTGATTTACAGTTGAGGGAGGCTTGATTCTCACATTTCAGCAAGTAAAAAAACAAATTTGGTATATATTATTTCTTTACATTTCTACAGTTTTGAAATTTTGTCCAAATTTAGCAAGTTAAAGGTGACATGCAAACATATGCAAACATATTCCATCCAGCTACAATGCTCTGCACTGTGTGTGTGTATATATATATTTTATAGTAATATGTACATATGTATATTAGCTGCTCTTGCTTGCTTGTTTTTTTCTTGCCTTCTGATTGTTGCTCTGAGTGTTGCTATCCCTGTGCTGTTGCAATCCTGGAATTTCCCCGTTGTGGGACTAATAAAGGCTCATCTTATCTTATATGCTGGCAGTACTGAAAAATCAACAAAGCCTAGCAGGTGATAAATGATGCAACTAGAGTAACAGGTGTCAACTTGCAGCACTGTTCCTGTTGTGCAGAATCATAACTGACTAAACATGAACTTGATTCCTCTCTTAACAAGGGGAGGAAAAGCACAAAACAGCACAACCACAAAGCATGGGTCATGAATTATGACAATGATTTTACTCCTAAGTAAAGGGACTGTAGCTTCAGCAACAGTGAATACAAGGGGGAAAAAATTACTTTAATTCCATGAATCACAGTCTCATATAGTGTTTTCCAGGCACATCTGTAGTTTCAAAATACTATGAGAACCACTAAACCAAAAATAAATACAGGGGTTAAAGTTAAAAAAAAATAAATAAAAAAATCCCGAGCCTGAACTTTTTTTTGTGCTGGGGGCAGGGTCATCAGGGTAGACACACACACACACACACACACAGAGTAGTGCGAAAAAGTGTTTGCCCCTTCCTGATTTCTCTCTTTTTTTTTTGTCACACTTGGATGTTTCAGATCATCATACAAATTTAAATATTAGACAAAGATAACAAGTAAACACAAGATGCAGTTTTTAAATGAAAGTGTTTATGATTAAGGGGAAGAAAAAAAATCCAAACCTACATGGCCCTGTGTGAAGATGTGATTTCCCCCCCCCCACCCACGTTAAAACATAAATTAACTGTGGTGTATCACATCTTTGGGAAGCTGAGTTCAATTTCTCAAGACACACCCAGGTCTGATTACTGCCACACCTGTTCTCAACCAAGAAATCACTTAACTAGGACCCGCCTGACAAAGTGAAGTAGACCAAAAGATCCTCAAACGCTAGACCTCATGCTGCGATCCAAAGAAATTCAGGACCAATTGAGAAACAAAGTAATTGAGATCTATCAGTCTAGAAAAGGTTATAAAGCCATTTCAAAAGGTTTGGGACTCCAGCAAACCACAGTTAGAGCCATTATCCACAAATGGCAGAAACATGCAACAGTGATGAACCTTCACAGGAGTGGCCAGCTGACCAAAATTACCCCAAGAGCATGGCAATGACTCATCCAAGAGGTCACAAAAGACCCCACAACAACATCCAAAGAACTGCAGGCCTCACTTGCCTCAGTTAAGGTCAGCATTCATGACTCCACTATAAGAAAAAGACTGGGCTAAAATGGCCTGCATGGCAGAGTTCCAAGATGAAAACCATTGCTGAGCAAAAAGAGCATAAAGGCTGGTCTCAGTTTTACAAGAAAACATTTTGATGATCCCCAAGACTTTTGGGAAAATAGTCTGTGGACTGACGAGACAAAAGTTGAATTTTTTGGAAGGTGTGTGTCCCATTACATCTGGCGTAAAAGTAATACAGCATTTCAGAAAAGGAACATCGTACCAACAGTAAAATATGGTGATGGTAGTGTGATGGTCTGGGGCTGCTTCAGGACCTGGGAGACTTGCTGTGGTAAATGGAACCATGAATTCTGCTGTCTACCAAAAAAATCCTGAAGGAGAACGTCCAGCCATCTGTTCATGACCTCAAGCTGAAGCGCACTTGGGTTCTGCAGCAGGACATTGATCCAAAGCACACCAGCAAGTCCAGTTCTGAATGGCTTAAGAAAAACAAAATGAAGACTTTGGAGTGGCCTAGTCAAAGTCCTGACCTAAATCCGATTAAGATGCTGTGACATGACCTTAAAAAGGCAGCTCATGTTCGAAAACCCTCCGATGTGGCTCAATTACAACAATTCTGCAAAGATGAGTGGGCCAAAATTCCTCCACAGCGCTGTAAAAGACTTCTTGCCAGTTATCGCAAACGCTTGATTGCAGTTGTTGCTGCTCAGGGTGGCCCAACCAGTTATTAGGTTTAGGGGGCAATCACTTTCACAGTAGCAATACAGTAAATGGCATTCACTTATATAGCACTTTTATTCTCATCTCTTGATGACCAAAGCGCTTTACAGATCCTGCTATCCACCCATTCACACACACATTCACACACTGATGGAGGCATGCTACCTAACATGGCGCTTCCAGACCCACCAGGAGCAATTGGGGTGAAGTGTCATTGCCCAGGGACACAACGGCAGGATACCTGGGGAAAGTGGGATTTGAACCGCCAACGATGTGGTTATTGGACGACCTGCTCTACCTCCTGAGCCACTGCCGCCCCCAGTAGCAAGAACACACTCCTCTGCAGCCTCCTCTCCCCTCACCTGTGCCGTTTGACTCATTTTTCTTTGGGAAAATCGCCTGTTCTCTCAATTTCTGCCATTTGTTAACCAACAAAATGTGAACACACCTTCTCAAGTCCTGCGCCCCGTTGAATGCTGTCAGTTGGTCTCTCAGTTGGACCAATCACTGCTGGGACCAAATTCTGAGGGATGCTCTGGTGTGTAGTTAAGTCAGGCAGATTAAGGGCTATTAAACATCAGGATAGTGCTAACAACATGCCTGTCGGAGATTATCAGATTATATTTATGTTAATTAATTTTACTTCCAACTAGAACACCGGCCCATCAGTGAAGCAGCCCACTGGGATATGGGCCACTCCGGTCCCGCACTCGCGCTTCCAGTCACTCACTTGTATGCTATCACCATCCGAATTAGGAGCGCGCAAGTGCAATACGATCTGCCATCTTGGATCACTACATACGGTAACAATGCTTGGACAAAAAGTAGTTCTATGTATCCTGCAGCCAAACAGCACACGCTGGAAATCCGGCACGGTGCCAGAAAAACTTAAGCTCTGTAAATAGATAAATTGTATCTGCAACATACAATGTACTTCTGTTCTAATGAAAAGCAGTTGACACAAAAGCTCTTAAGCACTTTAAAATGACACCCAATGACATCAAGAGACAGCAATCAATAGTACTTTCTAATCATCACGCATCCTCAGTGTGGTTCATAATCCAGATCCTCTTTGTCTAACAGTCTGCCCTTTTTTATGAGCTGCATGCAATACTGGTGATTGAAATGATAGTACTTATTATACATTAGCCTCCATCATAAGTGCAGTACACTCTGATGAGCGCGTTTCTTAATTGTAGGGTTTAAAGTACCAGTCTGAATTCATCTGTTGTTGACAGTCAGTGTTTACAAACAACATACCATGGGTACAACCCTGATTCCAAAAGGATGGGATACTGTTTAAAATCTAAATAAATTAGTATGCAATGATTTACATGCCGCATAAACCTAAAGTTTATTTACAGTAGCCCCCAGGGAGTCTTAGCATTTTGGACAGCTGCTTTGAAAACTTGACCCAAATTAAGATGGGTCTGACCATTAAACTACTTTTAAAGGACCTGTGCAGTTCTAACTATTATCCTGGGCCACCGTGCATACAAGTGGGCATGTCATTCAACTGTTAAGTCTTTTTATCACAGGATTTATCATTCGTTTGTGCAATATAGTGCTAGCTGCCATTATCCTGTTATTTTGTCCGATTCATCTTAACAGTAGGATATGTACCTTATTAACAGTATGATTTTATGTACAGTAAAATATGGATAAAAGGGCCTAAGATACTATTTTAGACAATGTAGATTTGTTTTTAAGGGGATTTATTTCAACTGGAGTTCGTCTTTAAGATAATAGGCAACATGACTGAGTGGGTATAAAAAGAACAGCTAAGATTGGCACAGTCTCTCAGAATTAAAGATGGGCAGAGCTGCAGCAATCTGCAAAAGCTTCTACTAATTGTGGAGAATAATCTTGCTCAACATAAAATTGCCAATGTTCCATGATCTAAAGTACACAATATCATCAAAAGATTATGAGAACGTAGACGTATCTTTGTGTGCAAGGGACAGGGTCAAAAATTAATACTGGATGCTGGTCATCTTGGGGGCCTTAGCTGGCACTCCATTAAAAACATATGGATTTTGTCACGGAAGTCACTGCATTAACTCAGGAACACAGTGTGCTGTATCATCCACAAATGCAAACTAAAGCTCTATAATGTAAAGGCGGCGACATATGTGAACATGATCCAAAAATGCAGCTCTCTGGAGCAAATCTTATTTAAAACAGATTGAGGCAAACTGTAGAAGTGTTGCATCATTTGACAAGCCAACATTGCAAATTGGTTTTGGATACCAGCAGCATCATATTCTAAAGAGGAGAGGGGCCCATCTGGTTTGTTATTAGCACTCATTTCAAAAGCCTGCATCTCTGATGGTATGGGGGTGCATTAATGCCTATAGAACTGGTAACTTGCACATCTGGAAAGGTACCATCATTGCTGAAAGGTACAGTATATACAGGTTTCAGAGCAACGTAGGCTCTCATCCAGACCACATCATTTGCATATTTCACATACTGCATCTCTCACAACAGCATGGCTTGGTAGCAGAAGAGTCCAGGTGCTAGACTGATCTGCCTGCAGTCCAGACCTTGCACCAATTGAAAACATTTAGCGTATCACGCAATGCAAAATATGACAAAACCCCAGGACTGTTGAGCAGCCTACAGCTACAGTATATCAGACAAGAATGGGAGAAGCTGGTTCATTTAATTCAGATGTTCACACGCTGAACCTGGCCCAGTCCTGACTCTTCTGAAAGATTTTGCTGACCTCAAATTCAAGATTAGCTATACCTTTCATGAAAAAGTAAAATGTCTCACTTTCAACATTTGATACATTTTCTGTGTTCATATTTTGAATATGATAGTGTTTTGTGCAATTTGAAAATCACTGCATTCTTTTTAAAATTAAGTTTTACAGTGTCTCAACCTTTTATGAACTGAGGTTGTACTAAATTGCACGTGCACATTCTGTGCCCACTGGATAGCAGGGTTGATTACCAGTTCAAATCAAACTTTATTGTCATATTGCTGTACATACAATTGTAGTGCAGGCAAGATGAAATTGCGTTTCTCTCGGCATCCATATAAGAAGCAGCATGATATAAGACACATTCCCACATAGCTCCCCCCCACCCCCACCCCCCCACCCATTCACACATCCCTGAGACATACTTGGGGAAAAAAAAGAATAACTAACTATAATATACAAAATGTCCGTAGGTGCAGTAGTGTGTATGAGAGATTCCGGGTCAACTGTTCAGCATCCTGACAGCTTGTGGAAGGAAGCTGTTGATCAGTCTGGTGGTTCTGCCTCTGATGCTCCGGAATCGTTTACCAGATGGAAGAAGTTCAAAGTGCTTATGCAGAGGGTGAGAACGGTCCTTGAACGGTCCTAGTTTTTGAGACTCTGAATGTTCAAGCAAAATCAAAGTCATTATCGGCACTGGGCAGCTCAGTGTGCAGTGGTTAGCATGGTGGCAGCACAGTAAGAAGGTCACAGGATCGATTCCATCCCTGACCATCTTGGGTTCGATCCCACCCCCTGACCATCAGTGACCCTTCTGTGTGGAGTTTGCATATTCTCCCCATGTCTGCGTGGGTTTACTCGGGGTACTCTAGTTTCCTCCCACAGGCCAAAAACATGCAAGTTAGGTTAAGTGTAGACTCTAAAGTGGCCATAGGTGTGAATGTGTGTGTGAATGGTGAAGGGATTGGCACCGTACTGTGGCTGCCTCATCCATCCAGGTGGATGCCCTGAATTTCCCTCTGGGGATCAATAAAGTATACAAAAGAAAAAAGAAAAAAACATTCTTCAAGCAGTTCAGAGTTTCCATTGTGCCTCAACCTTCCTCATAGTCTGATGTTCAGTGAGAAAAAAAAACAACCTTTGTTGCCAGCAAGCAGCAGCAGTGTTGGGCACACGTCCTCAATATTTATGCCTCGGTGAAAACGGAGGCATACAGTAATCAGTTATCAGCTAATGTAGTCTGTGGTTGTATCTGTCTGTCTGTTACCAGCTTTTCTACTCACCCAGGCAAAATTAAGTGCAACTAAAGGCTTGTATCATTGTATGACCATATTTTCTCGACTTAATTTGCCAGAATTTTGAGATAAGGTTTCGTTTTCAAAATAAACACAAATTTAGCTCACCTTTACGGTCAATGAAGCCGGGAAAACGGTACTGTAATAACTATGCCGGGCCACTAGAGGTGACAGAGCGACTTTTATTTTACAGCACATGAATGACTTCCTGTCACAGTCAATCTCTAGCTCAGAGATAAATAGCTGTTATAAAATAGCGGTTACTGAAAAAAAACAAAAAAAAAAAAACACACCTATTCAGCAACTACACCATTTATTCATCACATTGATTGTTTTCGCACTGGTTTTGCCGTTTAGTTTTGCAAAGGAAGGATGAGGTATTTTCTTCCTGGAGTTTTCAGTTTTCTAAAAACTACAAGTCCCAACATTTCTTGCCTCAAAAACATCTGCGGGGCTGGTTAGAGGACCATGCTGATGCATGTCCAAAATTAAGCAAATGTAAAAGTCTTTGACAAACGTTTGTGTTGTAATTATTTATATTCGTTTCTCATACAGTTACTCGGGGAGTAACAACTGTATGACTGTATTCAGCAACTGTATGACGACTGTATTCAACTGCTGGACTAAAGTGGCCAACCGGTGGAAAGGTCCCAACATTTCTTACCTCAAAAACATTTGCGGGGCTGGTTAGAGGACCACGCTGATGCTTGTCCAAAATTAAGCAAATGTAAAAGTCTTTGACAAACATTTGTGTTGTAATTATTTATATTCGTTTCTCATACATTTACTCGGGGAGTAACAACTGTATGACTGTATTCAGCAACTGTATGACAACTGTATTCAACCGCTGGACTAAAGTGGCCAACCGGTGGAAAAGTGGTATTTGCTGGTGTAGAATCTGCATTTGCCATTCTGCCGAAACCGGCCTACCATTGGCCACTTTTTGATCTCGCCGTCTCTCCACAGCAGACCACTGCAGCAGACGCCTGTGGGGAGTAAGTTTTGGGCTTAAATTATGCAGTGATTTCAATATTAAAACACCAACAACTCCTACAACTGTAATATTTGATTCTTAAAGCTTAAGTTACATCACTTTTTTTCCCCCCCAATGTCTGATTTGATTTTTTTTTTCCCCTGTATGGGGACTGTTTGGTTCCATTACTGCAATTTAACCTGTTTTCTAAATAGTTTTCTCTAAAGTTCAGATGATTTTTTAAAAATTCTTTATACTAATGTCAGTCATATAAAAACACCAGTGTGACATGCTTCATTCACTCATTTTAAAATGATTCTCTCACTAAACCAAGCAATTTATTAAGCTGAGGAGAAACATGACATCTGTATTTTTTTTTTTTTTATATCCATCACATCTAACAATAATCACATTTTTATGCTGTTTTTCTTTCCTCTTTGTCTCTCTGAGGTCCTCGGCGGTGAACCTGAGGGTCAGCAGTCAGAGTAGCTGTGAAGGTAACAGGCTGGACTCTTAAATAACAATTTTACATCTTTACTGTTTAAACCAGAAACTGCTACTGTATTTCAATAAATTGTTTGGAAAAACTTCGTTTTTTTGCTAGATTTAAGAAACTCTCAATATTCATTACACATAAGTGTGAAACATTCCAAACCGTTCTGATTTAATACTATTAATTATGCTTTTACTTTTGGAAATTTTGATATATTTACCAGCTGTTGCACAGCATTGTGCAACTATACATGCATTCAATTAATAAAATCTTTTACTCCAGCATTTTTCTTTGTGCTGCTAATTTTATTCTTATGCTTCTGTATTTTTATGCCTTGGCACAAAGACAATGTAGGCATACAGTAATCACTCCATATGTCTGTCTGTCTGTTAGCAGCTTTTCAGTTTACCCACTCAAAATCAACTGGAACTTAAGGCTTGTATCATTGTATCACCATATTTTCTCAACTTTCAATTTCCCACAATTTCCAAATAAGGATTTGTTTTCAAAATAAACACAAATTTAACTCACCTTTACCATCAATGCAGCTGCAAAAAAAAGGTATTGTAAAACCCATGCCCGCCCACTAGAAACAGCAGTGTGACTTTTTTTTTTTTCCAGCCCCCATGCTACCATGCCACAAGCACCAAGGCATCAGCACCTTGGTGCTTTCATTTATACTTCACTTAAAAAAAAAAAAACAAAAACAAAAAAAAAACTGATTATCAGTTTATCAAGAAAATTATCAAGAGTGTTTCCTCTGGATTAAAGACCTTGGCGCGGTGGTTGTAGGTTTTTATTTATTAAATTACAAATTAGGGTATTATAGGTCAAACCTTGGATTCAGGAGGACCAATGTGGTTTTCATCCTGGCTGTGGCACATCGGACCAATTCTTTACCCTCTAGAGAATCCTCGAGGGTTCGTGGGAGTTTGCCCAACCAGTTTACATGTATTTTGTGGACTTGGAGAAGGCAGTCGACCGTGTCCCTCGTGGTTTTTTGTGGGGGGTGCTTCGGGAATATCGGGTATCGGGCTTGTTCTTACGAGCTATCCGGTCTCTATATGACCGTTGTGAGAGTTTGGTCCGTGCTGTCAACACTTGGTCGGACTCATTCCCAGTGAGATTTGGACTCCACCAGGGCTGCCCTTCGTCACCGATCATGTTCAAAATTTTTATGGACAGGATTTCTAGGCGCAGCCAGGGAATGGAGAGTGTCATGCTTGGTAACCACAGGATCTCATCTCTGTTTGCAGATGATGTTGTCCTCTTGGCTTCATCCAGCAATGACCTACAGGTCTTACTGGAACGGTTTGCTGCCGAGTGTGAAATGGCTGGGATGAGAATCGGCACCTCCATGGTCCTCAACCGGAAAAAGGTGGATTGTCCTCTGTGGGTTGGAGACAAGCTCCAGCCCCAAGTGGAGGAGTTTAAGTATCTCGGGGTCTTACTCACGAGTGAGGGGAGAATGGAGCAAGAGATTGACAGATGGGTCAGAGAAGCATCTGCATTGATGCGGACATTGTACCGGTCCGTTGTGGTGAAGAGGGAGCTAAGCTCTAAGGCAAAGCTGTTGATTTACCAGTCAATCTACGTTCCTACCCTCACCTATGGTCATGAGCTTTGGGTAATGAATGAAATATATATATATTTACATACTTATTCCATCTAGCTACAATGCTCCGCACTGGGTGTGTTTATGTTTATATATCTATATATTTATTCCATCTAGCTACAATGCTCCGCACTGTGTGTTTATATATCTACATATTATTCCATCTAGCTACATTGCTCCGCACTGTGTGTTTACATATTCATATATTTATTCCATCCAGCTACAATGCTCTGCACTGTGTGTCTGTGTGTGTGTATATATATATATTTTATAGTAATATGTACATATGTATATTAGCTGCTCTTGCTTGTTTTGTTTTTTTTTTTCTTGCCTTCTGATTGTTGCTGTGAGTGTTGCTATCCCTGTGCTGTTGCAATCCTGGAATTTCCCCGTTGTGGGACTAATAAAGGCTTATCTTATCTTATCTTCTCTTATCTTATCTTAAATAATGAGAACGCGGATACAAGTGGCTGAAATGAGCTTTCTTCATAGGATTGCTGGACTCACCCTTAGAGATAGGGTGAGGAGCTCAGTCATCCGGGAGACGCTCAGAGTAGAACCACTGCTCCTACACATTGAAAGGAGCCAGTTGAGGTGATTTGAGCATCTGATCAGGATGCCTCCTGGACACCTCCCACTTGGTGTTTCAGGCACATCCCACTGGGAACAGACTCCGGGGAAGGCCCGGACACGCTGAGAGACTACGTCTCCCAGCTGGTCTGGGAATGCCTTGGTATCCTCTCTGAAGAGCTGGAGCAGGCGGCTGGGGAGAGGGAAGTCTGGGCTTCTTTGCTTGAACTGCTGTCTCCGTGACCCAGACCTCTGGAAAAGAGGTAGAAGATGGATGGATATTCTAATTAACCCAGAGGCACCAATATTCAGAATGAGGTCCAATATTAACGAAGATGAAAAAGTGATAGCAACTCCTGTAATTCAGTCTATTACTGCATTCAACACGTTAGCCATGACTTAAACAGCTCAGCCCTCAGCAACCAGAGAGCTTATTGCCAAACAAGTAAGCCAACATCAGCAGCACATACTAACAGTATTGTCATTTTTCTAAAGCTTGAAACAGTTGGCCATTGAAAATAAGCGGCGCTAACGTTCTTTACTCACTAAAACTTACCAAGCAGAAGCAGGCAGTAAATGTCATGGCTTTTTATTATTGACGTTATCGACAATGTTGACTAATCGTTTTAGCCCTACTGTCATGTGCGTTGTTTGTGTGCACACTTGCAGAGTGTCATTCCTTCATTTATTTTTCTTAAATTTATTTTTCCTCTTAACGTGGTGGCCGCCCACTATGTGGAAATGTTACCAGCAGAAACCCTGGGACAGAATGCATGTGACATTGGCAGTTTACCTTTATTAAGAGGATAGTTTTCAGAATATGAAACTTTAAAACTGAACAATGTAATCAACAAACATCCAGATAATCAATTATCTAGGTACAGCCCTACTGGATAACACAAAACAACAACCCAAATGCACCAGAGTGATGTAACCGAGATCTCCAACAAGACTGATTGTCGTCTGTGCAGGGACAAAATAACATTACCAAGCTCCCGTATCACTGTCATAGCAAACAGCAGAGCAAGCAGCCAGTCTATTCCTGGAGCTTGAAAAGTCTTAAAGCATTACATGGCATATTTCCAGAGAAATCAAAGGCATGGTATGGCATGCACAAGCCCACAGACTAGACACAAATGTCATAAGCCTCGGCCAAGGAATCCATTATGGTCTTGAAAGTCTTGAACTCTGTCCTAGAATTGTGGTTTCTAAAATCAATGCAAGGCCCTGGGTGCTGGCAACAGGAATGGCAGTAGCACAGAAATCTGACACCAGCTCATTCAGGAGCCTAGTTTCCACTCCAGAGGTTATACAGGCTTTACTCCAATGTTTTGTGACCATTTGTGTGATCATTACTTTGGCTCTACCTTTCAGAAACATGATGGCTATAATAACTCCATGCAATGTTAAGTATTTGTTGCCTAGAGCGGACAAATGATTTAGTCTTCTTGGAAAAAAGAGAAGGCTGCTGGCAATCCAGCTTGTGGTTCAACTGAGTGGTGGGAAAGAGCTGAATACAACCACTTAGATAATGAAATCGCAAGGAATTTGGCTAATGGATAGAGAGCCCATGTGGCAGAGAGACCGCAGTATATCTGAGTAGATTGGTTGTTATTAGAATCTACATCGGAAAAATAATGGGTTCAGAGTGTATTGGTACTCTCCAATGACTAGCAACAGCAAATGTAGATGTATAGACAAAGGAGGCATTTTACCATAATGAACTAAAGTCCATCTATAAAATGAAGTTATCCATGTAATAAAATTAGCCATTAAGTTTTTCCCTTGACATTTTCTAAGGCAGTGTTTTTTAAATAGGGGTCCAGGGAATGTTCAGGTTTCTGTGTGGAAATTTTCTGATTTTAACTGGTCTAAAGAAATGTAAATAATCTTACATTGCTGTGCATGGGTTCTATACACGCCTATGCACCCTTGCACAACTTATTTACAATTTTTTGTACCAATGTTTCATGTGGAATGACAAATGCTTTTATTTTAATCAATGATTCAGTGTGTCACTCTTTGCAAACACCTGCACTCTTTGAGTGAGAAGCACCTATTTCGCACTGCTTCTTCACTAGACTCTTCCTCTCTCTTTATTTTGAATTTGACTTTTTTTTTTTTTAAAACATGGTAAACAGCTAAATGTGCCATTATGGGACCTGCTATGGGGGGCTGACTAAGCCAATGAAGGAGAAACATACTGTAAACACATTGACTAATGCAATCCTGTCACAGTGCAATTCTGATTATATGTACGGGGGTGGCTGAAAAGTTCATAGTGGTCAAATTTGACCAAATGTGGTTTACTTTTCAACATACTCTGCTAAACAGCTTTGTTCATCAGGCCATCAGGACCCTGAACTCTGTCCACAACCCCCCACCCCTGGACCATGACCATAACTCACTCGCCCACACAGTAACTACCTCAGCTGTTGGCACAGAAAGACTGGCACCCCAACAGTAATACATCTGCTGCTGTATGTTTCTGTACTTTACTGCAACCATTTGCATAAATGCCATATCTGCTGCTGTCTGTCATTGCAGTACTGTTTATGTGCAGTCCCATCTGTCACTGTCTGCACCTACACTACCACATCAACTTGCAACTATGAGTATTACTGCTCTACTTTTTCTGTATATAGGACTGCTGGGTTTTATTGTTTATCTTTATTTGCACTATGGGATGTCTGGGTGTATCTTTTGTCACTATTTGCACTATGGGTAGCATTACTGTACATAGACTGTTGTTTTTCCAGCCTTATCCCTTTTGTTTTTTTATGTTGTGCACACCACTGGGGGGGGGGAAGAGAAAGAGAAAGAGAGAGAGAGAGAGAGAGAGAGAGAGAGATTATTGCACAATTCCAGAAAATGTAAGCGCACCAACATCATTCCACCAAGTGTCTCACATTGGAAAAAGTGCAAACACAAGTCCCCCCCCCCCACCCAACACAGAGTATTCCTTGCAGTCCACCTATTCCACATTGGCAGTGGCAGTAGTGCGAGTCCTCCTCGTAGTCTGTGCAAAGACAAGCCAGAGGCCCCCAGTTCTTAAGCAAGGCCAAGTCCCCTTCCTCCGGCAGCAGAGATAGCGCTGTGCGGCCGCAGCCAGTTCCGTTGCACATCTCAGAGACAGTTTCCTCATCTCAGATGGATTGGAGTCCTTAGACCATGCGGGATTTTCAAGCAAGTCATCTGTGCAGCAGGCTCGTCCAGAGTGTAGAAAGAAAACGGTGGGGCATCCATGCCCTGCAGGTAAAGATCCAGTTCCGTGACAGTCAATTACAGTCAATTAGAAACGTCATAAAAGTCTGATCAAACAATATCCCAAAAATGTGTGAAACAGGCAGAGGAACGACCGCCATTTATTCCTTCTGTCGGGCGTGCTTGACCCCTGTTCTCCCTGCTGCTTTACGCAGGGCTGTCAGGTGTTTCTTGAGGCGAAAACGTTTCCTTTCATCCAGGAGGTCAAGACCAACCTGCCTTCTTAGCACATCAACAGACTTAATGAATTTATCAGTGTCACTGAAGTAGTCAGTGACTTTAATGGCTGTGTGTGTGTGTGTGTGTGTGTGTGTGTGTGTGAGTGTGAGTGTGAGTGTGAGTGAGAGAGAGAGAGAGAGAGAGAGAGAGAGAGTGAGAGAGTGAGTGAGTGAGTGAGTGAGAGAGAGAGACTTGACTTAAAAAAAAAAAGGCTTTATTGTACAATTCAAAAACGCAAGAACACCAATATCACAGCCCCCAAGTGTGTCACATCTCAGAAGTGCAAGCACAACTCATCCCCCTGACCCACAGAACACAAAACGTTCCCTACAGTCCATCTATTGGTGAATGCCTCCAAATCGTCCACCATTTGGTAGTAAGAGAACTCCACCTGGAGTCTAACTTTCAACAAGGCCTTGAAAGCAGACACAGGATCCACATTGCCAGCGTTGGTAGTCCGATTTTTCCTTGTCAGCCAGGTGGCAAGTTTAGCAGTACCAGATAGGAAGTTCATCAAAGTGTGGGCAGACACTTTGGACCGTAAATGAACAAACCAAAAGAGAAACGTTCACCCAAAGCCTGAAACCACTCCCACAAAAGATCAAAAAGGCCAGAAAAACGAAAACATTGAACAAACAAATGCTCCAGGGTCTCAACTTGGGAACAAAACAAACATTCCCCCCCCCCTCACATTTGGATCCAGGCGTGCTCTGTATTTATTTGTAGCTATTGTCCCATGCACAATCCTCCACTGGAGATCTGCTGTCCATTTCTCAATAGGGAGCTTGTACATGCACCGCCAGCTGCCCTTCGGGGAGACCTCTGGCCCCAAAAAACCCATCCACCTCGACTCTGTCACGTCCATCAGAGAGCGCAAATTCAGAACCTTCACACAGATGTGATACACCGTCCTCGTCCCGACAAACTGGAACCTGCCCAGGCGAGGATTTCCAAAGGTCAGCAGGTGATCCTCTCCTCCCTGCCACTCCCCCACAGCTGGACTTATGGAAATGGCAGGAAAGTTGGACACAGTGTCGTCATCCCATTGATTGGAAAGAGTGTGGTTTGTCACAAACGCTCGAAGCGGTTGTAGCAGGGCAGCGCACACTTCCCCCACCACCCTTTGCAGCAGTCAGAGATGTAATGTTGGCACGTCGCCTCAGCGTTTCCATCGATGTGGTCGACATCTTCATAAGATGACCAAGCTTGGTACAGCGTGCCTCTCGCAAACAAGTCCGCAGACTGACCGACTGCAGCACCTTAGCGTCGATGAATCGATTGAAAAACAGTGGTCCCTCGAACAGCCACATGCCCGGTGCCTCGTCATGGAAGCGGGCAACGGTGAAGACTCGCCATGCATGCAAGATGGACGTGTAAAAAGCAGAAAGTCCAGTAAGGTCCACCTCCCCAGATGTCATGAGGAAGAGCTGCTTATCATAGCCCAAGCGACCAACTCTCCTCAGGAGCAGTTTAGCAGTGTCCATCCAGCAGGGTCCGCATCCGTAAAGGAGGCGTTGTGCAGTTCGAAGCCTGAAACAGGCGATCTTGGAGTGTATGTCCACCAGGCCCTGTCCCCCCTCGGCCACAGGCAGGTAGAGAACAGGCGCACAGACCCAGTGCCAACCAGACCAAAAGAAGTCCACGATCTTCTGAACCTCCTCCACGAGGCTCCTGGGTGGTGTCAAAGCAACAAGCCTATGCCAAAGAGCCGAGGCGACCAGATTATTGGCGACCAGAACCCTGCCCCTATATGACAGCTGTGGTAGCAACCATTTCCATTTTGAAAAGCGAGCACACACCTTGTCCTTAACACCCTCCCAGTTCTTTCGTTCAAACGCCTCCGAACTCAGAAAAACCCCCAACACTTTGAGACTGGCCGTCCCCCACTGAAGACCGCCGGGTAGCCGACAGCGCTGGAGTGTTCACAAACTGGTCCTTTTCAGCTCTGGCAGGGAAGAGGCAGCAGGTGCGTCTAATCACGCAGGTGTGATGATTATCTGTGAATCTGGGGAAAGCCTCACAGGAAGGGAGGGGGAGCTCGCGCTCACCTGATCATGACAGTTTCTGGTTCTTCGCCACTGTTCCTGGCTCACTGACCCGATTTCGACCCAATCAGACTCAGCAGACGTTCAGACGTAAAAACATTATATTAAAAGATCGATCCACGGATTTTGTGAATCGATATCGGCTCAGTCAAATGTGCATCGATCCAGATCATTGAATCTATCTTTTGAACCCACCCCAAGAGGAGAGGTGTGTTTTTACATCAGTGATGTTGCTCGTTGGGTAAACTGCCTCGACAGCAAGTAAGTCTATGTTTCACTCTCTGAGGAATCCTAATTTAACTCCTCTTGTCCTCTTTCTCCTCCAGGTTGCTGCCATCTTTGTGGTGCGCCTCCAGGGATCGTTGTGCGCTCACCTGCCCCATCACCCTCATCACCACTTCAGCTGCCGTATTTCACCCGGTCAGACATCTCACCCAGCTCGGTTCAGCTGCCGGGCTCGCTGCTCACCCCATGAGAGTATTGTCCCATTTCCCTCCTCCACTAATTAGCCCTCGTCTGCCCTTACAGGCTGAGTCCTCCTCTGGCAAGTGGCGTCTTTCCTTAACTGTGCGTTATTTTTGAATCAATAAATTGTGGTTACACATTTCTCTGTCATTTAAGTGATTTCTCTGGTGTTGTTCCCTGCACGTCAGCTAATCATTTTTCAATCATGACAGAAACACATGGAGTGCTAACGGAGCTAACAAGCAAATGGATATGCTAGTTCTTCTTCTGTGGTGTTAAAACGGTTCTCATCCGGCAAGAGTTCCCTGTGGCGCATAAGCACGTCTTTACTTGTGTGTTTACATGAGCGGAGTTGCTGACGTGCGAGTCTTAATTTATCAACAAAAGTCACTGTAAAGGCTGTTCTCAACAGTTTCTGAATATTTTCATAAAGCGGGGATAAACTGTTTGTACTACGTGCAGCGCTGTATTGGAACATAAAGTCGACAACTGATAAACACTTCAAACGGAAAACGCATGGAGACTGGTTTTAACTCGTGAACAGAGTTCATGGAGTTCAAGGAGCTGCTGAGATAATCAGTAAAATATCATTTGTTTAGTTTAACATTTGTGTCGTAATTTAATAATTCATCCAGCATGATGGTGTTTTCTTTTACAAACTATGGATACAGTAGTTAACTGTTGGTTAAGTGCTGTGAATAAATGCAGAATAAAGGTATATTTTATGAGATTATGGACTTCTAGCACTTAAGTGAGATTTGAAGATAATAAAATCACAATAAAATGAATGGCAGAATTAATAAAGGCTGCAGTACAACGAGCCATTTTTACTCACTAGAACTAAAGTGAAATGAACAAATCTTCCCAGGAAAGGAATTGAAACCCTTTCCAAAAATTGAAAGTTAATTTGTAGTTAAAATATAAACAACAAAAAATAAAATAAAATAAATTATTAAACTCTACTGTGGTGCGGGGATTTAAAAATATGATTAATTTTACTTTGAAATCTATTCTCCTTTTCCATCTTCCCTTCAGATCTGTGAAGACTGGGTTTCCACTCCAAGATCCATCCTATGCAGAGACATTCTGAAGGGAAGAGGTCGTCAATGGAGGAGCTGTCCCTGCTTCGTTGTGGATTTCAGCACAGAAGAAGACCTCAAATTTTTTAGGGGTCTTAGTTTTCAACTTCAACATTCAAGAAGATGCTGCCAAAATTTTCTCCATGCTCTAATATGCATTCAATGCAATTTAGTTGCTGTAATGTCTAATTGTTTTATTTCCTTTTTAATTTAAGTTCTCAGCAAGAATACAATGTTAGTGATTTATGTAGAATTACATATTCAGTAAAGTTGTCAAAAAAATGACCGTTTAACAGGAAATTTTTGGCAATCCTGAGCTTTTCTTGTGGTGTCACATAGAAAAAAGCAGCAGCTTTAAAATCTGTACTTCCTCACACAACTTTCAGTGCAAAAAACCTCAAAATGTCACAACTTTTTGGAAAAACTCCCACAAATTCAGGCTTTTTGGGCCACAACAATCACACAAACAGCCATGAAATCCTGGAGGGACTGAAATACAGTGAGATTATGTCTACAAGCTTCATGCATTGAATTTGTTTACTGACTCTGGGTTGTTAACTTGACACTACACACTCTTTGCACTGAAGAAAGCACTTGTTAGCACTTTGTGAAATCATAAGTTAAATAATAAAAAGTACATTATTGTAACTGATTTTGGTTCAGTTCTTAATGTGATAATTTATGTATTAACAAAGTTAGAGCATTCTTGGTAGAATTTGCAGCATTAGGTCTCAAAGGTTTTTTTCCTGGCAAGTAAAATGGCTATTAAAATGATAATTTCCCAGATCAAACTGGGATTGGATCGATTCAGAATCTCAAGAATCAGAACTGAATCGATTCTGGAAATTAGGAATCGCTCCCAGCCCTACTCTCCTCCGCAGGTCTTCCCTCCTTCCATGAACATCCAATCCGCACGATAGCATGTTAGCCCCACTAACTGAATAGCAGAGTCCGGAATATTGTCATTTAGCCACATTTCCGTAAAGATAAAAACACAGCAGTTCCGTGCATCACATTGTGTGGATCTCAGGAGCTGTATGTGGTCTATTTTGTTGTCTAGTGAGCGTACGTTGGCCAGAATGAAGGGAGGAATCGGGAGTCTGTGTGGGCTAGTGGCTAGCTTAGATCTGATTCCTCCACGCCTACTTCTCTTTTGTCTTCTCTCATGCCGTCTCCATTTAGAATGAGACACAGCAGTCGAGTCTGGGGGTGTTGAGGTCTGGTGGAGAAGTCCTAGGCCACAGAGTCCCTCTGTAACGCTCTGGTCCAAGACAATGTTTGGTCATATTCCTGATCTCCAGAAAACTGTGGTGACTATAACTTGTGCACAGCATCATATGTGGACATTAAATACATGAATATACACTTATGCATAATTTAAACAACAGTAAACGGTACAAAACACGAAGAGAGAAGGGAGGCCTCTACCTCAATAGTAGTTTTTGAAAACTTTCTACCACAAAAGCACTGATTGTAACTCGCATTTAAAAACTGTGTTCTTTGTGGTGACAGCTTTCTAGATTGGGTGGGTGGATTACTCTGAACTGCTATGCCATTTACAAGGAGCACAAAAAGCTGTAGATGTGGTCTCTAGTTACTTCAATTTTGAACCCGTTTGGAGGTTAAATGAGGAAGTGAAGATAATTTCTGCCTCATCACTTCTTCTTTTGTTCTTTTATCAAGCTGGGGAAAGTTTCATACATATAAACCTTGAAATAAAGCAATGTGATCATACAGTAGGTCAAACAGCAATGTGTGTCATTCAGAGGAAGTCACATGCTACATAATAGTATGTTGAGGTTTAACACAACACGATCTAATATCACAAGTAGTTTTTTAAACAATAAAAATAGTCATAGCTCTGAGTTTTTGATGACAAAGTCATAAGAGTATTTATCAGCGTAATTTCAGCCTGTCTCAAAATTAAAGACTTAGACAGTTAATGTAGCACACCACGGGAAAGAACTGCAGCCCACTTGCCTAGTAACTCCAAATTCACTTATCCACAGATAAGGTGAAGCTAAAGAGAAAATAGAAACAGCTGAAAAGCAATTTAATTGCTAAAGGCTTAGAATAAGTGTGAATGTAATTATGAAGCAGTAGGACGGTGATAAGAGAGGAATAAATAATGGTGTGAACAGTCATTATTTAATTATTATGGCAAGCTGAGAACAGCATTCAAGGTTGATTTAACACCCCTTAACACAGGGGTGGAAATAAGTGAGAGACTGTTGAGAGTTCTGGCAAATTTTTGATCTCTCAATGATCTTCAGTCGGGATGTTAATGAATGTTAATGAGTAACTGACTTTCGATTAATTGTCAATAAGAATTTAGTTGCCTAAATTAAATTAGCTGTCAATTAATTGATAACTCAGCAGTCCTTTTCAATGGGAGCTTATTCTATGAAATGCAGTAGCATCGCCATCCGGGCAGGGGTGCACGCAGTCACCAACTGCTGCATTTCAACCGAAAAAGCAGAAGATGCTAAGCCCCAAGAGCACATGCGCTGTACAGGGCGAGAAAGATTCCATATATCCTAGTCACACTTCAGGGTAACAGGGTGACCCTGATGACACAGGGGCAGTGGTGGCCTAATAGTTAGGGATGTGGACTGGTGAGCGGAGGGTCGCTGGTTCAATCTCAGGACTTGCAAGACCAGATCTGGGTGGGACAGATGACATAGTAGTGTTTTCCCCACTCTCCTTAACCCCACTGTGGTGCCTTTGAGCAAGGCTCTTAACCCCAACTGCTCCATTGGAGCTGCTCAGTGGACTCAGGTCAGTCTGTAGTTGTACTGGGCAGCTTCCAGGTGTGAATGTGCCACTCTCAATCGAACTACCCTGTATAAATAAAAGCTAAATAAAAAATAAAGTTAAAAAAAAAACTGGGTGCCAAGTTTGGGGACCCTAGCTTTACTTGTTGTACAGTAATAAAGCAATACGAATGTTAACATTGCCCTTTGAACCTCAAACCCATAGACGTCAGGATCCCAAGGTAAACCTGTATACCAGGTTTGGTGGTCCTAGCTTTATTCGTTTCATAGTATTAGTAAATTTCACATTTACCATTTATCATAGTGCATCTGAAATGTTAACTTTGACCCCTTGACAACAAACCCATGGTCAGGTCAAGGTGTAAGCCGTCCAAGATGTGTATTAGATGCAACTACTGTACTGATTTGATAAAAAGCCTACATCATTGCTTTCAGTAGCTATTGTGTTTAGAAGATCAAGGGAAAATCTGACCTCTAACCTTTGACCTCAGGGTCATCCGATGAGAGTCAAATTGCAATATGTGCATCATCAAAGTATATCAAACCATGTTAAAGTTTCAAAACATTCATCCATTTTCTTCCGCTTAATCCTTTTCGGGTCGCGGGGGCCTGGAGTCTATCCCAGCATCTTTTGGACGAGAAGGAGGGTACACCCTGAACAGATCGCCAGTCCATCGCAGGGCCAACACTTGGAACCAAACTGTAGGAGCTGATTTCACAAAAATGGGGCAGACAGATGGACGGATAGCCGGTGGAAGCGCCCTTTGGGTGACCAGCAGGGAATAAAAATATAAGAAATCAGGAAGGGGGCAAATACTTTTTCCACAGCACTGTATAGTCAGCAGACCCTGTGCAATTTTATCAGTGTGGGTTGTCATTCAAACTAAGAATTAAGAGATCTAGATCTGACAAATTCTTTAAGGTTAAAATTTAAAAAAAAAAAAAAAAAAAAAAAAAAATCACAACTTAAAAAATATAGCCAGAAAAGCATATTGGTGGGTTGCAAACTCAAGTGTTGGTTGAGACTTATTGCAATCTTCAGAAGCGCCTGAAAACAGCAACAAGCTCCTCAGACAAAGCTAGTGCTAAGTAACAGCTAGCTATGCTAACAACACCGTGAAGTGGCTCTACTGTATTCTCAACAGCCATGGCTGGATTTCAAGCACAGGTATGCATCTGGACAGTTTGTGACCCAGCAAGAATTAAACCAAATGATTGCCAGATACGTTGTTACAGACTGAAGACGTAAACAGTGACTTTCCATCAGACAGCTGAGACTGTGATCCACTGAAGTTAAAACACATTTACTTGCTACCTGAATAAAGATTATTCAAAAATGGATTTTGATCTCCAAAAGGAATTTGAGAGACTGGATCACGTCTGTCACAGCAGACATTTGGACTGTGGATAATGGACATTTTCTTTGCATCACTGCACATCGGATTAAATCCATATCATAAAGATAAATATACATGAACAGCTTTATGCAGTGTTGCCAACTCACTCTTTTGGAGTGATTCTCACTTTTTTTCCTCTCTCCCATTTCTCACGCCAAAATGAGGAAATTACTGGCAATTTCGTGTTGACTTTCTTCAGATTTTTCCCACAATAAGAGCTCTCAAGGCAGGATAAAACAGACTGAACATGTTCTAAAAGCTGTCTGAAACAGTCTGTTTTCAGCCTGACATTAATAAGCCCATAATGTAACATTAATTATCTTGCTATGTGTGCAAGATGATTTAAGTATGCATTTAAAAGTAACATGAAAAAAATATATAAGTGCCTGACAGAAGGATGTAAAGAAACTTCTGTGAAGAGGTTGGAGGTATGAAGAGAGGACCTAAATGAAAACGTATCAATGGAAAAGTGGATGGAGGCATGCACTAAAGCACAATCAAGATCCACAAATACTCGCTTGAAAATACTACAGTATAACTGGTTGATGTGAACATGTATAACTCCAGAAAAACTCAGATATAATAGAGCCATACCTGATATTTGCATCAAACGTGAGAAAGAAAAGGGTACATTTTTCCACTGTATTTGGCAATGCACTGAAATACAAAAGTTCTGGCAAGAAGTGAAACTCATTCATTCATTCATTATTCATTCATCTTCTTCCGCTTAATCCTTTTCGGGTCGCGGGGTGGGGGGGTGGGGGCTGGAGCCTATCCCAGCATCTTTGGGTGAGAGGCAGGGTACATCCTGGACAGATCGCCAGTCCATCACAGAGCCAACACAGAGCGACAGACAACCATTCACTCTCACAGTCATACCTAAGGACAATTTAGAATCCCCAGTTTTGATGCCAATTAACCTAACTTGCATGTTTTTGGCATGTGGGAGACTGTATATCCAAAACATTTTACAGATTCAAGTGCCCTTAGTCGAACAGCTGTTTATATTAGGTTTATATTCTGACAATTTGAAGATTAAAAAGAACCAACGAATATTTGTAGACCTAAGAATATTACTGGCAAAAAGAGTAATAGCCCTCCCATGGAAACATACCAAAAGACCAAAAGTAAGTAGGTGGTTGTCTGAATTATCTACAATTCTCCCTTTAGAGAAAATTACCTACACAATAAAACATCAACAACATAATTTCCATCTGATCTGGGATCCCTATATTTACTACATAACAGGAACAGACCTGTCACATATGATGGAAGTGCCAAAGGACGCATAAATAGTAGCCCTCTGAAGTGACCAGTACAACAGAAATGTGTGTAGACTTTATTTTATTAGTATAACTTAATTCTCTGATCCCCAACAAAAAAAAAAAAAATGGAACAGACTGGGTGGAAGGGGGTGGGGGAAATTTAGTTTATGACATATTTTTCAGTACATGTAATTGTGTTTTGTTTTTTTTTGTGTGAAAAAAAAAACAAAAAGAATGTTGGTTAAAAAAAGTAACATGAAAGTTACTTTTCCAAATAACTCATTACTTTAATCATGCAGTAATTGGTAAAGTAACTGTTACTTTTGAAAAAAAGCAACTAGTAACTGCAATTAGTTACTATTTTTTAGTAACTTGCCCAACACTGATCACTAGTGATGAATCACTACTAGGGATGTTAATGATTAATTACTGAAAATACTGTATGAGCAACGAAGGCTTCAGAAACGGTCAAAACACTGGACAAGAAATACGTGATTCCCCATGTGTTTCTCCACAGCTGCATTATCTGCACTGCATGAAAAATACAGATGGATATGACAACTGTTGAGTACTTTGCAACTACGACTGACCTATGGTCAAGCAGAATAACAGAGCCGTACCTGTCCCTGACAATTCACTACACTGATGGAGATTTTAAAATGAAAAGTCAGTGCTTGCAGACATCATTCCCCCCGCCAAGACCACACAGGAGAAGCTATAGCCCATGGACTGAGGGAAGCACAATCATCTTGGAGCCTGCAGGAGGCGGGACTAGTCTGCATAACAAGAGACAGTGGATCTTGTCGTCAAGGCAGCTTCTCTAAATAAATGGATGAAGCTCCAGTGCTTTGTCCCCAGGCTTCATCTAGCAATTGGTAAGTAGGATGAATAAAAAAACCTGAATTTTATGTGATCTGTGTTTTTCCTAAAGTTAATGAATAATCCTGATTAATAATCGCAATTTCAATATTGATCAAAAATAATCGTGATCATCATTTTGGCCATAATCGTGCAGCCCTACTATACAGTACTAAATTTGTTAAACTACAAAAAATGCCACTGTCTGTTGTAAAAAAAAAAATGCAAATGGTACAATAAATCATTGAAGAATATGTTCATGTTTTATTCAGTCTATCAAAAACTGTAATAATTAACTTTTTATATGTTAATTTTTCTATAACATTTTTTATATGTTATAGAAAGACTGTATTGTACAGAAGGAAATTTGCCACTTAGCAATTAATCGTTAATCGATCGATAAGATGAACCAATTAATGATTAACTGGTTGAACTTGGGAGATTCCACGGGCGGTCACGTCTGTGCGTCTTAGTGCATCTCAGTGCGCACTGGAAAAAAAAAAAAAAAAAGCTGTATTTCTGGTCTTCCAGTACAGACATAGCCCTAAACAGAAAGCCAAAGGAGTGTCTGATTGGTTTAGAATGAGCTTGACATCTCATTCGACCAACAAGAGCCTTGATTTGGATTTTTAAACCTTGAATAACCAATGATCGTAAACCTAGCAAGAAGTATCTGCCCATCAACGACCGCAAATACAATGAGCCAGTTGAAGCCGAGTAATCTGACGATGGACGTGTCGTTTAGCCAATCAATTTCTGACTTCAATGACATCCTACATGCCTAGTTCAGTGTTTGTATTTCCGGAAAAATACCATGTGTTCTCGTGCATAAAATGTCTTTTGACTCCACCGCTGTGTGACGCGCAGTCCTTTGTCATACTGTGCAGAAGGGTCAGGGTAAGATTAGCCATTATTTTACTCGTTTTGAAAAATGGTTCACAAAATAAACCGAAAGGGCCTGCATAAAATCGTAGATGGCTTTGACCGGGTCCGGTGACTAGGCGAAGGATCAGTAAACAGTGGAGGTTTCCATTGATCAACGGAACAGCTGACGATCGTCACACGTCAGTGGACAGTACCAGCGACAGTGCGGTTGTGGACAGGTAAGTCTTATAATCTAAATTATTCTTTATCAATAAAAATACTAATAAAAATAACTTTTGACCAATCGCGGTAATTACAAGGGTCCCGCATGGCGACGTTTTTGTGTGCACCGTGGGGGGGGGTATTTGTTACTGCGTATATTGCAGAAAAATTGAATAATTCCATCCATCTTCTTTGTAGGCTATTTTTTCCTGTAAAAAAAAAAAAAAAAGGAACTGTGCTGTGTATGTCTGGGTTATTATGCCTTTGTTTTACTGTGTAAACGTGATCTGGTGAAATGGAGCCCTGACCATGTGGGCACACTATTGTGAGCACCCCAGGTGGACACCGGTATTTAATCTGTACATTTTCAATCCAGTGATTTACAAAGTGATTCATAATTTTCTAAAGCCTCATTCAGAACATTATAGTCCCACAGACTGGTTTTCATCTGGGGCAGCATTTATAAATCACTAGATGGAGAATGTAGCTGTACATGTACAGATTGGATTCCGTGGTCCACTTGGGGTGCGCACTTGGTCAGGGGTCCAGTTGACCTGTATCTGTGTAAACTGGTGAGATAGTGAACTCTGGAAAAATTGGAGGGGGGAGAGGGTTGTTTTTGTGTATACTTTAGTGAAATGTATTAATTTTTCGCATAATTTTTCTTACACTGTAGGCTATTTTTGCCTGTTAAAAAAAAAAAAAAAAAAAAAAAAGCAGGAACTGTGCTGTGCATGTCTGGGTTGTTACCCCTTGGTTTTACTGTGCAAACTGCTGAGATAGTGAACTCTGGAACATAGCTTTCCAAACTGTGCCATTTGGCACAGTTCAAGAACGCCTTGTTACAACCTGAGAAAAAAGCTGTGTAATATATTCATTTTTTGTGGTATTGTTACAAAATTTTGACACGAGCTTGAAAACCACCTGGTTCTACATTTCTGTTGTTTTCCAGCAAGTTTCACACAGCTGTATCTTATTTGCAAGCATTTATATCTAAAAAAAAAAAAACAACACCAAGGCAAACTTTATTTTCTTCAAATTCAGTATGTTTAGATGATTGTTACTCAGTGGCAGGAGCACTTGAGAGATTATGACTGTTTTGCCAAAAAATTCAGTGTTTTCTTTTAAATGAGACCAACGCCATGAAGATGCTGCAAAGGGTTGAAGAACAGCTTTTGATTTACTTTGGGCATGTTATTTTTAGGCATTTTTAGGGAAACTGACCAGAGTTCAACAGGTTAATGAATTAATTGATACTTGCACCCCTCATCACTACCGATACATCATATTGAATTTTTCACTTTTCTTATTACTTATGGTCCCTTTAAGGACAATCAAACATAGTACTTCCGATTGCCTCCTGGTCTTTGTCAAGCCCGAAGCCAGTAAGTGAGACCATTTTCCATCAATTACCCACCCCCACTACTCCAGTTTCAACCAGGAAAGATGGCAACAGTTGAAATGCTCAGCTTGACGCTTCATATTGGGACCTCGTAAACCAGTGGCTCAGATCATTTTTGTTACATCCATCACTTATATTACAGTTTATGCTGTAGAGTCAGCATCAAACAAATAATCAAGGGAATGTAGCATAGGGGTGGGAGAAAATTATTTTACCCGATGCAGACGTGAACTACTGTGAATCAATGTACAAATGGCAAAATTCAGATTCTTAAATTTATATTTTATTTTATTTTTTTTTTTTGTCTTTTGGCTGCTCCCTTTCGGGGTCACCACAGCATATCATCAACTTATATTGCGATAGGGTTGTGCGATGATGATATATATTGGTGACACGCTAAAAAACGTCTACCATTTCATATAAAACTATCATTTATATTGGGATTTTAAAAAAAAAACACATACCCTGTTTTTACTTGTCACTGCCCTGTCTCTCCCCGCAGTGCGCCAGGTGTGCGCAATAGCACAGTACAGTTGATTCCCCAATTGCTGACATTATTCACTATGGGGGCAGGCCAAAACAAATGTTTATGATCCTGCAGAACTCTGATTTAGACTGGGTAACCTTTTTTGCCTGTTCAGATGTTACACCCAGCAGGCTGCTGATCTTCAGCCAAGGATATCTATAATATTTCTTCGATGGCAATGCAGCCTTTTTCGTAAGACTGGTGTTTTCACTCCTACATATATGAGCAATCCACTTGAGATACTACACTGTGATTAAAATCTTTGACGGCCAGTCTGTCAATTTAAAAATATCTTCACTGGAATAAACAAAGTGAAATGAGTCTTCTTCATCATCACAAGCCTTCCGGCACCAGCCTTCTTTCACCATATTTCTTAGCACCGGAGTGGTGCCCTAGTTGGCAGAGCATCCGCCTCACACCCAGGAGACCTGGGTTCAAATCCCGGCCGGGTCATGCCAAAGACCATATAAAAAAAAAAAAAGGTGGAACTTCCTGCCGTCCAGCTTGGTGTTCAACAACAATGGAACGGAGGAGGGAAATTTGTGGTGGCACCTTGCATGGCAGCGACCCCTCTGATTCTAGATGTGATTAACACTGCAGATAAGAGAAATGTAATTTCATTCTACTGTAGATGATTAGGGTTAGGGTTAGTAAAGTTAAGTTAGTCAGTAAAGTTGGCTTTAACTTTACCGTCTTAGGCATTGTGTCCAGCATATTTCAAGTTTAGCAATTTGCCTCTCATTAGGGAACCACGCCACTTTTCTTTTTTTTTTTTTTTTTTTAATTTTGCACACTAATTTTGCATATGGAACTTACCATTTGATGTATTGTACAACTGAGGCTTGAATGTTGGCATACTGGGCCAGTTGGGGTCCCACCCCGATGTCCTGTGTTTGGACTTTTTACTGGTGTATCCTTCTCTCCTTCCTCTGCTCTCACCTCTCCTGGACCCTCTGCCTGAACACTTTCCTCTCCTTGGCTCCTCTCTTCGGTCTAATCTTGCCCTCTCTGAGCCCTGTCTACTTCAGGTTCTCTCTCCGTCTATGGTGGAATACAAACAGGTTAGAAAATATCAAGTGTCATGTTAATTAAAAGTAGACAACCAAAAACTTCTACTTAAGGGTACAAAGAGTACCCACTTAAAAACCTGAATAATGACTTCAGTCTTGAAGGTTTGAGGGTCTCTCCAAAATTTATAACAATTTTCTTATAGTTTTCTACTTTTCTCTGTAAATTTATTTAAATTTGAAACCATTTTCCTTAAATTTGTAATTTCCTCTTGTAAAATTGACTTTTCTTGTATATTTGAGATTTCATTATAAATTTGTGGATTATTTTATGGCTAATTTTTGTCTATTTTTTAAAATAAAATTAATGCTTTTTTAATACATTTGAAAGACTGTTTTTTTTTTTTTACTTTTTCCTTATAACAATTTACATTTTTGACCACAATTTTGCAGAGCCAGAACAGAGCAATAATTTAACTCTGATTTCAAAGAAAAAAATATTAATAAAATTGTATTTAATGAAATAAATTAACTTAAATGACCAAAGATGCAGTTATTTCTGTTATAATAGTTACCTCCGCCAAGGAGGTTATGTGATCATCGGCGTTGGTTTGTCTGTTTGTTTGTTAGCAAGATAACTCAAAAACTTATGGATGGATTTTCATGAAATTTTCACAGATTGTCAGAAATGGGGTATCCTACAGATGACTACATTTTGGTGGTGATCCGGATCACCGTCCAGAAGAAAACTGCCATTACGGAAAATGCCATTTTCCTGAATAACTACTGAACCACTAATCCTATCATTGCCAATCCAATTGCTAGTCATATGTTTTCGTGGTCAAGGAATCTGAAAACGTACACACAAACACTGTATGGGGGAACTGTGGCCGCTATTACGGAAAAAGTCATTTTCGTGAATAACTACTGAACCACTAATCCTATCATTGTCAATCCAATTGCTAGTCATATGTTTTCATGGTCAAGAAATCTGAAAACGTACACACAAACACTGTATGGGGGGAACTGTGGCGCTTGGCGTAGGTCTGCGCTCTCCGAGTGCTTTTCTAGTTCAATATATTTATAACTTTTTTAGAAATCTCCTCACCACCCAGACAGCAGGAAAAACCTCCCTTATTTTGCAATCCAAATGTTGGCACATTTAGTTTGTGTGAAGGCTGTTGACGGATTAAAGTCACTGACTTTGTGAATTTCGGTCATCTTAACTTGCCAGGTACATAATAATGAACATAAATCAGTTAACATTGTAGTGGATGGTGAAGTAAATCCTCAGCAATTCAGTCACTCTTGCCTTTCCCTGCATATGAATTAGGGATGGGCATTCGGTGAAATTTTCTTCACCGATCGCCGGGAGAATTAATGATTAATAATCGGTTAATCATTAACATTTTTAGGTAGGTAGACTAAATTAGAACATCAGGTATCAGCACGGAGGGCACGGAGAGCCGCACAACTCAAATCTACCTCTCTCTCTCAAATCTCTCTCTCTCTGTTCTCGTGTTTGCTCGGCTCGGGAATCTAGCAAGCTGATTGGCCGAGACGTTTCACCCCGCAAGCTGATTGGCCGAGACGTTTTACCCAGCTCTCTCTCCCTGCCGAGCGGCCACCCAACAAACGAAGACCGCATTCATTGCTCTATCGCTCGTATTGCTTAGTCTAGCCGCGTGGAACTTTTTGCTGTTCTCTTGTGCCATTTTGTGCGAAATAGTCTTCCCGTCGAGGCACTACGCCGCCTCCTGCAGCTTCCCTCGACGTGTGTACACCGAATCTTCATGACCTTCTCAATAAAGTTTCTGAAAAAAAAAAAAAAAATCTTCACGACCGCCATTACTCAGCGCGCAACCACTGTTGGCGGTTTCTTCGCGTAATAAGGGTGTTCCATGGACCCTGTCGATGAGGTATATTTGTATGCTGCATTGCAGTGATTGCAGTACACCTGGTCATTTTTTAAATTGAAATGGTCCCACGCAACACTTCGCTGTAACCGCCTCATGATTTGGCGATCGCCCTACGGAAGCCCGCATGTATCAACGGAGGCACGCCAGGGTACGGCGATGGTGTAATGTTGCCCCCTGGTGCCCAAATTTTGCCATTGCATTGTTTGAGGATGGCCGTGCACTAGGCCTTAATAACCTCGGATTGTTTAAAAAAAAAAAAAAAAAACGGTTTGTCGACGAAAATGAACTTCCTCGGTGAAATTCTTAATGATCAATTATCGGTTAATCGGTAAATTATGCCCATCCCTAATATGAATCCTAACCATACCTGTTTGGTAAGCGATTCTTCATTATTGTTCTCATTACCAGCGAGCTAAAACCACCATAAATGCCTCCACTGCTTACATACACTACCGTTCAAAAGTTTGGGGTCACCCAGACAATTATTTTGTGTTTTCCATGAAAAGTCACACTTATTTACCACCATGAGTTGTAAAATTAATAGAAAATATAGTCAAGACATTGACAAGGTTAGAAACAATGATTTGTATTTGAAATAATAATTTTGTCCTTCAAACTTTGCTTTCGTCAAAGAATCCCCCATTTGCAGCAATTACAGCATTGCAGACCTAACATGATTGCACAAGGGTTTTCTAATCATCCATTAGCCTCCTGACACAATGAGCAAACACATTGTACCATTAGAACACTAGAGTGATAGTTGCTGGAAATGGGCCTCTATACACCTATGTAGATATTGCACCAAAAACCAGACATTTGCAGCTAGAATAGTCATTTACCACATTAGCAATGTATAGAGTGTATTTCTGATTAGTTTAAAGTTATCTTCATTGAAAAAAAGTACTTTTCTTTCAAAAATAAGGAAATCTCTAAGTGACCCCAAACTTTTGAACGGTAGTGTACCTCTTCTGATTTTTTTCCGCATTTAAAGTACTTTAATAAGCTCATGCTTCTCTCGGACAGTGACGCTAGAGAGACACTCTGCCTACTGACTGGAATGGTCGCAGGCAGGGCGCTTCCAAACTCCGCGCGGAATAGGGGTGGGTGATATGGCCCAAAAATGATAGCACAATATTTCTGTGAATTTTCACAGTAACGTTATTCTTCACAATATCACAGAATACACCCTTTTCTTTTGAATTTATAAAGGACAGTTTCATAGGCCAGTATTAATTATGTTCAACATGTTCAGTAAAAACAAAAACTCTTATTTCTCCAGTTTATAAAGAGCAGTTTAGAATGTGTTGCAAATTTTTTATTCTGTATCAAACATCAGAAAATATTATAACCCACCACACCTTAGGTGCACTGGGACAAAAATTCAGGCTGGGAATTTGACTTCATCCTAGGCCACCCTGTTGTTGGAAACCAGAAACCACCAGTTTTAGTAGGTCAACATTGTAAAATAACAGGTATCAAACTAGTTATAAATGTAATTATAACCTTCAGCTGGGAGGAAAATTATAAATTTGGATTTTAATAGTTAACTGATCTACTGATTATTAAAACAACTGATTGACTAATCTTAATTTTAATCTGGTGCTGCTTCTGATTTCTTCACGTTTTCAAGATAAAAACAAGGTAAGAGGTTTTAGGTAAAAAGTTACAATTTTGCTTGAAAAAGGTCATGAATTTGTCACCAAAACTGTTCAAAATTTAAAAAAAAAAAAAAGTACCTTTATGAAAAGATGTTCGAAAAATGAGAAAATAAAATAAATTTAGGAGAGAACGGTAACAAGCAGATAAAAGTTGGTACTGCAGACTACATATAGCCCATAGTTTTGAAAATTATAAAGGTTTTTCTTAAAACATCTGAATAGTCTTGAAAGCATTGCCTTATAAATTTAAGAGCAATTTAGCTATGGTTAATGCAACCTATTTATTACATTAAAAAAAACATAAACCCTAAACTACAGTATAAGCAGCTACAGCAGTATAATATAACCACAACACTCATTCACCACATTACTTCCGTCTTCATCTCATTTCTGTGCTCTGGGGCATGAGGGAGTTTTGGTCATTTTAACATATTAAATTAATTTAGTCTGTTATTTCACCGGGTCAGGAAGAGGGTCTAAATAAAACGGGGAGGGAGTGGGGTTATTTAAAAGTATAATTTCATCATTTGGCCTACCTGTCAGCCATTTCCACCAAATTACTAGACACTTCTGCAGGTAAATGACCGCTGCATCAGACGTTCCGTCTCTCTCTCGTTCTCTCAGTTAACCCACGTTAGAAATCTCTGTTGCACAGACAACTCCTGGAGCTGTTAGATTTTTTTTTTTTTTTTTTTCTTTCAGTTGGTTGAATAAATCAAGCTGGAGCTGCCACAAGGGACCGAAAATAAACCTCTGGACACTTCAGAGTCCGGACGTCAACAACACTGCTTCAGGGTGAAGTAAAACTTTTCAATGAAACCGTGTCATTGACGTCTGGAAAAAAATGTGGGCAGATTATCTGCATTGCTGCAACATTTTTTAAAGAGGGAAGCAGTCTGAAACAACCTTAAAACTAAATTACTTCCTCACAACTAGACGCAGACGTTCCAAGCACAGAGCGAAGCTTCTCGCGAAATTGTTTTGTTTTTTTTTGTTGTTGTTGTTGTTGTCATTTCTATGGTAACACATAACGGGCCCCAAATATCACGATATTCATTTTTACACCGGTATCAAAAATTATACTGGTATTGTGAACGATACGATATGGCACACCCCGAGCGCAGAAGACAGTCACATGCATTGTTTATGTGCACGCTTGCCGAGCGTCATTCCTACGTATTTTTTTTCTTAAATTCATATTTCCTCAGCGTGGCGGCATAAATCCAAGGATGGCGGCCCGCCACACAGAAATGTTACTAGAGGAAACCCTGAAAGAATTTTACGAGAGAAGGAAAAATGGCTCAGTCAGTCACCTGACCTGAACCCAACTGAAAATCTGTGGAACAAACTGAAGATGAGAGTTCATAGAAGACACCCACGAAACCTTAAAGATTTGAAGACAGTTTGTGTGGAAGAATGGGCTAAAATTACTCCTGAGCAATGCCTGTGCCTAGTTTTTCCATACAGGAGGCGTCTCGAAGCTGTTATTACCAACAAAGTCTTTTCTACTAAATATTAAATGAATTTCACCAAACGTGTTCAATACTTATTCCCTGTGTCATTCAACTTTATTAACTATAACTTGTTTTGTGAACACAGTTGCCTTGATTTCTTTGCATGTATGGATTACTTAGGTTGTTACTGATATCTGGTGAAAATCTCAGGTCAGTGGCTCCATCAGAAATATGTTTACTGAGAAAAATGTTGATGTGTTCAATACTTATTTTCCCTGCAGTATGTATATTAGTCTTAGCACCAATAAAGGCTGTGAATCTGACAGTGTGCTCCAGATTCCCACCCAGATTTCCACCCCAATACTTATGTTGTGGAGAAAGGAGGCAGGCGAGGCAATGAGCTGGACGACACCGAAACTTTATTCTTTCTCCAACATGAAGTACAGCAAACAGCGCTCCCAGATCTCTGTGCATTCCACTTTTATCTCTATTTCTATGCATCGAGACCTAGAACGTCTGACCATAACACATTGTTGTTTGAACAAAGGAATGTGTGGCACATGAACATGACATTATGCCGGGGCTCTTGCACCGTTCTACCCTCAGCGGCTCCGGCAGCTCTCTCCCAGGGGGCGCACAGACCCAACAGTCCCGTCCGATACCCCCCGGTGACACCTCCTCCTTCGGTCCATTGTTCCCCCTTCCCCCAGCCCTCTCTGGGTGGAGAAACCCCCACCGTGCCCCCCCCCCGAACACCCAGAAGGGGCACTAACCCCCCTGTCCTTTGGCCTTGAGCTGGCGTCCATAGTGGCTGTAGCGGGGGGTTGCTGGTCCAGTGGGACCGCTCTGCTGGCAAGGTGTACAGGAGGGCACATCAGTCTGTGGAGGGAAAAAAGGAGGGGGGGGGGGGCACAGCATCTTCACGAGTGCAGGTTTCTGCTGAGGGATCACCAACCTGCAGAGCCACCAACGGTGGGCGTCCGTTCCGGGGAGCTTGGGCCAACACCATCTGCTCGTCTGCCAACACAAAAGCGGGCTTCAACCTGTCGATGCAGACGGTCTCCCTATGTCTCCCCCCCCCCCCCAAAGTCTAACACAAAATGCTTTTCCCCAGGTTCCAACACCCTGAATGGTCCATCGTACGGTGGGCGCAGCGGGCTCTGGTACGCATCGTGCCTGACAAAAACAAAACGGGCATTCTGCAAGCTTTTCGAGACAAATGTGCAAGGAAAACAATGGTGGGCCGGGCCCGGTGCGCTCAACACCTCCGTACTGTGTAAAAATTGTGTGGGCGGATCAGCCTCAGGTGCGGGGTTTTCCCGGTAAAAACTCTCCGGGGATCCGCAGCTGTTGAGAAAAAACAAGCTCTGCTGGGGAGGCTGCCAAATCCTCAAGTGTGGAGGGCAACCCTAAAAGAACCCAGGGAAGGCGGTCGACCCAATTTGTGTCTGTGAGCAAAGCTCTGAGCGCTGCTTTAAGCAACTTAAGAAAATGCTCGCATAACCCATTAGCCTGGGGGTTGTATGCAGTAGTGTGATGAATTTTGACCCCCAGGCTCTGTGCCATCGCGGACCAGAGTTCTGACATGAATTGTGGAGGGGTCCCACCAAATCTACATGAATGTGGTAGAATCTCCTAGCCGGGATTTGGAACGGTTTGAGGGGGGCTCTGGTGTGCTTGTGCACTTTGGCCCGCTGGCATGCGACGGAAGCTGCAGCCCACTCTTTCACGTCTTTGTGCAAGCGCGGCCAGACAAACTTTGCTCCCACTAGCCTCACCGAAGCACGCGGTCCCGGATGCGAAAGGGAGTGGACCGACTTGAAAACACATCAGCGCCAAGAGCTCGGAACCACCAGGCGCAGGCAGCCGGTGGAGACATCACAGAGCAAGGGAGGGCACCCTTCTTGCACCACCCTGCTCTCCAACCTTAACCCAGTTGGCACAGACTGGAGCGCGCAAATGTTCACGTCCCCGGCTTGCTCCGCGGCCATGGCAGGGAAATCTATTCCCATGTACACTGGGGCGATTAATGCACGCGACAGGCAATCAGTCACAACATTGAGCTTACCAGCAATGTGCTGAATGTCTGTTGTAAACTCCGAAATTGTAGTAGTAGTAGATTAGTTTATTTGACAGGGACAGTGCAATAAACATAGACAATTAATCAAAGACAATCAATCTGATGTGTTGCACATAGAGTGTATAGCTATTAGCTAATTTGCAACTCTTGTCCCTGGATGGGCTTTAGAAAAAAGAATCAAGATAAAAATATACACAATAACCACATACATCAATGCAGAAAAATTATAAATACACAATTATAAATATTATAAATATTATAAATACAAATATAACAGCCTGACTCACCTTTAACATAAATATTATAAATACACAAATATAACAGCCTGACTCACATTTAACACATATAACATAACTCACATTTGCCTATTTCAGGCCTTCCTCCCTCCGTCACTCACTATAAACAAACACATTTATTCCTTCCCTTCATTCACTCTCACTTTGCAAGTGAGAGTGAATGAAGTGCCACTTCATTGTGGCCAAATGCCATTGCTGCCGGGCCGACCACGGTTCCGAGACCTTAGACATCGCGTACGTCAGCAGCTTATGGTCCATGAATGCTGTGAACTCGCATCCCTCCAGCCAGAACTGGAAATGGCACGGTGCCAGGTGGAGAGCCAGCAATTCGCTATCGAACGTGCTGTATTTGCGCTTGCTGTTGCGCAAAGTTTGGCTAAAAAATGGGAGTGGCTGTCATGAACCTGAGACACACTGCTCCATCATTGCCCCTATGGCAACATCAGACGCATCCTTAGTGAGCGCTATCCATGCAGACGGATCTGAGTAAGCTAGCAACGCAGCAGCCGCCAGTGCTGTTTTTGGCATTTGTAAAAGCCTGATCTCGCTCAGGAGTCCAGTCAATGGTTTCCGCGGGCTTTTTTTTTTTTTTTTTTTTTTTTTAAAAAGCGCGGCATACAACAGCTGCATCAGCTGGGCTGCCCGGGGAAGGAAACGGTTATAAAAATTAACCATTCACAAAAACTTCTGTAGTGCTCTCACAGTCTGCAGACGCAGAAAATCTGACACAGCGCGCACCTTATCCAGCAACGGGATTGCCCCCTCTGGCGAAATGCAGTGCCCCCCCCCCCCCCCAAAAAAAATCAATCACTGGCACACCGAACCAGCACTTCGCCGGGTTATCTATCAGCCTGTGCGCTTCCAAACTCTGGAAAACTGTCTTGAGATGGGTGATGTGCATCTCTTTGGAAGTGCTGGCTACCAAAATGTCATCTAAGAAGACAAAAATGAAGGACAAGCTGTGAAGCACCACATCAATCATCCTCTGGAAAGTCTGCGCCGCACCTTTAATCCAAATGGCATGCATAAAAACTCAAAAAGGCTGAAAGGAGTTATGACTGCTGTTTTTGGGATGTCTTCCGCGCGCACCGGGACCTGATGATATCCGTGGACCAGATCCACTTTCGAAAAAACGTGCGCCACAGCCAGGTACACGGAAAAATCCTGGATGTGCGGAATTGGATAACGGTTGTGCTCCGTGGCGTTATTCAAGCGCCAGAAATCGCAGCACAGTCGCCACTACCTGTCAGCTTTAGGCACCATGTGTAGCGGGGATGCCCACGGGCTGTTGAAGGACCTGACGATGCCCAACTGCTCTAAATTGGCAAACTCCTCTCGCACACTGGCCAGTTTAGCTGCGTCCAAGCGCCGAGGTCGTGCGAACACCGGCGGGTCTTTTGTCATTATGAAGTGTTCGATCCCATGTTTCGTTACTGTAGCCAAAAAAAGTTGGGACCGTGAGTGCCAGGAACTGTGTGAGCAACTGTTGGTACTTACCCCCTGGAGCTATAACGTTAGCCAGTGTTGTCAACCCAGCTCCCCAAGCTGTACAGGGTAGTGAGGTGAAAGAGACAGCATCCACTAATCTCCTATTAGCAACATCGACTAACAACCCATACGCACATAAAAAAAAATCTGCGCCTAGAATGGGGATGGAACATGCAGCTATCGCAAAGTCCCACTGAAAGTTGCGTCCATGTTAGCATATCATCAGTGTCCGCTCGCCAAATGTCCTGATGGTGGATCCATTAGCAGCCGTGAGCTTGGGACCGCTGCCTCCTACCACCCTGTCTGCATTGACCGGTAGGATGAGGCTCTTCTGGGAGCTGGAGTCCACCAAAAACCGTCTCCCTGAACCTGCGTCTGTGACATCAGTCTGTTCCTGTCGCCATCCGTCACAGCTGCAAACGAATTCCAAACGTGCCGTCTTCCTGGCTCCTTGAATTGGCATGGCGCTAAGCAGCGTTGGGCATTCGAGCTGAAACGGTGATGATAAAAACAGGTCGCCCCATTCCTTAGTCTCCCGGTGTCCGTCTCGGCTACCACATACGGCTCCTCAACCTCGCTGGAGTCCCTCATGGATGCTGGTGCCACTGCCTGCGTGCTGAGAGTTCTGGTTGCCTAAATGATGCGATGTGCTTCCTGCGCCAGGGCACTGTAGTCCTTAGCAACCAGTCATGGCGAGTTGGCCAAGATCGCTCTTGCTGTAGCCGGTAGGTTCCTGAGAAACAAGTGGGCGAACAGGAAAGCTTCATCGTCCTTCCCCCTCAGCGCCAGAATGCTCTCCATGAGCTCCATTGCTGATCTGTCCCTTAACTCCGAACGCATTAGGAGTTTCTCTGCCCTCTCACTGTCAGAAAGGGTGTAACGCTGGAGAAGCATCTCCTTCAGCGCTTCACATTTTCCTTGGGCCAGCGGCTCCTGTAGCAGGCTTGCCACCTGTTGCGTGGCGCGTACATCCAGCACAGCGGCCATGTAGTAATATCTTGTGTCATCCGTTGTTATCCCGCGGAGTGCGAACTGGGTTTCTATGTGCAGAGACCATGCGGTTGAGTTGTGAAGCCAGAAGTCTGGAAGCTTGACTGAGCTGGTGCACACAGCGCCGGTGCTCTCCCTCCAGGTAGTCTGAGGCGACGCTCGACTCGCTTTCCATGGCAGGTCTTAGGGTCACCATAGTGGAGAAACGAGGCAGGCAAGGCAACGAGCTGGATGACACAGAAACTTTATTCTTTATTCAACATGAAGTACAGCAAACAGCGCTCCTGGGTCTCTGTGCATTCCACTTTTATCTTTTTATTTCCATGCGTCGAGACCCGGAACTGCTGACCATACACAATGTTGTTTGAACAAAGGAATGTGTGGAACATTAACATGACATTACGCCGGGGCCGCTCTTACACCCTTCTACCTCCAGCAGCTCCGGCAGCTCTCACTCTCCCCAGGGGGGCGCATAGACCCAACAGTCCCGTCTGATACCCCCCCCGGTGACACCTCCTCCTTCAGTCCATTGTTCCCCCTTCCCCCTCTGGGTGGAGAAACCTCCACCGTGCCCCCACACAGTACGCATTTAATCAATAAGGTATTTATTTCTAATTTTAAATAACTGACACTTGTTTAAAGAAAGATCTTTTCATTTCCAATTATAAATAATTCATCACACATTTGTGTAATTAATAGTGTAATTAATTATTTCATTTGGTCATTGCTGACCCTCAATAGTCACACAGTGGGAGGGAAAAAAAAATCCAGAAGAGAAAAAAATTAAAAAATTAAAAAAAGGAAGATGCATCGAGAATTATAATGAGCTGGAATCAGAGACCTCTGAATTGTAATCGGCTCAAATCGTGAGGTGTCTAAAGATTCTCACCCCTACTGTAAAGCCTATAGCATCTTTCAGACAAGAGGCAAGGTCCACCCTGGAGAGTTTGTGGGCCATTTAGAACATGGAATTATCTTGCATGCATGTCATTGGACATTACACTAATTGCAGTAACTGACATTTATCCATTCATTCATTCATTTTAACCATGCGTGCAAATTAGGGATGGGCATTTGGTGAAATTTTCTTCACCGATTGCCGGGAGAATTAATGATTAATAATCGGTTAATCATTAACATTTTTAGGTAGGTAGACTAAATTAGAACATCAGGTATCAGCACGGAGGGCACGGAGAGCCGCACAACTCAAATCTACCTCTCTCTCTCAAATCTCTCTCTCTCTGTTCTCGTGTTTGCTCGGCTCGGGAATCTCGCAAGCTGATTGGCCGAGACGTTTCACCCCGCAAGCTGATTGGCCGAGACGTTTTACCCAGCTCTCTCTCCCTGCCGAGCGGCCACCCAACAAACGAAGACCGCATTCATTGCTCTATCGCTCGTATTGCTTAGTCTAGCCGCGTGGAACTTTTTGCTGTTCTCTTGTGCCATTTTGTGCGAAATAGTCTTCCCGTCGAGGCATTACGCCGCCTCCTGCAGCTTCCCTCGACGTGTGTACACCGAATCTTCATGACCTTCTCAATAAAGTTTCTGAAAAAAAAAAAAAAAGAATCTTCACGACCGCCATTACTCAGCGCGTAACCACTGTTGGCGGTTTCTTGGCGTAATAAGGGTGTTCCATGGACCCTGTCGATGAGGTATATTTGTATGCTGCATTGCAGTGATTGCAGTACACCTGGTCATTTTTTAAATTGAAATGGTCCCACGCAACACTTCGCCGTAACCGCCTCATGATTTGGCGATCGCCCTACGGAAGCCCGCATGTATCAACGGAGGCACGCCAGGGTACGGCGATGGTGTAATGTTGCCCCCTGGTGCCCAAATTTTGCCATTGCATTGTTTGAGGACGGCCGTGCACTAGGCCTTAATAACCTCGGATTGTTTAAAAAAAACAAAAAAAAACGGTTTGTCGACGAAAATGAACTTCCTCGGTGAAATTCTTAATGATCAATTATCGGTTAATCGGTAAATTATGCCCATCCCTAGTGCAAATATTTTAAATTATTTATTGAAAGCATGTTTGAAATAATTTATTTAATTTTTTTCCTCTTTTCTTGAGCAGACTGTGGTCAGTCAGAGTTTTGGGTTATACAGTACATGTCCTTGAAGATGAACTGGATAGCTTATATGTACACTAACATTTTCATCACAACAACGGACAATTTTATCACACTACAGATTTTCCTCCACTGTACTGTTAGGTCTGTATCCAATGATGCTTGGTGTGTAGAGTTAAATCTGATCGCTACTGAGGAGATGGTAGCAGCAGGCACAACAGTTGAATGTTTCCAAAGGCGTAGGAGTGGTGTCTACTATGAGAAAGAGTGAGAGCAACAATCGAAACTGCCCCCTCATTCTTCACTTCAGACCACAATATAGCTCGATTACTGGCTCTAAACAAAACCTTGGATCTTTACAAATACCATTATCTTTCTTTATAGCACTTTGGTGGCTGAAACAGATCAATCATTCCATTTTTAAACCCATTAAAAGGCAATGAGCTCACAACCTTAACCATTCAAAATTGGAGCACTTTTCCAGGAGTCTGCATGCCCCAACCTGTGTTATGCCCAAATACTATGCAGTATCTCTGCAATGGCATCAGACATAGCCCCTTTTCCACAAGTACCCACTCAGCCCTACTCGCCTCGACTCTACTCGGTTTGTAGGGTTTTCCATTAGTACCTGGTAACAGGTACTTCTTTCATATCTACTCCAGTCAGGTTCCAACGGTGCTGAGTAGAGCTGAAAATGTGACGTCAGATTGCAGGCCACTGATTGGTCAGTGTGTAACATCATGAGAGCGCCGTCTTCTGCAGAATCTACAATCGCCATTTGCAAAAAATTATTCAGCAAGTAAACACGATAGAGATGGCTTTGGAGAATACGGTAGAGATGGCTTCACAAGTTTCATGGAAATCTACACCATGGTCCAACGAGGAGGTGTTAGTGGCCGACGATAGTATCCAATGCAAGCTAGATGGAGCGACCCGCAACAAGAAAGTGTACCAGGAGGTCTCTGAACAGATGGCAGCCCACGGATACAACCGGACATTAAAACAATGTAGGGAGAAGCTAAAGAAAATGAAAAGTGATTACCAGGCCATCAAGGATCACAACGGTCGAAGTGGGGTGAACAGAAAGGACTGGAAATCATTTGCGGGCCATCGGCCGGCCAGCAATGGCAGGGAGATTGGGTTAACCCCGGCCACATCATTGTTGCAAACCATGGAGGGTAAGTGTTTTGTGATATTGTGCATCTTTTCGCTTATTTATCCTATTGGTGGCAAGCTCACTTTTTTGAGCAATAACAACGCCGTTCTCTCCTGGTTAACGAGTGTTAGCGAGGAGTCCTAGCTAGCTAGTAGCCAACTCTGCTGATTCGCGCTTGCTTTGACTGAAGTATTCGTTTGTGAGAGCAAAACAATGAAATATGCTAATTCTGGTTAAAAAGTTTTGTGTACGTGTTGCACTTTGGTGCTGTGCATTAAGCTGTGTGTATTTTCTTTCTAGAATCTGTTTCCACATGCCAGGGGTCTGCCCCCCTCAGCATGAATCCCCTGGGCTCTCTCCTGCATCTGCTGCAGCACCAGCATCAGAGCTGACACCGATATCAGCTCAGTCAGTGTCTGGCACGACACGTTCAAGTGCTGGTAAGGCACAATAAACATAAGATTTAACACCCTGTTGTTTTTATGGATACAGGTCAAGTGGACCCCAGGATCCAAAATCTCAACATATGCAAGTGCATTTTCAAACCAGTGATTTATAAAGTGATTTATATAATTTCCTACAGCCTCATAACAGACATACCTATTCTGTGGATTTTCCAAAAACAGTGTTGGAACAGTGCTGTCGTGCTGTTTCTTTTCCACCATAAATCCCTGGATTGAAAATGTACTTGTACATGTACAGAGTGGATCCTGGGGTGCTCATTTGTCAGTGGTCCACAACCTGGTGGCGGAGGAAGTACTGATATAATTCTTGTTTTTGAAAAACTGATGTAGCACATGAACTCACTTTCGAATGTACTTGCAGTCAACGTGCCTCATTGAAATGATTCAAGTCAGCTGACTGTATTAACACAATCAGATTTCTGAGGCCACAATAAAAACAAATTATTTTAAACATAACCTGGTGTGTGCAAAATCTGCTCTGCTGAGGTGCAGCAACATGACAATTATGCTTAAATATAACAACGAAGCATTTTTGTCACATCCCACCACTGGCTTTCACAAGTGTATTTCCCTAATATACGTTTTGAACTTGCTTTAACTAACCACCATCCATTTCTGTCTTCCGTCTAGGCAAGAGGAAAAGGAGCCACCCCACAACGGACCTTGCCACTGTGTTTGCCCAGATGCATGGTGACAAGGTGCGGCTCCATGAATGGCAGCGTGAACAGCACCGTGAAGCACCTGCCCAGCACATGCAGACCATCAACTGGCTTGCCGATGACACACGTGAAGCAAGGGAGCAAGAAGTCGCCTTCCGAAGGGAGGAGATGGCACAAACTGGGCAAGCTTGTGAACGCGATGAGTGGCTGGCGTGTGCAACCCTGTCTCCCCACCCCCAGTGTTTTTTTTTTTGTTGTTGTTTTTTTTAACTTGTGTACATACGGAACAAAACAGTCTGTAATTGTGCTGCTACAGTACAGTTTACAGTCACTGCTAAACCAGTGACTGTGTTTGCATCATGACTGTTTTGTCGGTTATGACACTGGTGGGAAAAGAGTCAATTACATACATATCCTCTCTTCTGACCAAATTTAGCTGGTTTTAGCTTGGTTGTGTGTCTGTAGTACAATACCAGTTTGCTCCAAAGTTTTAGAAAAAAAGGGTTGCTAGACAATTTTATTGAGTAGATTATGGAGTCTAATTACTTAAAGGCCAAATGTCACGCAACAGGGTACTTTAAATATCTTGAAACTAGATATAAAAGGGAACCGATCCGTTCGGGTCTTGGTGCATATGCTTCAGTAACAACGGAATATTCGTTAATTTAAAACTGCCGCACTTGGCCTGACACGGCCCCTGGAATCACCTGGGGAAGAAGGCGGAAGTGACGAAATCGATTGTACCCTAGTTTGATGCTTGGGGTATTTCAATTGATTGTTTATATGGAGACTGGAAGGTTGAAGTGAGCAACAAGAAAGAAAAAATTGGATATTTCACCCATACCTTAAAACGGGACTATCAGGGACAGCTGGGTAATAAGGGACACTTCTCTGGGAAATGTTTTCTTACCTGTCAAGTGAGACGTTTTCGCCGTACTTCAACACCGTAAAAAGCGGCTATAAGCAACGGCGGAGCAACAAGGCACACCTCTCTGGGATCTCTGTCTGTTCCGCAACCGCTGCACAGCTCAACGTGTTAAACCATTGTCCTAATGACTTCTCATGGTAGTGAGAATTGCTCCCGCTGAGCGATCAGCCCGCCCAGACAATTAAACTAATGAGTGACTCCACACTTCGAACAGTAGTGAGAAGCGCTCCCGCTGAGCGATCAGCCCGCCCCAGCTGTGAGTGATCACACACAGGACTGCTCCTCAAGACACTCAGTTTTTTTCCAGTATATTTTTTCTTTTGGGCGTACAGAAATGGCAATACGCCCGTTTTTGCTAAAATTGCATTTTCCCCGTATTTTCCTTAAAATATTTGACAATAACAACACGAACTACATTTAAAACATTTCCCAGAAAAGTGTCCCAAACCACTCTGCCGTCTCCCACAGCCGCGCTTGGCACCAAAATACGGCGAAAACGTCTCCCTTGACAGGTATGCGCCTCCATTTTCATATTGATCTGGTCAATTTCTTGACAGCAGCGGCTCTCCTCCACTGTAATAATAATGGCTTCCGAAAAATCAATATTTATGGGGCGCCCTCGACAGACCCCCTCCGGCTTCGCAATTCTGGAGGCGATTAATGTCCAGTTCAATGACATTTTCCACTGGTTCTGCTCTCTGGTCATCGTTGGAACTGTTGTCATCAGACAAAGCATCTGATTCCGTCTCGGACGGCTCGAACCGGTAAGGTTCTATGCCTCTGTCACTGTCTGAACCACTGACAAAAAAAAAAGACAAAAAAAAAAAAGACAAAACTAAACTAATTTGTTCACAATCGCTGTCACTTTCCGTCATGATTGTCCAATGTTGATAAGTGTGAATGTGGATAGGCAGGGCAGCCAGGGTACAACTGGTGATGTCAAAAACATGGGCGTGGTCTGGACTGGCTGTCACAAGCCAGCAAGCAAGGTGGGGCCTTCACCTGGTGTATTTTGTGCAATTATGTAAATACAGGTGGGTGATATGGTCTCCGGTATGAATATTTGGTTTAAGCTATGTGTATTTTATCTAAATTCGTTGTCATTTAGAAAAAAAAATTACGTGACATTTGGCCTTTAAACATCCTATAAAAGTCTATAGATCAAGGTCAGGTTGTGGCAGTTTTGGACCAACAAAATCTTGTGATGCAGTGAATCATGACATTGTAGTTAAATATTTAGACACATTTTGGTAATCCAACCGTGCTCCGTTTCCATGTTATCTGTGTGTAATGGTAAATAATGAAAGATTTTTCTTAACCAAAATTCTACTTTTCCACCTTGGACAATTGGCAGGAATGCTGAGGGGTTAAGAAAAAGTAAAAAAAAGTTTGTGTTTGCATCATGACTTTCTATTTTGTCTGTAAGACACCAGTGTGAAAATAGTCAACAGTACAAACCATTTATCAGTGACTTTGAAAATTATTTTTTTTTTCTTCACCCTTATTGTCATTCAACCGTACAACTAATCATGTACAGCAAAACGAGATTGTACTTTACCTATCTACAGTGTAAATCACACACACCCCAAGTGCAGAATCAGAGGGCCGCTGCCATGCAAGGCACCGCCACAGAGCTCCCTCCTCCATTCCATTTATTGCTGAGCACCAAGCTGGACGGCAGAAAGTTCCACTTTTATATGGTCTTTGGCATGACCCGGCCGGGATTTGAACCCCTGCCTCCCGGGTGTGGGGCGGATGCTCTACCAACTGAGCCACCACTCCGGCTCATTGGCTCATTTTTAAGAAAAAGTAACCAAAAACAATTATTTTATTTATTGAAGACTGAATTGTTGGATGTGCCAGTGCAGAAGACACTGCACACTTTAATGATAGTACCAGTATATGGAGGAATTCTGGGCCATATTAGCATCTGTATTTTCTAATAATGGGCTAGGGCAGGGGTGTCCAATCATGTGCCATGGAGGGCCAAGACCCTGCAGGCTTTACCTCCAACCAGTGTCTTCAACAGCACATTCCACGGAATTTCTTCCATTGACTGCTGATCAGTGAAAACACCTGCTGAAGAGACTGGGTAGAAGAGAGAACCTGCAGGGTCTTGGCTCTCCATGGCACATGATTGCACACCCCTGGGTTAGGGTTTAATGGGATTTAACATCTGAACACAAACTGCTTTATGGTTCATAATTCTTTTGGCAGACTTACACAAAACCAAAAGTGATTTCTCAAACTGCTGGATTGTTCTTAGACAGCTTTTCCAATCTTTTAGTATTTAATTTATGTCACATGGTGGTAACCTTCACACATAAAACAAAAGTGGAGACAGATCTGCAAAAAGTACAAAGGTTTATTGTCAAAATTCCCAGTGCAATACTAAATGAATACATGTATAGTACATTGTTGATGCAGAGAATATATATTTATACAGTATCTACATGTATCTATCCAGTAAATAAAGTACTTTCCATAACCTTGTGACTATCATTTTAATTGCTTTTAATTCTAGATCAAGTTTGTTTTGGCCTAAAATGCATCATAATTGTTAAATATATGCTTGCTGCTGACTTAGAGACGCAGGGCTCACTCCAGCGCGCTGCCACAGCGCTGAGTGAGCCTCGTGATGGAGAATGAATAAAGCATCCTTTTAACCTTCAGTTCGCTGTGTCCGCCTGCACTTATTTGATCCTTGCCTTCACACTGGTGACCCTTATCCGTATCCTCCACACTGGTGCCCCCAATATATATTTATATATTTATTCCATCTAGCTACAATGCGCCGCACTGTGTGTTTATATATTTATATATACATATGTATACTCGCTGCTCTTGTTTTTTCTTGTCTTCTGATTGTTGCTCTGAGTGTTGCTGTCCCTGTGCTGTTGCAATCCTGGAATTTCCCCATTGTGGGACTAATAAAGGCTCATCTTATCTTATCTTATTATACCCAACTCAGTCCTGTTTTCCTGTTGAAATATATATTTTACGGCTAATATAACCCCATAACTACAATATGGCACCTGGCGATCAAGTTTTGGCAGCTGATCACTTTTTGCCATGACACCACCACAGACTAGGTGCTGCTGGAGCAGGTACATCCCATGACGTCTCAACAGCCTCTCCGTGATTTTTACACAGATCAGAGCAATTTGTTGCACAGGAAGCTAAACGTTTCTACAGACATTCTAAAGTTCTGTAACCACTGAGCTGTTTGTGAAGCTGGGTTGACATCAGTGAGAGGCTGTGTTGAACGCCCAGACCCACGGTTTGAAGCGGTAATTTTGCCACAAGAGAGCCATCTGAAACACACACACAGCATACATATTTTAGTACCTAATACCATTAACTTGCTGATATTACAATATAGTACAATGGACTTAAAACAAACTAGCATTAGCAATCATTAGCTTACCTTCATATGTGATCTAGTTCGTATCCTCAAGTCTTTAGCTCTATGACTTCCGAAACGCTCCAGTACTTTTCCAGAGTGTCGTCTCGCTGCTTGTGCCCTTCTCTGGCTCTCCTTTTCGCCTTTACTCTGACAAAAAGCCAGAGACCGAGCAGTCGCCTCATAAGCCGCCATGTTGTGTTTTGCTTATGTCGCGTGTTTTACATCACGGGAGTGTGGTGCCGCCTTGCTGTAAAAAATTCCACCCACCCCAGGCGGTACTCTGCTGTAATGGAAACAAAAGCAAGCCAAGTCAAGTAAAGCCGAGTCGATGTGAGTAGGGCCAAACAGGTACTAGTGGAAAAGAACATGTAGCCCGGTAGCTAGTTCAAGAGATCCTTGCAATCCTTAAAAAGTGACCTATATAATTTGTGTGTGTACACAAGGCAATGTGTCATCAGAAACGTCTGTCAAGAGGATGTTATCAGAAAAATTCCACTAAATAGCCATGCTAACAGACAAAGTAGGCTACTCCCACTCAAGTCACAAATTAACTGCAGGCCAGAACATGAGAATGGGCATTTAAATCCTCCTCTTCCTCCCTCTGCCAGTTCCAAGAAATACTGAAAGAACTTTACTGAGAACTTCTATCCACAGAAATCTGTTGAGATTCATGAGCCGTTGGATTCTAGTACACATGAAGACATGGTATACTGAGTTACACATGCTGATAAGGATTGGCGTGGTGGGGGGGGGGGGATCCTACATGACAGCCAGCAGCTGAAGTGAACAGTTTTGCACTCTTTTCTGGGTGTGTTCTGGTGTGGCAGTGAAAAGAGAAGCTCAAAGAAGGAAAGCCTGCAAAAAAAGTAGTAACTTGACAGACAGGATACTGTGGTATGTTGTTGACAGGGCTGGTATAAGTATTAAACACACACACACACACAGAGCTAGCAAAAATTTAACTGCTAGGGCTCTACTCAAACATTAAATTATTCAGATATTCATTTGTAACACTGGTATTTATCAAAATTTCTTCAAAAACCTAGAGGAGTACAGTGAGGTTGTTGTAGCATACACAGCGAAATGCACTGATGACGTCACTCGCTGCAAAACCATCACTGTTTGTGCTAACCAGAAGCCATGGATGACAGCAGAGGTCCACGTGCTCCTAAGGGCTCGGGACACAGCCTTCAGGGTCGGTGACACCGCAGGACTTACAACAGCTAGGGCCAACCTGTCCCAAGGCATCAAGAAAGAAAAATGACAGTACAGCAAGAAAATATCCGGCCTCTTCAGCAATACCAGAGATGCACGTTCCCTCTGACATGGCATACAGACCCTCACCAACTACAAACCTCCACCTCAGACCTGTATGAGTGACACCACACTGCTCAAAAACCTAAATGACTTCTTTGGCCACTTTGAAGCACAAAACAGCACATCAGCACAGAAGACCACTCCTCCTCCTGACGAACAGGCCATGAGTCTGGATCCGGCTAGTGTGAACAGGACCCTCTGCAGGACCAAACCACACAAGGCAGCTGGCCCAGACAACATACCGGGTCGCATCCTGAAGGACTGTGCAGAGGAGCTCAAGAATGTCCTGGCTGACATCTTCAATATCTCCCTGACTCAAGCTGTTGTCCCATGTTTCAAAACTGCCACCATAATACCAGACCCAAAGAAGCCCATCCCATCCATCTACAATGATTACTGGCCTGTAGCTCTTCACCCTGCTGACCCATTGCTGCGTACCAGCCTACAACACCAACCACATCATCAAGTACGCAGATGACATGATGGTGGTGGGCCTCATCACCAACAATGGGGAGGCCAACTACAGAAATGAGGTGAGCCAATTGGTCCAGTGGTGTAAAGAAAATAACCTCTTCCTGAACGTGGGAAAAAACAAGGAGATTGTGGTTGATTTCAGGAGGGGGTCACACACAGCATCCCCCTCTGATCATCAATGGTGCAGCTGTGGAGGGGGTGAGCAGCACTAAGTTCCTGGAGGTGCACACCTCCGAGGACTTCTCCTGGTCCAACACCACCATATCACTGGCCACGAAGGCTCAAACTTTCTTCCATTTCCTCCACAAACTGAGGAGAGCACGAGTCCCACCCTCCATCTTGTTTTCTTTCTACCGAGGCACCATTGAGAGCATCCTCACCAGCTGCATCATGGTGTGGTATGGAAGCTGCACCGCCTCCTGCCAGAAGACACTACAACGCACAGTGAAAGCAGTCAGCAAGATCATTGGTGCCCCTCTGCCCCCCCTCTCAGACATCTACCTCACCCACCGAGCCATTAACATTGCAGGCGACACCTCCCACCCCTCACACTGCCTCTTCAGTCTGTACCGGTGCCTCCGGGCCCGCTCCGCAACACTGCTAAACGGCTTCGTTCATCAGGCCATCAGGACCCTGAACTTTGTCCACCCCCCCACCCCCACCTCCCGGGACCGTAACGCAATCACCCGTACAATAACTACCTCAGCTGCTGGCACAGAAAGACTGGCACACCAACAGTAATACATTTGCTGCTGTATGTCTCTGCACTTTAACTGCAACCATTTGCACAAATGTCATATCTGCTGCTGTCTGTCTGTCATTGCTATACTGATCATGTGCAGTCCTGTTACTATCTGCAAGGGCTGTCACGATAACCGCAATTATGTAATACCGTGCTATGGACACACTTACCACGGAGGAAAATGACCAACCGCAACAACCGCAGTGTTCACTTTTTTGTGCGTGTGGCTATATCTCGTTGTTCACTTATGTGCCCCCATTGATTATTAAATAAATTGTTAAATGAAGTGTATTTTTATTGCCAACAGCAACAGTGCCGCCGGATGCTGACAGTGACAGCACCGTTTGGGGCAATCTCTCCAGACGGACTCCAGCAGGCAGTGGTGAAAGCGTTTGGACTCCTTGTTAAATACAGCTGTGACAGTGAGCACTGAAAGGGCACAAAGCGTATTAATTCCTTCTGAGTGGACTGCTTACGATCCTGACTGTGTATGCTCCTGTGTATGAGCTCCGAGAGCAGCTTGTTTTAACATGATTTTTCGGACAGCGGCAAAAATCACGTAGACAAGAGCTACGTAGGGTCCTGTACGGAGACTGTCCTGCTTAAATACGCTGAACGTCGCTGCAGACTCCAGTCCACACAACCCGTAGTTACTGCCACTGCTTTATGAAAATGATCAAGTTTTGTTGTTTTTAACAGAATCAGCAGTTCATGCCTGTAAGAAGATGGGAGCTCCGCACAGTTGTCACACACGCACAAAGTTGAGAGCGGAGCTGCAGCAAGACTCTCACAGCTTCCCTCATTTGCCACATAAGTTATAAACCCTGTTTAAATAACGAGTCCACAGGGTCCTAAAAACATTTGCAATAATATTGCATATTGCGGTGTTGAGCTGTCCACCGTCACCACAGGGGAAATTCCTCTACCCTGACAGCCCTACTACCTACACTACCACACTGAACTGCAACTATGGGTATTACATCTCTAGTTTTCTGTATATAGGATTGCTGGGTTTTTTCATCGTTAATCATTTGTCTCCATTTGCACTATGGGAGGTCTGGGTCTATCTTTTCTCACCATTTGCACTATGGGTTACTGCTCTTGTTTTCTTTTATTCCAGCCTTATTCCTTATTTATATTGTGCACACCAATAAAGAGAGAAAGAAACGCTATTTCAATTCTCCTGTATGTCCTGTACGTATAGTAGTATTGACAAATAAAATCTTTGAATTATCAAAGTTACCAAAAAAAGCAAATTGAGATTTTTCTCCTAAAACACTCACAAAAAAAGTAGCAAATCAGTGATAAAGTAACAAAATGTACCAAAAAAAAGTCACAAATTTGCATGAATAAATGTCCAAATACATACAAAAAAATCCAATTTATATGTCCAAAAAAAATGCTACAAGAAAGGCTGTGACTGTATGAAAAAATGTAATTTTTAGGTGAAAATGCATATTTGTATGAAAACTTGGGTAAACCTACAAGTAAAAAAAAAGGTCTCAAATTTACAAGAAAAGCTGCAAATCTCTCTCTGCATAAGGGATTTTGTCACAGGTGTGTGTGCGCGCGCACACAAACGTGCACCTCACAAAAAGGGATATTCGGCTTTTGGGTGAAATTTCAGGATGCACCTAAAATGCACTATAACCTTTACAGGTGAACTTAATTTGACCTTCTCTCACCTTTTGAATGCACATGTCCAGCTGTTCAATGTTTCAGTACTTTTTGCATAACTTGCTGTTCTCTAACAAGGTGCTTAACGGCAAAACTCCCAATAGATGCTTGATCCATGAATCGACCAATAAATTTTCTGGTTTAATTAGAATTGGTATTTAAACAGTCCTCTTCATCATGCTGTTCACATTTTGACATCATGAGCCCAAGATGACACCAAACAATTGATCAACAGTACCTCGCCATTGCGAGGCTTCAAACAAGATGTTCTCAGAGGGAAGTGGCCACTGAGCTTAGAGTGTCACAGTGTCATCAACAGGTTGCACCAGACATAGAGAGAGACTGGAAGAGTCCCAGAAAGGCATAGAACTGGACGTCCTTTGGTCACATCCCACGCTGATGACTGCTTCATTGTGAACAGTGCCCTGTGGAACCAGATGATGAATGCCACTCAACTCCAGGCACATTTAAGAGAGGTGAGAGGCACCCAAGTGTCACGTCAGACCATTCAAAATTGTTTACATCAGCGTGGTCTGCGTGCTAGACCCCCCACAAGAGTAGCTGACCACACAACCAGGCACAGGCATACAAGGGACCAGTGGGTCTCAGTGCTGTTCTCTGATGAAAGTCGATTCACACTGAGGAGAAATGATGGTGGAGACGTCAAGGAGAGTACCATGCATCAGCCACTGTTGTCACCAGACGAGCCTTTGGTGGTGGTGGCATTACAGTCTGGTCAGGTGTGTCTAGTCAACACAGAACTGCTCCTGCACCTTGTGAATGGTACAGTGACAAACTAATACTACCTGAATAACATCATTAATCCAGTTATTGTGCCCCTGCATGAACAACGCAGGCCTAATTTTATCTCCAGCTACAACAATGCTCCAGCTCATTGAGATCGCATCATTTGGGAACTGCTGCTGGAGGCTGAGGTACCTCAAATGGAGTGGACTGCGCTTTCTCCAGACCTGAAAACCTATGGGATCAGCTGAGTCACTGTGTAGAGGCTCGTAACCCTGCACCTCACAACGTCAATGACCTAGGGCCGCCCTTCAAGAAGAGTGAAATGCCATGCCTCAGCAGATAAGTCAACTTGTGAACAGCATGAGATGGTGCTGTCAAGCTGTAATTGATGCTCAAGGGCACATGGCAAGTTATTGAGACAGTAACATTTTTTGTTGCGGTATACCACAACACCACTGTTGTTGGCTTTTGTTTCAATAAACTGAGATGAGGAAATCACCACTGCATGCTTCTACTTAAATGTGTTGTGTAGTTATTTATGATATTAATATTCTGTGCTTTTATTTGTGAGGCACGGTGTGGTAGCTCTGGCTTCCAGCCTCACCACCATACGTGCCTATAAAAGGGCAGCAGGCAGAAGGGGCAGTCTTTTTGCCAGCCTCTCTGTCTGATGGTTGTATGTGTGGTGGGTTGTGCTGCCTCTTTAATAAATGTGTGTTCAGTTTGACACCTGGCCTCGTCCTTGGCTCTATATCAGACATAACATTTGGCAACAAGGATAGAAGGTATGGAAGCGTGTGAGTTTCTTCAATTCAGCCATTTCTGGAGCTCCAGGGTGAGCCACCTGTCCCCTGACCGAGACGGTGTGCTGCGTTCCAGGCTTACATGGTGGTGCTGAACCCGGGAAGGATGGACAGGCTGAGGGTAAGCACGTTGTTGGTGCACAATTTGGGAACTGGCAGCCAGCGGATACTGAGCGCGCTTGGAGGCTCGGACAGCTTCGGGGACATCGTCGAGCCGATGGCGCACAATTTTCGCATCCTGGACAACGTCATTGTTCGGAGGACCAAGTTTCGATGGCACCGCCAACAGGTGGGTAAGCATATTCATCAGTTCGTAACCAACTTGAAACTACTGGTTAGTGTGTGTCAGTTCGGACCGTTGGAGGAGGAGATGGTTTGCGACCTGCTGCGTTGGCATTCATCATGTTGATAGCTGGAGTTTCCCGTTACCGCACAAGTAGCAGACCCGGAAAGTGATGGAAGCATTGAGGACGACACCAGAGATGCCAACGCTGTCAAGTTGAGGTCTGCCCCGGGGAAGCCCATGCGTATGGGCTGGGGGTCCGTGAAGTACTGTTCCAAGGCCAGGGACTGTGCGGCAAGAGCAAGACGCTGCGGCAGGTGTGGCCACTGGAACCATTATGCCAGAGACCAAGTCACCCTGGATGAGGGTACTGGGCAGCACGACGGGGACACCTGAGACGATGCCAAGGGGCTGGCTTCAATTATTCACGGAGCTCGGCTGAAGTGGGCCAGCAAACATGGAGCCACAACGGTGATGACCGCAGTGGATTCATAAGAGGTCGAGGTCAGACCGTTAGGCATGATGAGACCATGTGCCACACAGAGACCCTGCAAGCAGAGCAACTCCCCTCTGGGAGTCGCAGACTAGATTCAGGCTTGGGAGGTGGTGAGATCACAGCGAGTACAGGCCAAACGGCAGGTGGAGAAGCACCAGGGACGGCTGCACGTCGTGGCCAGATGGAGGGACGCTTATCTCCAGCTGTCGGACAGCTCGTGGAGGGACCCAAACGAGCTGTGGTGTGCCTGGGAGGAGACTGTGGGACATGGGCCTGGATGAGCAGAGCATCCAATGGTGAGGAAGAGGAGGAACACCGGGGCTGAGGCAACCAGCTGCGGCCGGGGAGGCAGGCCGCCTCCAGGGGTGGACTGAGGAAAGGACGGTCCAGGGGGGGCCCATGGGGTTGTTTTCTCGAGCTGTGTGTACATAAGTTGATATACAGTGGGGCAAAAAAGTATTTAGTCAGCCACCAATTGTGCAAGTTCTCCCACTTAAAAGATGAGAGAGGTCTCCAATTTTCATCATAGGTATACCTCAACTATGAGAGACAAAATGAGAAAAAAAAAAATCTAGAAAATCACATTGTCTGATTTTTAAAGAATTTATTTGCAAACTATGGTGGAAAATAAGTATTTGGTCACCTATAAACAAGCAAGATTTCTGGCTCTCACAGACCTGTAACAACTTCTTTAAGAGACTCCTCTGTCCGCCACTCGTTACCTGTATTAATGGCACCTGTTTGAACTCGCTAACAGTATAAAAGACACCTGTCCACAACCTCAAACAGTCAGACTCCAAACTCCACTATGGCCAAGACCAAAGAGCTGTCAAAGGACACCAGAAACAAAATTGTAGACCTGCACCAGGCTGGGAAGGCTGAATCTGCAATAGGTAAGCAGCTTGGTGTGAAGAAATCAACTGTGGGAGCAATTATTAGAAAATGGAAGCCATACAAGACCACTGATAATCTCCCTTGATCTGGGGCTCCACGCAAGATCTCACCCCGTGGGGTCAAAATTATCACGAGAACGGTGAGCAAAAATCCCAGAACCACACGGGGGGACCTAGTGAATGACCTGCAAAGAGCTGGGACCAAAATAACAAAGGCTGCCAACAGTAACACACTACGCCGCCAGGGACTCTAATCATGCAGTGCCAGAAGTGTCCCCCTGCTTAAGCCAGTACATGTCCAGGCCCGTCTGAAGTTTGCTAGAGAGCATTTGGATGATCCAGAAGAGGATTGGGAGAATGTCATATGGTCAGATGAAACCAAAATAGAACTTTTTGGTAAAAACTCAACTTGTTGTGTTTGGAGGAGAAAGAATGCTGAGTTGCATCCAAAGAACACCATACCTACTGTGAAGCATGGGGGTGGAAACATCATGCTTCGTGGCTGTTTTTCTGCAAACGGACCAGGACGACTGATCCGTGTAAAGGAAAGAATGAATGGGGCCATGTATTGTGAGATTTTGAGTGAAAACCTCCTTGCATCAGCAAGGGCATTGAAGATGAAACGTGGTTGGGTCTTTCAGCATGACAATGATCCCAAACACACCGCCCGGGCAACGAAGGAGTGGCTTCGTAAGAAGCATTTCAAGGTCTTGGAGTGGCCTAGCCAGTCTCCAGATCTCAACCCCATAGAAAATCTTTGGAGGGAGTTGAAAGTCCATGTTGCCCAGCAACAGCCCCAAAACATCACTGCTCTAGAAGAGATCTGCATGGAGGAATGGGCCAAAATACCAGCAACAGTGTGTGAAAACCTTGTGAAGACTTACAGAAAACGTTTGACCTCTGTCATTGCCAACAAAGGGTATATAAAAGTATTGAGATGAACTTTTGTTATTGACCAAATACTTATTTTCCACTATAATTTGTAAATAAATTCTTTAAAAATCAGACAATGTGATTTTCTGGATTTTTATTTTTTTTTCTCATTTTGTCTCTCATAGTTGAGGTATACCTATGATGAAAATTGGAGACCTCTCTCATCTTTTAAGTGGGAGAACTTGCACAATTGGTGGCTGACTAAATACTTTTTTACCCTACTGTATGTGTGTATAGATTATTTATAATGCATGTGTTCAGAGTAATTGGTTGTTTGTATACATTTCTGGGGATTATTTTGTTTTAGTTTAGGAGACACAGCAGTACCAAAAGCCAGTTTAGATGCCTTCCACTTGAGGTGTTTCAGGCACGTCCCACTGGGAGGAGACCCCGGGGCAGACCCAGGACTCGGTGGAGAGACTATGTCTCCCAGCTGGTCTGGGAACGCCTTGGTATCCCCTCTGAAGAGCTGGAGCAGGTGGCTGGGGAGAGGGAAGTCTGGACTTCTCTGCTTGAACTGCTGCCTCCGCGACCCGGACCTCCGGAAAAGCGGTAGAAGATGGATGGATGGATGGATGGACACAGCAGTAATTCTGGTTATAAATGGACACTCTTTTAGGACAAGTGGCAGAATAATCCACTTTGCCGTGTGGGGTGGGATGGCAGTCCACCCGTTCCCCCTAGTTTTAGTTGTTTTGGTGCGAGTATGTTGGGCCACATATGATACAGTATCTTCGTCATTTTAGTGCGTGATTCCAGTCGTAAACTAGGGTGGGTCTGAATTGTGTATGTGTGTTTTTGACTTTGGTGAAGTGGGTGGTGGGGGGGTGTAGTTATGATATTAATATTCTGTGGTTTTGTGAGCACGGTGTGGTGCCTCTAGCTTCCGGCCTCGCCACCACACGTGCCTATAAAAGGGCAGCAGGCAGGAGGGGCGGTCTCTTTGTCAACATCTCTGCCTGACGATTGTATGTGTGGTGTGTTGTGCTGCCTCTTTAATAAACGTGTGTTCGGTTCAACACCTGGCCTCATCCTTGGCTCTATATTAGACATAGGGATGTGATTTGGGGTTGAAGAAATTATCTGAAAATCTAGTAGGGGGTCTGGGGGACACAGTTCCCCAGCGGGGTCCGGGGCAGAGCCCCGGTGGGGGGGCAAGGGGGGCGAAGTCCCCTGAAGCTCCTGGGTTTTTATGATTTTTAAGTACCAGAACTGTGCTTAAATGACATAAAACAAACAGCTGAATGTCACTTATTACTGTATAATATTGACTTATGTTCCAAGAAGATAGCATTCCTAAAATATTCCAACAAGCATTATCCATCACATGTGTGGCGTTAAAAATATTTTTTAAATAAAGTCCAAAACATCTTCAGCAGGCAAGATGAAGAAAAGTGAAAAGTGAACTCCTGTGGCAGATATAAGGTGTTTGATCGCCTCTAAGGCATTTGATCGTGTTAATCACAGGATATTGTTTAGGAAAATGATTGACAGGGGGGTTCCCCAAGTACTTAGTACGTATCCTGATTTACTGGTACGCACATCAGAAGATGCTGGTGAAATGGGGGAAGAGTCATTCATCCCCATTTGGTGTGAGCAGTGGTGTCAGACAGGGCAGTATATTATCCCCTATTCTATTTAATCTTTATATGGATGAGTTGTCAGAACAACTGAATGCCTGTAAAACTGGGTGTTTAATAGGGAATAAGTTAGTGAATCATTTTATGTATGCTGATGATCTAGTTATTCTCAGTCCAAGTAGTGCTGGTCTTCAGGAGTTATTAAGAGTGTGTACTGCTTATGGAGAGGAAAATGACATAAAATATAACACAAATAAGAGTTGTGTGCCGATTTGCCGCACTAAAGAAGATTTGTTAATGAAATTCCCTGTCTTTGAATTGGCGGGCAGGGAATTAATTGTCAGGGATAAAATAAAATATCTGGGACATTTTATTAATGATAGAATGACTGATGATGATATTTTCAGACAACGCTGCAAAATCTACATGCAAGCAATTATTCTTGCATGCAGGTTTGGTTTTTGTTCAGATGAGGTGAAACTGGTTCTTTTTAAAACCTATTGTACACCTTTATACACTGCTCATTTATGGATAAATTATAGGAAACAAAGTATGCAGAAATTACAGGTTGCTTACAATGATGCTTTAAGAATTTTACTTAAAAAAGCCTCAATGGTGCAGTGCTTCCGAGTTATTTGTCTCATCACGTGTAAATACACTGCATGCAGTAATAAGGAATCTTATGTATAAATTCATCTGTCGGCTTGATGTATCTAGAAAAGAAATCATTCAAGTCATGTCTAGCATTAAGCTCAGTTCTATTCGCTGTCAGTCACAGTTTAGAAGGCACTGGTACAGTAGTCTTTAAGTCTTTTTAAAGTCTGTACTGTCTTTGTACTTCTTTTAGTAGTTGTGTCTTATTGTTTTGTAACTTTTTGATTGTTTTTCTTATTATCTGTTTTCAACTGTCTTGTTTTATTTTATTTATTTATTTTATTTATTTTTGATGGACCATGAGTCTGGAATAAAGTCTTTGATTGATTGATTGATTGATATAAAGGTCTACATTTAACCATGAGAAACTCCAGGTTAGCTGAGCAGTGTCTCCCAACAGTGAGAGTTCGTGCACCAAGCCTTGTTAATATAAATGCACACTCCCCCACCTCTGGTCTCACCGGAGTCATTAGCTGCTCTGTCTGCCCGGACAGTGTGCCGTCCAGCCAGCTCGACAGCACTGTCAAGTAATTCAATTCAGTTCAGCTTTATTTATAATGCGCCACATCACAACAAAAGCAGTCTCGTGGCACCACACAAGTACTCCACTATGTAGCCATATTTCCATGAAAATCATGATACTGCAGTTCATAAGTTTATTATTGTTGGTGATCCGAAGCCGTAGCTCATCCATTCTGTTCGCCACTGACCGTACATTAGCAAGGAAAATGCTGGGTAGAGAAAGCCGGTGCGGTGTTAGCTTTAGCTTAGCTCTTAGCCCTCCGCGCTTCCCCCACCTTTGTTTACGGTCTCTATGCCGCCTGCGAGCACTTCCGGTCGGCCGGGTAGCTTACTTAGTGTCGGGTGTTCTCCAGAGCTCAGGGATGAAACGTAGGTTGCCGATAAAAAGGTCGTTATTTTGTAATCCAATGTCCAAAAGTTCATTTCGGGTGTAGGATGTAAAAGCGAAGCTGTTCTGAATGAACAGACACGAAATGAGCAGAAATATCGCTGCTAATCCACAAAGTCTGAAGAGACGCTGAACCTCGCGTTGTGCAAGCGCCGCCATCTGGTCTGAAAATTTTTGGAAGATAAAAAAAGCGGAATTCCATGAATTAGCGGAAAAATCACATCCCTATAGACAAAACAAAATGCCCTACTTTCATGACATATCACTGTACTGTGAACTTTTTACGTTTTCCATAAATTTCAACCGAAAGCCAAATATCCCTAACTTTTTGAGACTGTATTTTCACTGTCAAAAAAAAAAAAAAAAGAGAGAGCCATAACAATCATCAGTAGAAGTAAATACACAGAACAATCAAAAACATTATTCAGTCAGTTATTGTTAAAGTTTCATGAATTTGTAGATTACATTATTTTGCTAATAAAGTACAAAGCTCATGAGAACACAATGCTTTCAAATATTCAAAAAGATTTTTTGAAAAAAAAAAAAAAAAAAAAAAAAGACAGTCAATGTCATTTAAAAGGAAAAGAGATCTTTAACAAACCCAGATTTAGAATCCAACTGAAGGAATTGGTTTATGGAATAGTCTGGACACAAATCAAATAAGCCAAATCAAGCAATAAATATTTTTAAAAAGCTCAAAAAATTTAACATGTACCAAAAAAAATTACACACACACACTAATATATATATATACACTCACCGGCCACTTTATTAGGTACACCATGCTAGTAACGGGTTGGACCCCCTTTTGCCTTCAGAACTGCCTCAATTCTTCGTGGCATAGATTCAACAAGGTGCTGGAAGCATTCCTCAGAGAGTTTGGTCCATATTGACATGATGGCATCACACAGTTGGCGCAGATTTGTCGGCTGCACATCCATGATGCAAATCTCCCGTTCCACCACATCCCAAAGATGCTCTATTGGATTGAGATCTGGTGACTGTGGAGGCCATTTGAGTACAGTGAACTCATTGTCATGTTCAAGAAACCAGTCTGAGATGATTCCAGCTTTATGACATGGCGCATTATCCTGCTGAAAGTAGCCATCAGAAGTTGGGTACATTGTGGTCATAAAGGGATGGACATGGTCAGCAACAATACTCAGGTAGGCTGTAGCGTTGCAACGATGCTCAATTGGTACCAAGGGGCCCAAAGAGTGCCAAGAAAATATTCCCCACACCATTACACCACCACCGCCAGCCTGAACCATTGATACAAGGCAGGATGGATCCATGCTTTCATGTTGTTGACGCCAAATTCTGACCCTACCATCCGAATGTCGCAGCAGAAATCGAGACTCATCAGACCAGGCAACGTTTTTCCAATCTTCTATTGTCCAATTTCGATGAGCTTGTGCAAATTGTAGCCTCAGTTTCCTGTTCTTAGCTGAAAGGAATGGCACCCAGCGTGGTCTTCTGCTGCTGTAGCCCATCTGCCTCAAAGTTCGACGTACTGTGCGTTCAGAGATGCTCTTCTGCCTACCTTGGTTGTAACGGGTGGTTATTTGAGTCACTGTTGCCTTTCTATCAGCTCGAACCAGTCTGGCCATTCTCCTCTGACCTCTGGCATCAACAAGGCATTTCCGCCCACAGAACAGCCGCTCACTGGATATTTTTTCTTTTTCGGACCATTCTCTGTAAACCCTAGAGATGGTTGTGCGTGAAAATCCCAGTAGATCAGCAGTTTCTGAAATACTCAGACCAGCCCTTCTGGCACCAACAACCATGCCACGTTCAAAGTCACTCAAATCACCTTTCTTCCCCATATGATGCTCGGTTTGAACTGCAGGAGATTGTCTTGACCATGTCTACATGCCTAAATGCACTGAGTTGCCGCCATGTGATTGGCTGATTAGAAATTAAGTGTTAACGAGCAGTTGGACAGGTGTACCTAATAAAGTGGCCGGTGAGTATATATATATATATATATATATATATATATATATATACAGTATATATATAACAACAGCTAAGGGCTTTTGTTTGGTTGTGATAGGTTAAAATGAGGTGTGCCTTGGAAGGTAGTTGTGAGAGGATATGTCAGCCTTCATATTTTTAATATTTCTTCTATTTCCATGCTTTTGTAAATAGGGTTATGTAAAAAAAAAAAGGGGCAGTTTATATAAGATTTTTCTTCCTTCTGCTTCTTTTCATTCTTGTTTTGGATTGTTTTGGTTGTTTTGTTTGAATAATAATAATAAAAAAAAATCACAGCTCTTGTGATCTGCGTCATGTAGTTGCAACATGCAATTACATTTCTGGAGAGGTGCATGTCAGATCAACACAAGCTATATATTCACTGTAGCCCAGCTGAGCTCTTCGAGTTGGCGAGGTTGGTCAGCGGGTCCTTGATATTGCTATTGTAGTATCATCAGGATTAAACATTGCATGCCATATTCCACAGGTATCAACACTGGTTTACGATATAAAAAAGATTTGCATAAAAAGTTCCAAAATTAAAAGTCACATTTCTGAAACACGCTGGTGCCGATGCAGTCTATTGCAAGTCAAGATAGACTGTGTAGAATATTCACATATTCACTCCGTATTACTCCCAATTATTTGGAATCCCAGAACTGCTATTCAAGACAGCCCAACTAAACATTCATAGTTTCGTGGGTGGCAAGTCTGGAAAATAATCAATAACGGAGAACCATTGGAAAAATTTTGAGAATCTGGAAATATCCACATTCATAAATAGATTTCTAAACGCGTCTCTCTTTACAACTGTGGTAACAATGTGAAAGCTCATTGATTCAACTGCATTACCTAAGTTTTCCTTGGGTACACCAGTGACAGGTGTGCAACTTGTGCAAACAGCATGCCAGTTCAACCATGCAGTCGCAGCTGTTGTGAATTTGTTCACAGGGCACACACATTGTGCCGTCCACGCATGCTCATGCAACGAATTTCCTTTTTTGAAGGGTTGCATTGATAATGGGACAAAGTTAATATAAGCATACACGAACAGCAACTCCCTAAATGTGCATTTTTCCACACCAGTAACCTGAACCTCTGCAGTGTAAACATATGCATGCTCAGTTGATCATGAAGGAAGTTTATTTTGTAATAACATAGATAAGAAGTGTTTTTGGAAAGGAGCGGCTAATACTTTGAGTCCATAACAAGAATAAAAGATGACTCCTCTTACTGTTGTTCTGAGAGAATGTGAAATGTCATGCAATACTGTAGAATAAAAATGATAAGGTAGACACTCATAATTCTGACCCCAACCATCCACCACCTTCTACACTTGAGTGAAGTTGGCTCAACCACTTTCTTGAAATAATAATTTTGTTAGTGCTTTATTTCTGCTCATTTCTACAATTAAAAGAAGCATTTAAAATACCTTTGCCATTTCAAAAATAGTTGTGGTTGACAATACTGTCTGTGTTCCAATCAGACAAAGTGCCTGAGCTGTGACTCTGATGACTTATTAAAACTGCTAATATGACTTCCGGTTATGGCTGCCACGTAGGACGGACGTGTCTCGCTCTGCTCTGCTCCTGGAAAAAAAAAAATCGGCAAATAACTCTCTCATTTGGGACAGAACGTATCCCAGCATTTGGGCGAAGATATGTCGGCGAAGCCTAAGGCTGGAAAACCAGGAAAAGGAAAAAGCGAGCCGCCGAAACAGTCCAAATTAACGGACTTTCAGGTCTGTGACGCAGTAAACAAAACTCCATATATGGCGGAGGAGGCTGGCAACGCTGCGATATCTGCGGGGAATGGCGCAGATGCGCTGATGGCTGCCATGAGTTCAATGAGAGCGGACTTTTCCTCTAGATTTGATGGGATTATGACAGCGTTGGAAGGAATAAGAAAGGAATTGGGTGACTGTGTAGAACGAACGGCGCAGATGGAGCTCCGTCTCGCTAGTGCTGAAGATGACGTCACCCGTCTTCAATTAAAGGTGCGCACTTTGGAAAAAAAAATAAATCTCTGGAAGATAATATTTTGGATTTGGAATCTCGGTCGAGACAGAATAATTTGAGGCTGGTGGGTCTTCCAGAGGAATCAGAAGGTCGGGACGTATGTTCCTTTCTGGAAAAGTGGATTCCGGAGGTGCTGGGCAGCGAGGAGTTGCAATCAGCAGTGGTTCTGGAAAAAGCACATCGTATTGGCCCACGGAGAGATAAGGGACCGCCGAGGACCTTAATTATGAAGTTTCTTAGCAACAGAGACAGGATGAAGATCTTCAACGCTGCACGTGCTAAAGGAGAGATTAAACACCAGGACCAGCAGGTGCGGTTCTACCCAGATTTGGCCACAGGAATCCAGCAATTGAGGAAGCAGTTTGATCCCGTACGTAAGGAGCTGCGCAACCTTGGGATTCGTCATGGTGTAATCTATCCTGCGAGACTGCTGACCACGTATGAGGGCAGAACCCACATCTTCAAGACCCCAGAGGAGGCGCAGGAGTTCATCAAGAAGATCAAAGAAGAAGAAGAGACTGGTGGGAGCTAAGCATGAACAAAATATAAGGTAGAATAATTAAGCATTTGCACAGGCATCTGACTGACTTGAAGTAAATAGTAAGTTTACAAAATATAGATTGTATTATATATTAAAAAAACAAAACAAAAACAAAACAAACAAAAAAAAAAAAAACTATGATGTACAAAGTTGTTAAAAATTTTGGAGTTAAGTTGGAAAACTACAGAGGAGAGTTAATGTTACGTCATTAAAAGCAGTAGAGTTAGGGTGATTGGGAGGATGAAGAAGGAGTGGCTTAGGCTGTTCCCCGTGGGTGTGGAACGGTCGATGGCTATATCGGGAGACAGAATTTTTCTTTTAATTTTGGGGGGTTTGCCACAAGTGTGGGAAGGGGAAATTTGTTTGTGTGTAGTTTGTAGGATGAATGTTCAACCACTCATGTTTTTGCTTCTCTGTATGAGCATGTTTACACTGCAAGGTAATCCCAAACTCTCTATTGATCATGGACCAAAGTGTTAATCTTAATTTAACTTCATGGAATTGCAGAGGTCTACAAAATTTAAAAAAACTTAAACAAGTTATGAATAAAATAAAGGACATGGGTTCAAGTATTGTGTTTTTACAAGAAACTCATCTGATAGAGGAGGATGTTAAAAGAATTAGGAGTAGATGGCAGGGAAGTGTATTCACCTCTTCATTTTCATCCCGAGCCAGGGGAGTTATGACTCTCATACATAAATCAGTTCCTTTTCAAGTGAAAAATGTAATTGGAGACAAATTTGGAAGATATGTAATCATTCAAGGTTCTTTGCTATTAGAAAATATAAATCTTGTGAACTTATATGGTCCCAATATAGATGATCAGAAGTTCTTTGCTAATTTATTTCTCATCTTATCATCACTTACAGGGCAACATATAATAGCAGGGGATTTTAATTGTACATTGAATCCAGGTGTGGATAGATCAACAGGACTGGATTGTACGCACATTGGATGTAGGATGACTATTAATCATTTTATGAAAGAATTGAGATTGTTAGATATATGGAGAGAAATGAAACCACAAGTTAAAGCCTATTCTTGTTATTCCAGTACCTACAAGACATTCTCACGTATTGATTATTTTTTGATTTCCACAGAATTAAGGTCCAAGATTCAAAACTGCTTTTATGATAACATCGTGATCTCTGATCATGCACCCTGTTGTCTAATATATGTAGATAAAAAATTGACAAAGGAATCAGGTAGATGGCAATTTCAGCATAAATGGCTTCAGGATGAGGAATTTGTCAAGTATATAGAAAAACAGATAGACGAGTTCTTTGACATCAATACTACACAAACATCAGCATGTGTAAAGTGGGAGGCTTTCAAAGCTTTTATTAGGGGACATATTATTAGTTATACAGGATCAAAATCTAAGAAGACTCGAGAGGAGAGAGCTAAATTGGAACATAAAATAAAAAGTCTTCAGGAAAAAGTGTATGGAGGAAGTGACCCAAGGTTGGAGAATGAATTACTGATTTTGAGAGCTGAATACGACAAAAAATCAGTGAATAGAGCTGCCTCGAGTCTTCTAAGATTGAAACAATCTTTTTATGAACAAGGTGAAAAATCAGGAAAATTATTAGCATGGCAGATTAAACAATTGGAAATTAAAACACCAATTACCAGTATTATAAGTAACGGACAGGTAGTTATAGATCCTTTAGAAATTAATAGAGCCTTTAGAGATTACTATGAAAAATTATATGATACCAAAAATGAATCTGATTTAACAAAACTAAATGGGTTTTTGAACGAACTATCTATACCGTGTATACCAAATGAAAACAGGGAGATATTGGAGTCTAAAATTAGTCAAGAAGAAGTTGGGCTAGCCATTGATAATATGAAATCAGGAAAAAGTGCAGGACCAGATGGTCTTCCAGTTGACCTTTATAAAAAATTTAAGAATAAATTAATAAAACCTTTTTTGGAAATGGTTTTAGAAGCATTTCAAAATAATAATTTACCATCATACATAAATAATGCCTTAATTATACTGCTGCCAAAACCAGGTAAGCCCTCTAATAAATGTGAAAATATGAGACCAATAAGCCTATTAAACGCCGACCTTAAGATAATCTGTAAAATTTTAGCAAGACGAATACAAGAAATTTTACCAAATATTATTAATCGAGATCAGAATGGCTTTATAAAGGGTAGACAAGGCTTCCATAATGTAAGAAGACTATTTAATATTATTTATTTTAATAAAGAAGCACCGGATACAGCTCTCCTATCATTGGACGCCGAAAAGGCCTTTGATAGAGTTGAATGGCCCTTTCTTTTTGAAGTCCTACAAAGGTTTGGACTTGGAAATAATTTCATAAAATGGGTTCAAATAATATACAATAATGCTACAGCAGAAATCCTAACAAATAACAATATTTCAAAACCAATAAAAATCAATAGAGGATGTCGACAAGGCTGTCCACTTTCACCTTTACTGTTTACTATGGCAATTGAACCTTTAGCGATAGCGATACGTTTACATTCACAAATATATGGAATTAAAGTTGGACCAACAGAACATAAAATCTCCCTGTACGCCGATGATATTGTAACGTGCTGCTCGACATGGCGACGTCCCACCGGGAGATTCGAACTCACGCCTCCCGCTCCGGAGTCCCGCACTCTACCTGTGTCGCCAATAGGGTCAACCCACTTGGCAAGCCAAGTAGGGTGCTCATATTGAGTTCGCTACACTACTCCCCTCTGGTTCTCGACATCGTCCCGATGTCAGCGCCCCATTACTGCTTTGGACAGGAGATCCCACTTCTGACACCAGTGTAACGTGCTGCTCGACATGGCGACGTCCCACCGGGAGATTCGAACTCACGCCTCCCGCTCCGGAGTCCCGCACCCTACCTGTGTCGCCAATAGGGTCAACCCACTTGGCAAGCCAAGTAGGGTGCTCATATTGAGTTCGCTACACTACTCCCCTCTGGTTCTCGACATCGTCCCGATGTCAGCGCCCCATTACTGCTTTGGACAGGAGATCCCACTTCTGACACCAGTGTAACGTGCTGCTCGACATGGCGACGTCCCACCGGGAGATTCGAACTCACGCCTCCCGCTCCGGAGTCCCGCACTCTACCTGTGTCGCCAATAGGGTCAACCCACTTGGCAAGCCAAGTAGGGTGCTCATATTGAGTTCGCTACACTATAATTTTGTTTATGTCGAATCTAAAAAAATCAATTCCAACCTTGTTGAATTTAATAAAGAATTTTGGGGAAATATCAGGATATAAAATAAATAAAACTAAATCTTCAATATTAATGCTAAATGAGACCCAGAGAAATTACCCAGCCCCTGAGGCAAATCAATTCAATGTTGTAAATCAGTTTAAATATTTAGGAATCCAAATTATGCCTAAGCTAGAATCAGTCGCCAGCGTCAACTATGAAGCCTTAATGTCAGATATCAATGAGTTAACTCAGAGATGGATGTCACTACCAATGTCGATGATCGGGAGAATCAATATACTTAAAAGTAATATTTTACCTAAAATACTTTATTTATTTCAATACATTCCCTTATCACCACCTTTAGATCTATTCTCAAGAATAAAAAAAAAGTTAGTGGAATTTATATGGAACAACAGGAGGGCTAGATTACGTCTGTCTTTATTATATTTACCATTTGATCGTGGAGGTCTGAAATGTCCAAATTTTATGTTGTATTATTGGTCGGCACAACTGAGGTCTATGACATATTATTTTTCATCAAATGATCTCCCTCACTGGACTGAAATGGAATCATACAATTTACCTTTACCTCTTCCCATATTCATATACTCAGATTCGGCAAAAAAATTACAAAAACAAGTTAAAAATCCATTTGTAAAGCATATGATCAAAATATGGTGTGAAGCTAAAAACTATTTAAAAGAACCACAGTTATTGTCACAATTTAGTCCAATATGGGGTAATCAATATTTTAAACCAGGGAGAGCGGACGCTGTATTTAAAGTATGGAATTTAAAAGGGATACAAAAGATTCAGGATTTATATTTGCCATGTGCAGACAACATAATGTCTTTTGAAGAGCTGAGGATCAAATTTAATCTCAATAGAACACATTTTTTTAAATATCTTCAACTTAGAAACTTTATTCGATCAAATCAAAATAAAGCTCTCACTCGACCTATTTATTCATCCTTGGAAAAAATGATGAAAGATAGTAAAAGAAAGGGTATTATTTCAGAGTTTTATAACTCATTGACACTATCTTCAAGTGAAAATTCACTGAAAAGATTAAACTACTGGAAAGAAGATCTGCAAATTGAAATTTCGGAGGAACAATGGGAATTGGCTTGTACAGAAGCTCAAACCAAATCAATAAATGCACGCCTTAAATTGATACATTTCAAATGGTTAATGCGGATGTATGTTACACCGGAGGAGTTAAATAGATATAACAAAAATATACCAGATACATGCACAAAATGCATGGAAAGTAAAGGAACCCTATTTCATTGTTTATGGGAATGTAGATTAATAAGAATGTTTTGGGAAGAGGTGAGGGTAACAATTGAAAAAATAATCTCAAAACAAATCATACTGAATCCTAAACTGTTTTTGTTGGGTCTGTACCCAGAAAAGCATAATTTTAATAAAAGTGAAAGAACATTCATAGACCTCAGTTTGCTTAATGCCAAAAAATGTATTGCACTATTATGGAAAAAGACTCATAGACCAGATGTGACTCAGTGGTTAAGACAGATGTTAACAAACCTTCCATTAGAAAGAATAACATATATACTGAAATCAAAGGAAATTGTGTTTGAGAATATATGGAGACCTTTTATTGATTATGTAAAAAATTTAAACATAACTCTTGAAGAAGAAGGTGAATGATGTGTGTGGACCTTGTAAATTCCAAACTGGTGAACATAATATGTATACTTATGTATTGGATTGTCTAGACTAAACAGAGGAGCATTGTTGAAGACTTGATTTTGTTGGTGGTTGTTGGTGTTTTTAGTGCATTTTTTTTTTTTTTTTTTTGTAGTACTTTAGCGTTAGTGTTTGATTGTTTGTATCATGTTTGTTAAAAAAAAAAAAAAGGTTCAATAAAGATATTGTGGGAAAAAAAAAAAAGCTGCTAATATCTCAAAATTAAAGACAGCACAAATAATTTAAGGGCACAAACCAGCACAAATGTACCACTAACAACCAGCACCGTTTTTGATTATTTTCCTTGATCTTGAGAACAACTTGGATGCAGACCCAGCTGAGGATCATTGTGAGTGAGTTTGCTGAACATTGGAGCAAATGCTAAGGACAGGGGTCTGCAACCTGTGGCTCTGGAGACAAACTCATACATTTCCAAGAAAACAAGCAATTTTAAGAAAAAGGCGTGCACATTGATGAGAACAACATCCTAAAAAGCAGTCAATTTGAAAATCTGAAAAATTATGCAAAAAAATCATAAATTTAAGGAAAAATTTTACAACCCATAAATTCATAAGAAAAAAGTCAAAATTTCTGGAAACAAAATCATAAATTTACTGGAAAAAGTTGGGGAGTTTTATGAGAAAAATTTTATAAATTTATGTAAGAAATGCTGCAGTTTTGCCCATGAACGCTAATAAATTTATAAAGAAAAATACATTTATGACAAAAGCTGAAAATTTAAGAAAACCATTCTCAAAATTTTAGGAAAATGTTGCCGTTTTTGAAGAACAAAAAACCAGACGAATTGGCAAGAAAAAAGTCACTAATTTACCTGAAAAAGCTACAATTTTATTAGAAAATGGTTGCAAATTTACATGAAAAGGGCAGCATTTTTAAAGGGTAACAATCAGATAAGACAATCTCATGAGAAAAGCAGAACATTATGCCAAAAATATCCAAATTTATGAAAAAGGCTTGCAACTTTATGGGGCAAAATGTCACAAATTTACATGGAAAAAGTCTTCAATTTTACTCGATAAAGATATTAAATTAAAAAAAAAAAAAAAACATGCCAAATTTAGAAAAAAAAAATTTATGTCTAAAACATAAATTTTGAAGAAAAAAATAGTTTGAGGAAAATTCTGCTCAAAGGATAATAGTCTGAGGATAATTCTGCTGTTATACTTTAGTTTTTAGGTTCAGATTAGGGATGTTAATGATTAATTGTCGATAAGAATTTAGTCAACTAACTTAAATTAGTTGTCAATTAATTGATAACTCAGCAGTCCTTTTCAATGGGAGCTTATTCTATGAAATGTAGTAGCGTTGCCATCCAGGCGGGGGCGCATGCGGTCACCCACTGCGGCCTTTCAACCAAAACTTAAGAAAAAGCAGAAGACGCCAAGCCCCCAGAGCGTATGCGTTGTGCAGAGCGAAAAAACTCACCCTTCCGGGTTACGTCGGAGAGCCGCGTGCTTCAAATCAGCAGGGCGGAGAAACAGACCAAGGCAAGGAAAAAACTACATGAGCACAAAAACCCATCCCTGCTGCCTCCATCCCCCGCTAGGCAAGAAAGCAGACCGGACCCAAGTTACTGAGGTAACATTTCAACACAGCAACAGAGGATCCGGGTTTGCACTAACAGGACAGGCTGGCATTGCCTTCACAGCAGCTACAGACGGTCAGACAGCAGCTCACTCTGAGTTTCTGTAATATTTGTGTTATTGTTGCAAACACAGTCATCTGCTGCAACTTCGAAATTAATATAATCTGTCAGAATAATGATAGACAGCCCTCTGATTCATTTCCACTCTGTGTTGTGACGCAGTGACACCTACTTCATTGCATGTTTATCTGCGTTTCCTATTCAAATGTCCGCTGAGATGAGATGACCAAGGACCCACATTGCTTGCAGGGTCAACTAGTGCGTATAACCTATCAGATATCAGAGGAGCCCAGATCATACTGGGTTTGTCTGGATTGCCGGGGTACTGTGATAATGTTTAACATGCAACAGATGAAGCAGCCCACAATTGATTTTCCTGTTAAAACAGTCTACTAGTGCATCACAGTAAATTAGAACAAGATTTTTTTTGTAATATAACTAAAAAAAGATAAATTTTATGATATTGATAGATAGATACATACAGTTAATTGTTAATGGTTTTTAAAATAAAAAATCATGACATTTGTAATTTACTGAGATACACCAGCACATAAGTACACATTATACAGTACAAAATTTGTTAAACTACAAAAAAATGCTATTGTCTGTAGTGAAAAAAAAAAAAAAAAAAAAACTCAAATGGCACAAAAAAAAATTGAGGAATATGATGTTCAGGTTTTATTCAGTATATCAAAAACAGTAATAATTAACTTTTTATATGTTAAAGATAGAAAGACCATATTGTAATGAGGGAAATTCAGATTCTCAGGAAAATTGCCACTTATTAATTAATTGTTAAATTGATAAGGTGAATCAATTAACAATTAATGAATTAATCAATAACTTGCATCCCTAGCGCAGATATTTTTGTGGCTCCATACAGACTTTTTTTTCTATAAAAATCACTCACAGTGGCTCTTTGTGTAGCACAGGTTCCTCACCCCAGACATAGGAGTAGTGATTCCACTGAAATCTGGATGGACGGACAGGCGTGTGATGTCGGGTTTAAGTACTTTTATTTGTGAAGTGTGGTGTAGTGGTGGCCACTTCCTCTTCTGCCACTGCACCACCCCATAAATACCAGGGGGCATCCATTTTACGGCCTCTTTGCCAATGTCCCTGCCTGGTGGCTGTATTGTGTCACCAACCTACAATAAAGCTGAGTTTGTATGTTCACCTGGCCTCATCATTGAATAAGGTATTTTCAGACATAACATTTTGGCGACAAGGACAAACTACGGAGGCATGTATTACACCACTTCGCCCCTTCCTGGAGCTCCTGTGCAAGCCGCCTATGCCCTGGCCAAGATGGTTTGCAGCTTTCCAAAACTACATCGTCGTGCTCGACCTGGGTGAGCTAAATAAGCTAAGAGCACATGTGCTCCTTGTACATAATTTGGGAATTGAGGGCCAGCGTATTCTGCATACACTCAGGGCTTCAGACTCGTATGAGGATGTAGTCGAGTTGCTAGCGCGCCATTTTCACACTCCGGACAGCATGACCGTCCGGAGAATTAGGTTCTGACAACGACACTAGCGAGTGGGTGAGCCTGTCCGCCAGTTTGTTGCCGACCTGCAGCAACTGGCTAACAAATGTTGTTTTGGGCCATTGGAGGAGGAAATGGTACATGATCAGCTGGTGGAGCACAAACCAGCACTGCTCTACGAGCTAGGCTACTCACGGTGCCAAATGACCTAATGTTAGCCAGGGCTGCTGAGCTAGCTCTCCAAATAGAGACCACAGACAAGCTAGCTTCAGAGTTAAAGTGGTGCCAGTCACAACAGCAGCTGGAGCCTACCGCCACAGCATTAGTAGTAGACCCTGATAGCGAGGATAGTCTGACTGACGACAACACAGACATCAACACTGTCAGCCGAAGGTCTGCCCCGGCAAAACTCCTGTGCATGGGTTGGGGGTCTGCGAAGCACCAATACAAGGCTAGGGATTGCCCGGCTACAGGGAAGCATTGTGGCAAGTGTGGATGCTTGAACCATTATGTTAGAGTGTATCTCAGCCAGAGAGCCCATGGAAGAAATCACTTCGCCCGTCCCCAACAACTATCCACACGGTGTCCCAGAGTACCAGCAGGTACGCATTCTGCGCAGTGGAGCTAGACGGTGTGGAGGTGCCGCTTCTGCTTGACACAGGGGTGGAGGGATCGATGCTTAATTGGGCCATGGTGAAGAAGTTTTTTTTCCCCCCACTACAGGATAAAAGCTAACCCAGCGTCACTTTACGGTTAAGGAGGTCGGAGGTTATGCATGGTTGGAACGTTGGTGTTAATGGTTCAGTGAAAGTCTGTGACAATGGCGGACTTCATGTTTCACGTGGCGGCCCAAGGCAACAACATGACTGTGACTTGTTTTATGGACTGGGTTTCACCATTAAAGATGGCGCTGGAGAAGAACAGTCTGACTGTGGCCAGTGGAACTCTCTGGTTCCGGTGGTAGAGAACAACGTGTGGGACAAAGAACTAACAGACACCACGGCGGTCAAGCAGGACCAGCCTCGTGCAGGAGGGTCTCAGTGCCGGCGCTCGGAAGATGATAGAAAGGGGTACTGAGCGTGGTGGCGAGGCACCTGCGTTGGCGAGTGACGTCAATATGCTAGCCCCCAATTCCTCCGGAGCTTGACTGCAAAGGGATGGAGGATCGGCGGCTGCGATGACGACCACTACAACGGCTTTAGAAGAGGACAGGGCCAGACCGACGGGCACGGAGAGACCGCGTGCCAAGCAGCACCATATCAGGCCGAGCAGAACCCTGCTTAAGGTCATGGACTTGGTCTGGGTTCGAGAAGTGGGATGTCCACAGCAAGTATGGGCCAGACGACAGCCAGCGGAACATCTACGCATCGCGGCTAAGCTGGGCGCAGCTTACTTCCAACTGTTGGATGGTTCGGCGAGGCATGCCAACGAGCTGCAGCGTGCCCGGGAAGAGACTTCTGGTGGCGGCGCTGGATTTGAGCAGCAGTCTGTGGTGATGAGGAGAGGCGCTTTCATCCACGGGATCAGCCACTATTCTGAGAGCCTGCTACCTCCAGGGGTGTGCCTACTGAGGGGCTGCCCTAGGCCCCCCAAGCCGGTTCTACCCTTTTCTGCTGAAGGACAGTAGTGTAAATTTAACAAAAAGTTCTAATGCCTATATGTTTGTGTGTTTTAAAAAAAAAAAAAAAAAAAAAAAAAAGAGACTAAAATGTTATTGTTCTGGCCGTATTAATATTTTAGGAGCACGGCAATTTTCTAAGTTACTGGTGGACTTTCAGTTAGTTTACAGGTGGCAGAATAACCCACCTTGCTGTGTGGGGTGGGACGGTAGTCCACCCGTCATCCCTAGTTTAGGTTTGTTGTGTGAATGTGATAGGCCATTTAGCGATTTCAGTTCTGGTTTCTTAGTGTGTGATTTGGGCATCAGATTAGGGAGGGTCTTAATGGCATGTGTATTTTTGGACTTTCTACGGGGGAAGGGGGAATGTGATGTTGGGTTTAAGTACTTTTATTTGTGAAGTACTGTGTAGTGGTGGCCACTTTCTCTTCCACCACTGCACCACCCCATAAATACCAGGAAGCATCCCTTTTATGGCATCTTTGCTGATGCCCCTACCTGGTGGCTGTACTGACCAACCTACAATAAAGCTGAGTTTGTACGTTCACCTGGCCTCATCACTGAATAAGGTATTTTCAGACAAAAGGCAGTCGCCACATCATCACATTAGCTTTCAAGGAAAAAAAATGGGTACAGTAGCCAATGTAGCCTAACCAATAGCAACAATTTCTTCATTATTTCAAGAAAGTGACTAAGCAACTTTACCCACATATTGTATGAAAAATAGACTCACTTCCAGTGTAGTTGGCAATTCAATTACACACAACTGACTAAAGTAGGTAAGTAGTAGTAAGTAGTGTAGGCTGCACGGTGGCGCAGTGGTTTAGCACTGTGGCAGCACAGTTTTACCCTCGGCCGGGGGATCGTGAGATCGTGGGTTCGATCCCAGCCCCCGACCAACAGTGAGCTGTGTGGAGTTTGCATGTTCTCCCCGTGTTGCGCGGGTTTACTCCGGGATTTCTCCGGTTTCCTCCCGCACACCAAAAACATGTAGGTTTAGGGCGCTCGCGCACGCAGCGACCAGCAGCCGATGGCTTGTCACCAGACTGCAAACCAAGTCTACCTACGGGTACAAATAAGTAACAAAAAAAACAAAAAAAAAAGTGGTCAATGTTTGCCACCCAAACCCAAAATGCATTTTCCAACTTCTTGCAAGTAATGATCCACACATCTTCAGTAACAATAAGTAGGAGAGGTAAACTCAGGAATAACGCCAAATTAGGTTTCACTACTTTACACCTTTTCAAAGTTAAACAAGTTAAAGTTGTTACACATTTAACATGGCTTTAACACCTTCAGCCTTTATTCTGGTTCAGTCAAATTCTAATTCGTTTTGACTAGTGTGAACACAGCAATCTCACTCCGGTCATGGAGAAAGCAATCAAGGCCTCCAAAAAGAGATGGCCTTTATCTGAATCACTGGGCAAAAACTGCTGAGGTGCTCCTGGTAGGAAAGTATACTTAACCAAAACAGGTGCAAAAGCTATGAATCACAAGATTTCAGAGCTTTGGATTATGAGAAGATTTTAATTTCTTTTGTTTGTACTGTGCTGCAGGATGAATCATGAACAAACATGAGGTCGTGACAAGATGTTCAAAAATGCTGAAATTTATATACTGCAACAAACAGGAAAAGAGGTTTCAGAGGACTGCCAAACAATGCCGCAACAAGATGGGAAAAAAAAACATCAGGAGGAGTATATTAAAGTATGAAATGTAATGAATAAAATGGGGAGATATGGTAAGTAAAAGAGGCCTTCCTGAATTTAATTTTCCCAACTCCCAGTGAAAAAATAATTCAGCTTAAGTTAGTTATGGAACGCTATTAAAAGAAATTTTGTGGTGAATGTGTCATTTAATTCAGACTCAATAAGGTAAATCATGCAGTGGTGTGTATCAAACAATAGGTATGATAATATACAATTAGCAACATTTTCACTGTAATCTGTTCATGCCAATATTCTACGTGGTGCCCTATACATAATTTATCAAAGAATGCATTTAAAAGTTGGCTGAGATGGCGGGTTTAGACCAAAGTGAAATGTCTAAATGGCCTCTTGTTCTACAAGTAAAAGCAAAAAACACTCCAAAAAAGTAATAAAAGTGGAATTTGCATCTATTCACCGTTTTCTAGATAGAATGGCAAAGACGTAGGACAGATTACATGTATTTTTAAATGACAGGAGAAATCTAATGTTGATACTTTCTTAATGTTAGTAATTTTTTAATCCAACCAAGTTGCAACTTTTCACTCATACATTTGTGCCATTTTAGTCATAAATGTGACTTTTTCTTTGTAAATTTGAGCTTTTTTTCCCCTCATAAATTTGCATTTTCTAAAATATTTGTGAGGGTTTTCTTGTCACAGCTTTTCTCATATGCCAGACATTTTCCATGTAAATTTGTAATTTTTTTTCAAAACAAATGTACTGACATTTTTCTTGTAAATTTGAGACTTTCTTGTAAATCTGTGAGATTCTTTTCCCCTGGTAAGTTTTTAAACTTTCTCGGTAAATTTTAGTTTTTAACCTAATTTTTCCCCAGTAAAATGGCCACCACTCCCCCTCATGAAACTGACAATTTCATCCTAAATTTTCCATATTTTTTCTGGTAAAATTTTCCAACTTTTCCCCTCAAATCTGGCATTCACTCTGTAAACTTGTCAGCGTCTTTCTCCTTCATAAAGTTTCCATTATTCCTTCTAAATTTACCAATGTTTAAAATAAACCTGCCACCGTTCGATAGTAAATTTGCCACATTTTTGCTCATAAATCTCCCATCATTTATTTCCTTGTAAATTTGCCAATGTTTTCTTGGATTTTTTTAAACCTTTTCTCATAAACCTGCCATTTTAAAATCATATTTTCCAATTTCTTGTAAATTTGTAATGCTTACTCAAATGTATATTTTGCCCGCAAATTTCTCCTCGTTTCATTCGTAAATGTTCTACTTTTTCCCTGGAAAATTAGCCCTGCCATCTATTTCATATCATAACCTAAAAGTATTCCTTGAGCCCTTGGTGATTTCCTCCAAATGGGAGCGTGAACGCTACAGGTAAATTGGTTTGTCGCACACGTCACCGACACTATCATGAACAATCAAATGCACTTGTTCCAACGGGTGTACAACAAAAGGCTTGTGCGGGCACGCTTTCTTCTGGCTGCTCCAACACGGGACGAAAACGGCCATTGTAAGCTAGCGTTACCGTCAAAAACAGAACTGCGGCGTTTATTTCAGTTCTGGCTTATCGAAGTTCCCATGCAAGAGACTAATATCAGCGCACAATCACACCTAAGTTTTGATTTATTAAAGGCGTTTACATGTTAAAATCCAAAAACGACCGCTGCCCGAAATACTGCAACTTAAGTTTTAAAGGTTATAAAACAGACATATAGTTTCACTCACCTCCGAGAATAAATGACGTGATCATAGTCGTTTGGCGCCCAGGTTTTAGTCCTATATGGCGACACTACTGTCTAGTAGTTGTGGGGCTCTACTTCCCTCTTTCTGTTTTCCAACATCCTCCACACGGAGGAGGAGGAGCAAGAGGAGGAGCAAGAGCAGGAGCAGCCTTCCTGCTCAGAGCCGAGGGGGAGGACTGCTGGAACACAGACACGCAGCAGGACGACCAGCGTTTTTTTTTTTCCACAATATCTTTATTGAACCCTTTTTTTTTTTTTTAACAAACATGATACAAACAATCAAACACTAAAGTACTACTACAAAAAAAAAAAAAAATGCACTAAAAACACCAACAACCACCAACAACCAACAACCGGCTGCACGGTGGCGCAGTGGTTTAGCACTGTGGCAGCACAGTTTTACCCTCGGCCGGGGGACCGCGGGGATCATGAGATCGTGGGTTCGATCCCAGCCCCCGACCAACAGTGAGCTGTGTGGAGTTTGCATGTTCTCCCCGTGTTGCGCGGGTTTACTCCGGGATTTCTCCGGTTTCCTCCCGCTTACCAAAAACATGTAGGTTTAGGGCGCTCGCGCACGCAGCGACCAGCAGCCGGTGGCTTGTCACCAGACTGCAAACCAAATCTACCTACGGGTACAAATAAGTAACAAAAAAAAAAAAAAAAAAAATCAAGTCTTCAACAATGCTCCTCTGTTTAGTCTAGACAATCCAATACATAAGTATACATATTATGTTCACCAGTTTGGAATTTACAAGGTCCACACACATCATTCACCTTCTTCTTCAAGAGTTATGTTTAAATTTTTTACATAATCAATAAAAGGTCTCCATATATTCTCAAACACAATTTCCTTTGATTTCAGTATATATGTTATTCTTTCTAATGGAAGGTTTGTTAACATCTGTCTTAACCACTGAGTCACATCTGGTCTATGAGTCTTTTTCCATAATAGTGCAATACATTTTTTGGCATTAAGCAAACTGAGGTCTATGAATGTTCTTTCACTTTTATTAAAATTATGCTTTTCTGGGTACAGACCCAACAAAAACAGTTTAGGATTCAATATGATTTGTTTTGAGATTATTTTTTCAATTGTTACCCTCACCTCTTCCCAAAACATTCTTATTAATCTACATTCCCATAAACAATGAAATAGGGTTCCTTTACTTTCCATGCATTTTGTGCATGTATCTGGTATATTTTTGTTATATCTATTTAACTCCTCCACCACTCGGTGTAACATACATCCGCATTAACCATTTGAAATGTATCAATTTAAGGCGTGCATTTATTGATTTGGTTTGGGCTTCTGTACAAGCCAATTCCCATTGTTCCTCTGAAATTTCAATTTGCAGATCTTCTTTTCAGTAGTTTAATCTTTTCAGTGAATTTTCACTTGAAGATAGTGTCAATGAGTTATAAAACTCTGAAATAATACCCTTTCTTTTACTATCTTTCATCATCATTTTTTCCAAGGATGAATAAATAGGTCGAGTGAGAGCTTTATTTTGATTTGATCGAATAAAGTTTCTAAGTTGAAGATATTTAAAAAAAATGTGTTCTATTGAGATTAAATTTGATCCTCAGCTCTTCAAAAGACATTATGTTGTCTGCACATGGCAAATATAAATCCTGAATCTTTTGTATCCCTTTTAAATTCCATACTTTAAATACAGCGTCCGCTCTCCCTGGTTTAAAATATTGATTACCCCATATTGGACTAAATTGTGACAATAACTGTGGTTCTTTTAAATAGTTTTTAGCTTCACACCATATTTTGATCATATGCTTTACAAATGGATTTTTAACTTGTTTTTGTAATTTTTTTGCCGAATCTGAGTATATGAATATGGGAAGAGGTAAAGGTAAATTGTATGATTCCATTTCAGTCCAGTGAGGGAGATCATTTGATGAAAAATAATATGTCATAGACCTCAGTTGTGCCGACCAATAATACAACATAAAATTTGGACATTTCAGACCTCCATGATCAAATGGTAAATATAATAAAGACAAACGTAATCTAGCCCTCCTGTTGTTCCATATAAATTCCACTAACTTTTTTTTAATTCTTGAGAATAGATCTAAAGGTGGTGATAAGGGAATGTATTGAAATAAATAAAGTATTTTAGGTAAAATATTACTTTTAAGTATATTGATTCTCCCGATCATCGACATTGGTAGTGACATCCATCTCTGAAGTAACTCATTGATATCTGACATTAAGGCTTCATAGTTGATGCTGGCGACTGATTCTAGCTTAGGCATAATTTGGATTCCTAAATATTTAAACTGATTTACAACATTGAATTGATTTACCTCAGGGGCTGGGTAATTTCTCTGGGTCTCATTTAGCATTAATATTGAAGATTTAGTTTTATTTATTTTATATCCTGATATTTCCCCAAAATTCTTTATTAAATTCAACAAGGTTGGAATTGATTTTTTTAGATTCGACATAAACAAAATTATATCATCGGCGTACAGGGAGATTTTATGTTCTGTTGGTCCAACTTTAATTCCATATATTTGTGAATGTAAACGTATCGCTATCGCTAAAGGTTCAATTGCCATAGTAAACAGTAAAGGTGAAAGTGGACAGCCTTGTCGACATCCTCTATTGATTTTTATTGGTTTTGAAATATTGTTATTTGTTAGGATTTCTGCTGTAGCATTATTGTATATTATTTGAACCCATTTTATGAAATTATTTCCAAGTCCAAACCTTTGTAGGACTTCAAAAAGAAAGGGCCATTCAACTCTATCAAAGGCCTTTTCGGCGTCCAATGATAGGAGAGCTGTATCCGGTGCTTCTTTATTAAAATAAATAATATTAAATAGTCTTCTTACATTATGGAAGCCTTGTCTACCCTTTATAAAGCCATTCTGATCTCGATTAATAATATTTGGTAAAATTTCTTGTATTCGTCTTGCTAAAATTTTACAGATTATCTTAAGGTCGGCGTTTAATAGGCTTATTGGTCTCATATTTTCACATTTATTAGAGGGCTTACCTGGTTTTGGCAGCAGTATAATTAAGGCATTATTTATGTATGATGGTAAATTATTATTTTGAAATGCTTCTAAAACCATTTCCAAAAAAGGTTTTATTAATTTATTCTTAAATTTTTTATAAAGGTCAACTGGAAGACCATCTGGTCCTGCACTTTTTCCTGATTTCATATTATCAATGGCTAGCCCAACTTCTTCTTGACTAAATTTAGACTCCAATATCTCCCTGTTTTCATTTGGAATACACGGTATAGATAGTTCGTTCAAAAACCCATTTAGTTTTGTTAAATCAGGTTCATTTTTGGTATCATATAATTTTTCATAGTAATCTCTAAAGGCTCTATTAATTTCTAAAGGATCTATAACTACCTGTCCTTTACTTATAATACTGGTAATTGGTGTTTTAATTTCCAATTGTTTAATCTGCCATGCTAATAATTTTCCTGATTTTTCACCTTGTTCATAAAAAGATTGTTTCAATCTTAGAAGACTCGAGGCAGCTCTATTCGCTGATTTTTTGTCGTATTCAGCTCTCAAAATCAGTAATTCATTCTCCAACCTTGGGTCACTTCCTGCATACACTTTTTCCTGAAGATTTTTTATTTTATGTTCCAATTTAGCTCTCTCCTCTCGAGTCTTCTTAGATTTTGATCCTGTATAACTAATAATATGTCCCCTAATAAAAGCTTTGAAAGCCTCCCACTTTACACATGCTGATGTTTGTGTAGTATTGATGTCAAAGAACTCGTCTATCTGTTTTTCTATATACTTGACAAATTCCTCATCCTGAAGCCATTTATGCTGAAATTGCCATCTACCTGATTCCTTTGTCAATTTTTTATCTACATATATTAGACAACAGGGTGCATGATCAGAGATCACGATGTTATCATAAAAGCAGTTCTGAATCTTGGACCTTAATTCTGTGGAAATCAAAAAATAATCAATACGTGAGAATGTCTTGTAGGTACTGGAATAACAAGAATAGGCTTTAACTTGTGGTTTCATTTCTCTCCATATATCTAACAATCTCAATTCTTTCATAAAATGATTAATAGTCATCCTACATCCAATGTGCGTACAATCCAGTCCTGTTGATCTATCCACACCTGGATTCAATGTACAATTAAAATCCCCTGCTATTATATGTTGCCCTGTAAGTGATGATAAGATGAGAAATAAATTAGCAAAGAACTTCTGATCATCTATATTGGGACCATATAAGTTCACAAGATTTATATTTTCTAATAGCAAAGAACCTTGAATGATTACATATCTTCCAAATTTGTCTCCAATTACATTTTTCACTTGAAAAGGAACTGATTTATGTATGAGAGTCATAACTCCCCTGGCTCGGGATGAAAATGAAGAGGTGAATACACTTCCCTGCCATCTACTCCTAATTCTTTTAACATCCTCCTCTATCAGATGAGTTTCTTGTAAAAACACAATTCTTGAACCCATGTCCTTTAATTTATTCATAACTTGTTTAAGTTTTTTTAAATTTTGTAGACCTCTGCAATTCCATGAAGTTAAATTAAGATTAACACTTTGGTCCATGATCAATAGAGAGTTTGGGATTACCTTGCAGTGTAAACATGCTCATACAGAGAAGCAAAAACATGAGTGGTTGAACATTCATCCTACAAACTACACACAAACAAATTTCCCCTTCCCACACTTGTGGCAAACCCCCCAAAATCAAAAGAAAAATTCTGTCTCCCGATATAGCCATCGACCGTTCCACACCCACGGGGAACAGCCTAAGCCACTCCTTCTTCATCCTCCCAATCACCCTAACTCTACTGCTTTTAATGACGTAACATTAACTCTCCTCTGTAGTTTTCCAACTTAACTCCAAAATTTTTAACAACTTTGTACATCATAGTTTTTTTTTTTGTTTGTTTGTTTTGTTTTTGTTTTGTTTTTTTAATATATAATACAATCTATATTTTGTAAACTTACTATTTACTTCAAGTCAGTCAGATGCCTGTGCAAATGCTTAATTATTCTACCTTATATTTTGTTCATGCTTAGCTCCCACCAGTCTCTTCTTCTTCTTTGATCTTCTTGATGAACTCCTGCGCCTCCTCTGGGGTCTTGAAGATGTGGGTTCTGCCCTCATACGTGGTCAGCAGTCTCGCAGGATAGATTACACCATGACGAATCCCAAGGTTGCGCAGCTCCTTACGTACGGGATCAAACTGCTTCCTCAATTGCTGGATTCCTGTGGCCAAATCTGGGTAGAACCGCACCTGCTGGTCCTGGTGTTTAATCTCTCCTTTTTTAGCTCGTGCAGCGTTGAAGATCTTCATCCTGTCTCTGTTGCTAAGAAACTTCATAATTAAGGTCCTCGGCGGTCCCTTATCTCTCCGTGGGCCAATACGATGTGCTTTTTCCAGAACCACTGCTGATTGCAACTCCTCGCTGCCCAGCACCTCCGGAATCCACTTTTCCAGAAAGGAACATACGTCCCGACCTTCTGATTCCTCTGGAAGACCCACCAGCCTCAAATTATTCTGTCTCGACCGAGATTCCAAATCCAAAATATTATCTTCCAGAGATTTATTTTTTTTTTTCCAAAGTGCGCACCTTTAATTGAAGACGGGTGACGTCATCTTCAGCACTAGCGAGACGGAGCTCCATCTGCGCCGTTCGTTCTACACAGTCACCCAATTCCTTTCTTATTCCTTCCAACGCTGTCATAATCCCATCAAATCTAGAGGAAAAGTCCGCTCTCATTGAGCTCATGGCTGCCATCAGCGCATCTGCGCCATTCCCCGCAGAAATCGCAGCGTTGCCAGCCTCCTCCGCCATATATGGAGTTTTGTTCGCTGCGTCACAGACCTGAAAGTCCGTTAATTTGGACTGTTTCGGCGGCTCGCTTTTTCCTTTTCCTGGTTTTCCAGCCTTAGGCTTCGCCGACATATCCTCGCCCAAATGCTGGGATACGTTCTGTCCCAAATGAGAGAGTTATTTGCCGATTTTTTTTTTCCAGGAGCAGAGCAGAGCGAGACACGTCCGTCCTACGTGGCAGCCATAACCGGAAGTCACGACCAGCGTTTTTACTTTCGATACAATACCATTAATTTATGAGACTTTTTCCTCGATACCGACACCAATATTTTTTGCCCAAAATCACATGATTAGAGTTTTATTAACAGCTTTATTGCAAGGGCGATATGAAATATGAATAAAACTCATGCTTATGAAATGATATTATAGTATCCTCAGAAAAAAGGACAGGACACACGTAAGTCTGTCTGAAAAAAACTTTATTTACATTTCTGCACTTCCTCCTTTTATCTCCGTCCAAAACGGAAAGACTCCGCCTTCACATTAAAACATCAAATTTGTGTGTGAGACCAACAACTAATGTCACCACACAGGCCCCCCCAGAACACACAAATAACATAAATAAACATGCTGACAAAAAAACAAACTAAAACAGCATGAACAAAATCCAAAAGAAAATAACTCAAAAGAACCTCTTAGGCAACCTAATTACTCTGCCCCGACGACTGCACTGCACAGTCCTAGGGGGCACAACTGTAACCGGAGCAGAAACAACCTCAGGCGCAGGGTTGGGAGGGCGCCCCCGCCGAGCCGGGCGGGCTAACTCAACCTCATCGTCACGAAGAACATGAGCAGGCTTCAAACGATCCACCGAAATCCGATCCTGACCAGTCCCCAACTCAACCAAAAAATCCTTATGGCCTGTTTCTAACACCCGAAAAGGGCCATCATAAGGTGCTTGCAGGGGAGAACGATGGGCATCATGCCGGACAAAAACATATTTAGCCGACCTAAGGCTGTCAGGGACGTAAGAATGAGGAAGACAGTGGTGCGCAGCCACGGGAACAAAAGCCCTAGCTTCCTCTCGGCACTTTGGCCTCTTAACCATACTGGGACCTAACCCTGGACTGGTAGGAAGGAACTCCCCTGGAACCCTCAAGGTCTGGCCGAGGACCAACTCAGCAGAAGAGGAGTGCAGGTCTTCTTTGGGGGCTGAACGCAAACCCAACAAAACCCATGGTAATCTGTCCACCCATCCACTATCCACTAATGACGCGCGAAGGGCCGCTTTCATAATCCGATGAAACCGCTCGCATAGCCCATTAGCTTGTGGATGGTATGCTGTGGTCCGATGGAGTTTAACCCCCAAACTACCAGCTACCTCATTCCAAAGTGCAGAGGTAAATTGCGGGCCCCTGTCAGAGGTAACGTCCAAGGGAACACCAAAACGGGACACCCAAGAGGAGATAAATGCCCGGGCAACATCAGACGCTGTAGTTGATGTCAGGGGAACTACCTCCGGCCACCGCGTAGTCCGGTCCACCATAGTGAAGAGGTGAGTAAAACCACGAGAAGGAGGAAGAGGTCCAACTAAGTCCACCTGAACATGATCAAAACGTCACTCCGGAATCCAAAAAGGCTCCAATGGAGCCTTTATGTGGTGCTGCACCTTAGCACGCTGGCACGCTACACAGGATGTCGTCCAAGTCTTCACATCCTTTCTGAGACCCGGCCATACAAACTTGGCACTCACCAACTTGACCGAGGCCTTAACCCCAGGATGCGACAAAGAATGAACAGCGTCAAAAAACACGACGACGCCAAGCCACAGGCACCAGAGGTCGTGGTTTTCCCAATGTAGTGTCACACAGAAGAGTGGCGCCACTGTCTTGAAAGCAGACATCCTCCAACTGCAAACTGGACTCAGTGGAACGAAGCACCTGCACCTCCGGGTCCAACAACTGATCGGCAGCCATTTCAGCATAGTCCATGCCCAAATGAACAGCAGCAACTGGGGCACGAGAAAGACAGTCCGCCACCAAGTTGGTCTTACCAGCCACATGCTGAATGTCTGTAGTGAACTCGGAAATAGCCGAAAGCTGCCGTTGCTGCCGAGCTGACCAAGGTTCAGTGGACTTGGCCATGGCAAACGTGAGGGGTTTATGGTCCACAAAAGCAGTGAATTTACGGCCCTCCAAAAGAAACCTGAAATGCCTTGTTGCCAAAAAAAGGGCCAACAGCTCCCTGTCAAAGGTGCTGTACTTCCTTTCTAACTCACGTAACTGTCTACTAAAAAAGGCTAGAGGTTCCCAGGAATTGCCAACCCACTGCTCACAAACTGCTCCGACAGCATAATCAGGTGCGTCGGTGGTAAGAGCAATGGTGGCCGTGGGGTCTGGATGAGCCAACAAGGCAGCATCAGCCAGTGCAGCTTTAGCCCCGTCAAAAGCACATAACCTCTCATGAGACCACTCAATGTCCTGATTACCCCTCTTACCCTTCAAGGCCTCATACAGCGGACGCATAATATGGGCAGCATGAGGTATAAAACGGTTATAAAAATTGACCATGCCCAAAAACTCCTGCAGGGGCTTGACAGAGGAGGGGCGTGGAAAAGCTAAAACTGCTTCGACTTTAGCCGGGAGGGGCACGGCACCCTGCTGGGATACCTTGTGCCCCAAGAACTCAAGTTCTGAGAGCCCAAACTGACACTTCACTGGATTCACTATCAGTCCATGGTCACAGAGGCGTCTGAAGAGCTGGCGAAGGTGCGACACATGTTCTTCCACCGAAGCGCTCGCCACCAGTATATCATCCAGGTATACAAACAGAAAAGGCATGTCCTGCAACACAGAGTCCATAAGCCTTTGAAACGTCTGTGCAGCACCCTTAAGGCCAAATGGCATCCTCAAGAACTCGAACAGTCCAAATGGAGTGATCACCGCCGTCTTGGGGACGTCCTGGGGATGGACAGGCACCTGATGATAACCACGCACTAAATCCACTTTAGAAAAAATGACTGTCCCTGCCAGACGTGAAGAAAAATCTTGAATATGGGGGACTGGATACCTGTCGTTGGTAGTAGCGTTGTTAAGGTGCCTAAAGTCTCCACAAGGGCGCCAACCCCCATCTGACTTAGGGACCATGTGGAGGGGAGAAGCCCACGGACTGTCGGAACGGCGCACAATACCCAACCGCTCCATATTGGCAAACTCATCTCTAGCAATGGCTAACTTAGCAGCATCCAGACGGCGTGCGCGGGCAAAAACAAGTGGACCCACAGTAGTAATATAATGCTCAACCCCATGTTTAACCACTGCCGCAGAAAACGTAGGCACAGTGAGCGCAGGAAACTCAGAGAGAAGGCGCTGGTACCTGTCTCCTGAGGCGAGCATGTTAGCAAGCAGTGGACCAGCCCCACCCAGTGTACATGGATAAGAATCAAAAGACACAGCATCAATCAAACATCTGTTAGCTACATCAACCAACAGTCTGTAAGCACACAAAAAATCTGCACCAAGAATAGGAACTGCTACAGATGCGACCACAAAGTCCCAACTAAATTCACGGCCGTTAAAACACACAGTAATGAACTTGGTGCCAAAGGTGCGAATAGGAGTACCATTAGCAGCGTCCAGTGGAGGTCCATGATCATATCCCATGACGTCAGCCGAAGAGAGGGGAACGATGCTCCGTTGCACTCCTGAATCGACCAAAAAACGACGTCCAGCCGTGCAGTCTTCAATAAAAAGCAGCTTATTGCTGGTGCCGGTGCACGCAGCTGCTAGCGAGCACCAGCCTTCTCGTTTCCCTGTGGCTGGAAAGAGCACGGTGGAATACAGCGCCGAGCCTTCGGTCCAAAACGGCGGTGATAAAAACACAGGCCGCTCTCTTTCTTACAGCGATCCGATACTGCAGCCACATCCACCGAGACTTCTCCATCAGACTGCCCAGGCAGCAATGCATGCACCGACAAATGACGAGAAGCCAGCCAAAGCCTGTCTACTTCTCCAGCTAAACCCCGATAATCCTTAGTACGAATGAGGGGCGAGCTGGCTAGGACAGTGCGCACTGGAGGCGGAAGCTGATGCAGAAACAGGTGGGTGAACAGAAATGAGCTGTCTCCTGAACCAAGAAGTGCCAACATATTCTCCATCAGCTCAGAAGGTTTGCTGTCCCCCAAACCAGTCATAGACAGAAGACGATCAGCTCGCTCTATATCAGAGAGCTGGTACAGCTGCAGAAGAGTCCTCTTCAGAGTGACGTACCTGTCAGCGAGAGGCGGGTCCCGGAGCAGTCCCATCAAACGACGAGTAGTGGCAGAATACAAAGCTGCGACGACATGGAAATACTTCGTGTCCATCCATCCATCCATCCATCTTCTACCGCTTTTCCGGAGGTCCGGGTCGCGGAGGCAGCAGTTCAAGCAGAGAAGCCCAGGCTTCCCTCTCCCCAGCCACCTGCTCCAGCTCTTCAGAGGGGATACCAAGGCGTTCCCAGACTAGCTGGGAGACATAGTCTCTCCACCGAGTCCTGGGTCTGCCCCGGGGTCTCCTCCCAGTGGGACGTGCCTGAAACACCTCAAGTGGGAGGCGTCCAGGAGGCATCCTAATCAGATGCCCATACCACCTCAACTGACTCCTTTCAATGTGGAGGAGCAGCGGTTCTACTCTGAGCCTCTCCCGGATGACTGAGCTCCTCACCCTATCTCTGAGGGTGAGTCCAGCAATCCTACGGAGAAAGCTCATTTCAGCCGCTTGTATCCGCGATCTCGTTCTTTCGGTCATTACCCAAAGCTCGTGACCATAGGTGAGAGTAGGAACGTAGATTGACTGGTAAATCGACAGCTTTGCCTTAGAACTAAGCTCCCTCTTCACCACAACAGACCGGTACAACGTCCGCATCACTGCAGATGCTGCTCCAATCCGTCTGTCGATCTCTCGCTCCATTTTCCCCTCACTCGTGAACAAGACCCCAAGATACTTAAACTCCTCCACTTGGGGCAGGAGCCTGTCCCCAACCCGGAGAGGACAATCCACCTTTTTCCGGCTGAGGACCATGGACTCGGACTTGGAGGTGCTGATTCTCATCCCAGCTGCTTCACACTCAGCGGCAAACCGTCCCAGCAAGAGCTGTAGGTCATTGCTGGATGAAGCTTGGTCTCACACACAAATTTGATGTTTTAATGTGAAGGCGGAGTTTTTCCGTTTTGGACGGAGATAAAAGGAGGAAGTGCAGAAATGTAAATAAAGTTTTTTCAGACAGACTTACGTGTGTCCTGTCCTTTTTTCTGCGGATACTATATTGGTGACCCCGACGTTTGAAGAATGTCTATTCAAGCGACCTCTTCTGATATCGCCGCCACGGCGTCTGTATCCACTGCAGCTCCCGCACTGGCTGTATTTGCGGCTACCATTAAATTACCGGACCTTTGGCAGCACGACCCAGAGCCCTGGTTTCAGCATGTCGAGGCTCAGTTCCATCTGCGCGGAATAACCACAGATGACACGAAGTACCAAAAGCCAGTTTAGAAAGCTTGGGATCAGGCCTCATGGATCGTCACCTTATCGTGGTGGGGGGGTTTGCGTGCCCCAGTGATCCCAGGAGCTATGTTGTCCAGGGCAATTTGCCTCTGATAGGGTCTCCCAAGACAAACTGGTCCTGGGTGAAGGGCCAGACGAAGAACGATCCAACAGACTCTCATGATAAATTGTATATCAAGGATTCAGTGTACCCCGCCCGGTATGGGGTTACCGGGGCCCCACCCTGGAGCCAGGCCTGGGGGAGGGGCTCGAAGGCTAGCGTCTGGTGGCCGGGTTTCCACCCATGGGACCCGGCCGGGCTCAGCCCGAAGGAGTTACATGGGTCCGCCCTCCAGTAGGTTCACCACCTGCAGGAGGGATCATGGAAGTCCGGTGCTATGTGGATTAGGTGGCAGTCAAAGGCGGAGACCTTGGCGGACTGATCCCAAGCTTTCTAAACTGGCTTTTGGTACTTCGTGTCATCTGTGGTTATTCCGCGCAGATGGAACTGAGCCTCGACATGCTGAAACCAGGGCTCTGGGTCGTGCTGCCAAAGGTCCGGTAATTTAATGGTAGCCGCAAATACAGCCAGTGCGGGAGCTGCAGTGGATACAGACGCCGTGGCGGCGATATCAGAAGAGGTCGCTTGAATAGACATTCTTCAAACGTCGGGGTCACCAATATAGTATCCGCAGAAAAAAGGACAGGACACACGTAAGTCTGTCTGAAAAAACTTTATTTACATTTCTGCACTTCCTCCTTTTATCTCCGTCCAAAACGGAAAAACTCCGCCTTCACATTAAAACATCAAATTTGTGTGTGAGACCAACAACTAATGTCACCACAATATCCACCTTATTCCTGGGGGTGCATAGGAACAATTATGGGAGGAGCTTCCGGTTTCGGCTGGCGTAGTGTTAAATCAGTCAATAAGCGTGGAGTAGCGAGGGCTTTTAAAGTAGCGTTTTTAAAAGTTTTTCAAATTCATTTTTTTTTCCACAATATCTTTATTGAACCTTTTTTTTTTTTAAACAAACATGACACAAACAATCAAACACTAACACTAAAGTACTACAAAAAAAAAATGCACTAAAAACACCAACAACCACCAACAAAATCAAGTCTTCAACAATGCTCCTCTGTTTAGTCTAGACAATCCATTACATAAGTATACATATTATGTTCACCAGTTTGGAATTTACAAGGTCCACACACATCATTCACCTTCTTCTTCAAGAGTTATGTTTAAATTTTTTACATGATCAATAAAAGGTCTCCATATATTCTCAAACACAATTTCCTTTGATTTCAGTATATATTGTAACGTTGGGGCCATGTTAAGTGAATTTCCCAGCATGCTTTGCCAGATGAAAACATTATGTGTGTGTAACCGTGATGTAAACAGAGGTCTGTGAGAATGACCTCCCCTGCTCTGTGTACTAAGTTGCTGGTTGGGGGTCGGGGTGTGTGAAAATAAATCAGGTTGATCAGCCATCTGCTCCATTGTCTTTGTGTGAACCCTCCAAACGTCACACTGGTGTCAGAAGTGGGATGGAGCAAATGGAAGCTAGGATCAGAATGGAGATCCAGCAGCTGGAGCAGGCCATTGCTCAGCTGATGATGGACGATGGGACCGAGACACCACCCCCGGGAGCCGGGATGAACGAAGCGGCGGTGGACCTGACGGGGCCAGCGCACCCCGCCTTCTGTCTTTGTCAAGACAGAGCGGGCAGAGTAGAGCAAACCAGCCCCGCATTCCGCCCTTTTCAGGACAGGACGGGCTGGCGATCCCACGGCGATCGAGAGTGACGATCGATCGGGAGGCGGCCATCCCATCTGTTAGGCAGCGGGCCAAGATTCCCCGCTTCAACGGCGAGGCCACGTTGGATGACTACCTGACCCAGGTTGAGCTGGCCGCTGCGCTGAATGGCTGGTCACCAGAGGAAACCGCCGTGCAAGTCGCGCTGGCCTTGGAAGGGAGAGCTCTCTGCACGCTTTCTGATCTCCTGCCTGAGGAGCGCTACAGCTGGCCAGCGCTACAAGGGGCGCTCCAGAGACGATTTGGGAGAACGGCGGACGCTGAGCACGCCCAGGAACAGCTGACTCGCCGCCGTAGAAGCAACCAGGAAAGCCTAGGAACCTATGCTGCAGACATACGGCTGCTAACCCGGCGCAGCTACCCGGATTTCGCACCGGAGGCGGTAGAGAAGCTCGCCCTCCGGAGCTTCATCCAAGGTCTCCGCCAGGCCCAGCTCCAGAGCCACGTACGGATCCACACCGCGAGCGACTGGGAGACTGCAGTGGCAGAAGCAGAGCGGGTGGAGCCGCTGATGAATCGCACAGTTGAAGCGCCAACGCACAGACAGAGAACCTTCCAGGCCACGATGGAGAGCGAGGAGGAAGAGGAGGAATTACGGCAGACCACGGCGGCGCGTCCCCGGAGAAGAACGCCCCTCGCCGGCGTTAAACTAGAGCGAGGTGGCGTGAACGGGAACAGGCCGCCTCCCGCAGATGTTTCCCCCGAGGAGCCGGCACCACGCGTGGGCCGAATTGGACACTCTCCAGGGATGTATCTACAGTGCAGCTTGGGGAAGACGTCGATCCGGGCCCTGATTGACACCGGCTCTACAATCTCCCTGGTTCGACCCGATGTGCTGCCGGGCACGAACAAGACGGCCCCACGGGGGTGGGAACCCACCAAGCGCTGCGTCACCACGGCTACCGGTGAGCGCGCCAGACTGGGGGGGCAGAGAGTTTTGGTGGTGGGGGTGGCCGGTCAGAACATAAGACACCCGTTCTGGCTGGCTGACATCCAAGACCCCTGTATTATTGGACTAGACCTGCTCACAGCCTGGAACGCCAAGATCGACACCACGGGACCTTCCCTCCAGCTGGGAAACCGGACCATCACGCTCCACAGCAGAACCCAGAGAAGGGACACGGGGGCACGCACAATCGAGGGATCGCCAAGACAGACCGGACCAGGCAGGCCACCGCGAGGACTGGACACGATGACGTCACCAGCGCGGACAGAGGGAGCACGAGCACACACAGGGACAGCAAGGGGAGGGGCCAACGTGTCAGCAGAGACGCAGCAGGCGGTGGAGGAATTATTTCAGCGGAGCTGCAGCGGGCTGGACCCGGAACAGAGACGCCAGCTGCGGGAGCTATTGGACTATTACGTGGGTGTTTTCGCTGCGAAGGATGAGGAATGCGGCCGGACCGGGTTGGTGCAGCACGAGATCGACACCGGTGAGGCCAGGCCGATTCGACTCCACCCACGCCGGCTGCCCTTTTCAAGGCGGGCAGCGGCAGAACAAAAAGTGCGAGAAATGCTGGAGGCAGATGTTATTGAGCCCTCTAACAGCCCCTGGGCAGCGCCTGTGGTGCTGGTCAAGAAGAAGGACGGGTCGTGGCGGTTCTGTGTGGATTACCGACGCCTGAACGATGCCACCAGGAAAGATTCCTACCCCCTGCCCCGCATCGATGACGCACTGGACCACATCGCCGGCTCCAGCTGGTTCAGCTCGCTGGATCTACGCAGCGGCTATTGGCAGGTAGAGCTGTCACCCGAGGCCCGCCAAAAAACAGCCTTCTCCATCGGGCAGGGACTGTACCAGTTTAAAGTGATGCCGTTTGGACTCTGCAACGCCCCGGCCACCTTTGAGCGCTTGATGGAGCGAGTGCTGGCTCACGTGCCCCGGAGCCGCTGCGTTGTTTACCTGGATGACCTGCTGGTGCATGCAGCTGATTTTGACAGCGCCCTGTCAAATCTCCGAGAGGTGCTGGGAGCCATCCAGCAGGCGGGGCTACAGTTACACCCTAGGAAATGCCACCTGTTCCGGCGAGAGACCACCTTTTTGGGCCACGTCGTCAGCGCAGCGGGGGTTCCACCGACCCGGAAAAAGTGGCAACAGTGAGAGACTGGCCAGTGCCGCGGAACGTTGGAGAACTGAGGAGTTTTCTTGGATTGGCCTCCTATTATAGGAAGTTTGTGAAAGACTTCGCCACCATCGCCAGCCCGCTGCATCAGCTGACGCAGAAAGGACGCCCGTTCCAGTGGGGTGACAGCTGCGCTGCTGCTTTCTGCCAGCTTCGCGCAGCGCTCATCAGAGCCCCCGTCCTGCGGTATCCTGACCCGAGCCGCCCTTTCATTGTGGACACGGACGCCAGCAACCAGGGCATCGGGGCGGTGCTATCCCAGGAGGGAGAGCATGGAGAGCAGGCAGTCGCTTACTTCAGCCGCACTCTCAGCAGAGCCGAGAGAAATTACTGTGTGACTCGCAGAGAGCTGCTGGCTGTCATTCAAGGACTGCGTCACTTCCGCCCGTATGTGTACGGGGGGAGGTTCCAGCTCAGGACGGACCACGCTTCCCTGACCTGGTTGTTAAATTTCAAAGAACCAGATGGACAGTTGGCGAGGTGGCTGGAGGCACTGCAGGATTATAATTTCCAGATTGTGCATCGGGCAGGCCGCCTCCATGCCAATGCTGACGCGCTGTCTCGGCGCCCCTGCGCGACAGAGGAGTGTCGTCACTGTCAACGGGCTGAAGATCGGGACCAAATCGCCCCACGGGCTGCCGCTCTCCGAGCCGCTGCGAGCAGGAATCACGCAGCGACGCACAGCCCCTCCTCAGATGATCAGGCAGTTCTCCCCAGCGATGACGTCACAGAGGTTCTTGGCACGCAGCAGCTGCAGAGCGAGCAGGACAGAGACCCGGTCATTTCGCGGGTTCGACAGTGGCTGGACGCAGGACAGCGGCCCGCCTGGGAGGTTGTGTCACCGCTGGACCCAGAGACTAAGGCCCTACACTCCCAGTGGGCCAACCTCCGCTGTCATGAGGGCGTGGTGTATCGGCAGTGGCAGACTCCAGCTGGGCAGCGGCACATTTGGCAGCTGCTGGTTCCTCGTCGACTCCGGCCCAAAGTACTCCAGCTGGTTCATGGGGCGGTAGGAGCGGGCCACTTCGGGGTGACAAAGACGCTGCAGCGCCTTCGGGCCCGGTTCTACTGGCCCGGCTGTCATCAGGACGTGGAGCTCCACGTTCATCGCTGCGACACATGCACAGCTCAGAAGGGACCAACTCAGCGATCCCACGCTCCCCTGCAGCAGTACCGGGTGGGAGCACCGATGGAGCGAGTGGGAGTGGACATCCTGGGCCCTTTCCCGACCACGGACCGGGGGAACCGCTACGTGCTGGTCGCGATGGATTATTTCACTAAGTGGCCAGAGGCGTACGTGGTCCCGGATCAGAGCGCCGCTACGACGGCATCAAAGCTGGTGGATGAAATGTTCTGTCGGTTTGGCGCACCGGAGGAGCTGCACAGCGATCAGGGTCGGAACTTCGAGGTGGAGGTCTTCGGAGAGGTCTGCAAACGGCTGGGCATCCGGAAGACCCGGACCACCCCACTGCATCCACAGAGCGACGGCCTGGTCAAACGATTCAACCGGACCCTCACCACCCAGCTCGCTATCCTAGTGGACCAGCGACAGCGAGACTGGGACCTGCACCTGCCTTTTGTTTTGTGGGCGTACCGGACGGCTGCTCAGGAATCTACCCGGTGCACCCCTGCGGCGCTCATGTTTGGACGCGAGCTGCGCACACCGGTGGATTTGGTATTCGGTTGCCCCCCCGAGCCGGAGGTGGAGGGAAAACCCTGATTGGATTATTTTTTTTGTTTGAAAGAACGTCTCCACACGGTGCACGAGCTGGCTCGAGAGGCCCTGGCAGCGGCGGGGGGTCGGCAGAAGCGAGCGTACGACTCTCGCTGCCAGGGGAGGGACTTTGCACCGGGAGATCGAGTCTGGGTTTTCTGCCCTGAGAGGAAGAGAGGACGATCACCGAAGCTGGCGAGCCAGTGGTCGGGGCCATGCGTGGTCCTGGAGAGACTGTCAGATGTGGTGTACAGGGTGAGGCTTAGAAAAAGGGACCGGGTTGTGGTCCTTCATCGTGACCGTCTCGCCCCGTATCGGCCATCTGCACTGCTGGTGGACGAACCGGAGCTTCCATCCCGGCCCGATACCCCGACCGAGACCCAGATGGACACTAGGGGGCCTGTACGTGTTGGCCACCGGCGCCGAAGACCGCCCCGACACCTGGATGAGTTTGTATTGGACTTTTAAATTGGACTTTAATTTTTCTGGGGACAGAAACCAGTCTGGGGGGGGGGGCAGTGTAACGTTGGGGCCATGTTAAGTGAATTTCCCAGCATGCTTTGCCAGATGAAAACGTTATGTGTGTGCAACCGTGATGTAAACAGAGGTCTGTGAGAATGACCTCCCCTGCTCTGTGTACTAAGTTGCTGGTTGGGGGTCGGGGTGTGTGAAAATAAATCAGGTTGATCAGCCATCTGCTCCATTGTCTTTGTGTGAATCCTCCAAACATCACAATATGTTATTCTTTCTAATGGAAGGTTTGTTAACATCTGTCTTAACCACTGAGTCACATCTGGTCTATGAGTCTTTTTCCACAGTAGTGCAATACATTTTTTGGCATTAAGCAAACTGAGGTCTATGAATGTTCTTTCACTTTTATTAAAGTTATGCTTTTCTGGGTACAGACCCAACAAAAACAGTTTAGGATTCAAAATAATTTGTTTTGAGATTATTTTTTTCAATTGTTACCCTCACCTCTTCCCAAAACATTCTTATTATTCTACATTCCCATAAACAATGAAATAGGGTTCCTTTACTTTCCATGCATTTTGTGCATGTATCTGGTATATTTTTGTTATATCTATTTAACTCCTCCGGTGTAACATACATCCGCATTAACCATTTGAAATGTATCAATTTAAGACGTACATTTATTGATTTGGTTTGGGCTTCTGTACAAGCCAATTCCCATTGTTCCTCTGAAATTTCAATTTGCAGATCTTCTTTCCAGTAGTTTAATCTTTTCTGTGAATTTTCACTTGAGGATAGTGTCAATGAGTTATAAAACTCTGAAATAATACCCTTTCTTTTACTATCTTTCATCAACATTTTTTCCAAGGATGAATAAATAGGTCGAGTGAGAGCTTTATTTTGATTTGATCGAATAAAGTTTCTAAGTTGAAGATATTTAAAAAAATGTGTTCTATTAAGATTAAATTTGACCCTCAGCTCTTCAAAAGACATTATGTTATCTGCACATGGCAAATATAAATCTTGAATCTTTTGAATCCCTTTTAAATTCCATACTTTAAATACAGCGTCCGCTCTTCCTGGTTTAAAATATTGATTACCCCATATTGGGCTAAATGGTGACAATAACTGTGGTTCTTTTAAATAATTTTTAGCTTCACACCATATTTTGATCATATGCTTTACAGATGGATTTTTAACTTGTTTTTGTATTTTTTTTGCCGAATCTGAGTATATGAATATGGGAAGAGATAAAGGTAAATTGTATGATTCCATTTCAGTCCAGTGAGGGAGATCATTTAATGAAAAATAATATGTCATAGACCTCAGTTGTGCCGACCAATAATACAACATAAAATTTGGACATTTCAGACCTCCACGATCAAATGGTAAATATAATAAAGACAGACGTAATCTAGCCCTCCTGTTGTTCCATATAAATTCCACTAACTTTTTTTTAATTCTTGAGAATAAATCTAAAGGTGGTGGTAAGGGAATGTATTGAAATAAATAAAGTATTTTAGGTAAAATATTACTTTTAAGTATATTGATTCTCCCGATCATCGACATTGGTAGTGACATCCATCTCTGAATTGACTCATTGATATCTGTCATTAAGGCTTCATAGTTGACACTGGGGACTGATTCTAGCTTAGGCACAATTTGGATTCCTAAATATTTAAACTGATTTACAACGTTGAATTGATTTACCTCAGGGTCTGGGTAATTTCTCTGGGTCTCATTTAGCATTAATATTGAAGATTTAGTTTTATTTATTTTATATCCTGATATTTCCCCAAAATTCTTTATTAAATTCAACAAGGTCGGAATTGATTTTTTTTAGATTCGACATAAACAAAATTATGTCATCGGCGTACAGGGAGATTTTATGTTCTGTTGGTCCAACTTTAATTCCATATATTTGTGAATGTAAACGTATCGCCATCGCTAAAGGTTCAATTGCCATAGTAAACAGTAAAGGTGAAAGTGGACAGCCTTGTCGACATCCTCTATTGATTTTTATTGATTTTGAAATATTGTTATTTGTTAGGATTTCTGCTGTAGCATTATTGTATATTATCTGAACCCATTTTATGAAATTATTTCCAAGTCCAAACCTTTGTAAGACTTCAAAAAGAAAGGGCCATTCGACTCTATCAAAGGCCTTTTCGGCGTCCAATGATAGGAGAGCTGTATCCGGTGCTTCTTTATTAAAATAAATAATATTAAATAGTCTTCTTACATTATGGAAGCCTTGTCTTCCCTTTATAAAGCCATTCTGATCTCGATTAATAATATTTGGTCAAATTTCTTATATTCGTCTTGCTAAAATTTTACAGATTATCTTAAGGTCGGCATTTAATAGGCTTATTGGTCTCATATTTTCACATTTATTAGAGGGCTTACCTGGTTTTGGCAACAGTATAATTAAGGCATTATTCATGTATGATGGTAAATTATTATTTTGAAATGCTTCTAAAACCATTTCCAAAAAAGGTTTTATTAATTTATTCTTAAATTTTTTATAAAGGTCAACTGGAAGACCATCTGGTCCTGCACTTTTTCCTGATTTCATATTATCAATGGCTAGCCCAACTTCTTCTTGACTAATTTTAGACTCCAATATCTCCCTGTTTTCATTTGGAATACACGGTATAGATAGTTCGTTCAAAAACCCATTTAGTTTTGTTAAATCAGATTCATTGGTGACATCCTATAAGTACCTGGGTATTCATCTGAACAATAAACTAGACTGGTCACACAATACTGACGCACTCTACAAGAAGGGACAGCGCAGGCTGTTCCTGCTGAGGAGACTCGGGTCTTTTGGTGTACAAGGGGCGCTGCTGAAGTCATTCTATGACACGGTGGTGGCATCAGCCATCACTTTTGGAGTGGTCTGCTGGGGCAGTGGCATTACTGCAGCCGATAGGAAGAGACTGAACAAACTGATTAAGAAAGCTAGCTCTGTCCTGGGGCAGCGCCTTGATCCGATGGAGGAGATAGGAGAGAGAAGGACAGTGGCTAAACTGTCATCTCTGCTGGAGTCCGAATTCCACCCTATGCAGGACATACTGGATGCACTGAGGAGCTCATTTAGCAGCAGACTACATCATCCCAGGTGCACAACCGAGAGGTTTCGTAGGTCCTTCCTACCAACGGCTGTCAGACTGTACAACCTAAGCAGGGCTGCTCGCAGAGATAGCAAAAAGACGTAACAAACTAATAGTTTTTTTGAATGCAAAAGATGCAATAGACTTACACAATGGTCCTCTCCGGCATACAACTAGGAACATACCGGTCGCTATGGAGGGTGAGAATATGTATGGGCACATAATCATACCATGTAGGATAACTAAATAGACGGTTATGCTGTTTCATCCCACCTAGCAACAATGCTCTGCACTGTGTGTGTTTATATATTTACATATTTATTCCATCTAGCTACAATGCTCAGCACTGGGTGTGTTTATATTTATACAGTATATTTATATATTTATTCCATCTAGCTACAATGCTCCGCACTGTGTTTTTATATATCTACATATTATTCCATCTAGCTACATTGCTCCGCACTGTGTGTGTTTATATACTTGCATATTTATTCCACCTAGCTGCAATGCTCCGTACTGTGGGTGTTTATATATTTACATATTTATTCCATCTAGCTACAATGCTCTGCACTGTGTGTCTGTGTGTGTGTGTGTGTATATATATATTTTATAGTAATATGTACATATGTATATTAGCTGCTCTTGCTTGCTTGTTTTTTTTTTTTTGTTTTGTTTTGTTTTTTCTTGCCTTCTGATTGTTGCTCTGAGTGTTGCTATCCCTGTGCTGTTGCAATCCTGGAATTTCCCCATTGTGGGACTAATAAAGGCTTATCTTATCTTATCTTATCTTATTTTTGGTATCATATAATTTTTCATAGTAATCTCTAAAGGCTCTGTTAATTTCTAAAGGATCTATAACTACCTGTCCTTTACTTATAATACTGGTAATTGGTGTTTTAATTTCTAATTGTTTAATCTGCCATGCCAATAATTTTCCTGATTTTTCACCTTGTTCATAAAAAGATTGTTTCAATCTTAGAAGACTCGAGGCAGCTCTATTCGCTGATTTTTTGTCGTATTCAGCTCTCAAAATCAGTAATTCATTCTCCAACCTTGGATCACTTCCTGCATACACTTTTTCCTGAAGATTTTTTATTTTATGTTCCAATTTAGCTCTCTCCTCTCGAGTCTTCTTAGATTTTGATCCTGTATAACTAATAATATGTCCCCTAATAAAAGCTTTGAAAGCCTCCCACTTTACACATGCTGATGTTTGTGTAGTATTGATATCAAAGAACTCATCTATCTGTTTTTCTATGTACTTGACAAATTCCTCATCCTGAAGCCATTTATGCTGAAATTGCCATCTACCTGATTCCTTTGTCAATTTCTTATCTACATATACTATACAGCAGGGTGCATGATCAGAGATCACGATGTTATCATAAAAGCAGTTTTGAATCTTGGACCTTAATTCTGTGGAGATCAAAAAATAATCAATACGTGAGAATGTCTTGTAGGTACTGGAATAACAAGAATAGGCTTTAACTTGTGGTTTCATTTCTCTCCATATATCTAGCAATCTCAGTTCTTTCATAAAATGATTAATGGTCATCCTACATCCATTGTGCGTACAGTCCAGTCCTGTTGATCTATCTATACTGGGATTCAATGTACAATTAAAATCCCCTGCTATTATATGTTGCCCTGTAAGTGATGATAAGATAAGAAATAAATTCGCAAAGAACTTTTGATCATCTATATTGGGACCATATAGGTTTACCAAATTTATATTTTCTAATAGCAAAGATCCTTGAATGATTACATATCTTCCAAATTTGTCTCCGATTACATTTTTCACTTGAAAAGGGACTGATTTATGTATGAGAGTCATAACTCCCCTGGCTCGGGATGAAAATGATGAGGTGAAAACACTTCCTTGCCATCTACTCCTAATTCTTTTTACATCCTCCTCTCTTAGATGAGTTTCTTGTAAAAACACAATTTTTGAACCCATGTCTTTTATTTTATTCATAACTTGTTTAAGTTTTTTTAAATTTTGTAGACCTCTGCAATTCCATGAAGTTAAATTAAGATTAACGCTTTGGTTTATGATCAATAGGGAGTTTGGGATTACCTTGCAGTGTAAACATGCTCATACAGAGAAGCAAAAAAATGAGTGGTTGAACATTCATCCTACAAACTACACACAAACAAATTCCCCCTTCCCACATTTGTGGCAAACCCCCCAAAATCAAAAGAAAAATTCCGTCTCCCGATATAGCCATCGACCGTTCCACACCCACGGGGAACAGCCTAAGCCACTCCTTCTTCATCCTCCCAATCACCCTAACTCTACTGCTTTTAATGATGTAACATTAACTCTCCTCTGTAGTTTTCCAACTTAACTCCAAAATTTTTAGCAACTTTGTACATCATAGTTTTGTTTTGTTTTTTTAATTATATAATGCAATCTATATTTTGTAAACTTGCTATTTGCTTCAAGTCAGTCAGATGCCTGTGCAAATGCTTAATTATTCTACCTTATATTTTGTTCATGCTTAGCTCCCACCAGTCTCTTCTTCTTGGATCTTCTTGATAAACTCCTGCGCCTCCTCTGGGGTCTTGAAGATGTGGGTTCTGCCCCCATACGTGGTCAGCAGTCTCGCAGGATAGATTACACCATGACGAATCCCAAGGTTGCGCAGCTCCTTACGTACGGGATCATACTGCTTCCTCAATTGTTGGATTCCTGTGGCCCAATCTGGGTAGAACCGCACCTGCTGATCCTGGTGTTTAATCTCTCCTTTAGCTCGTGCTGCGTTGAAGATCTTCATCCTGTCTCTGTTGCTGACAAACTTCATAATTAAGGTCCTCGGTGGTCCCTTATCTCTCCGTGGGCCAATACGATGCGCGCCCTCCAAAACCACCGCCGGCCGCAGCTCCGCACTGCCCAGCGCCTCCGGAATCCACTTTTCCAGAAAGGAACACGGGTCCCGACCTTCGGATTCTTCCGGTAGACCCACCAGCCTCAAATTGTTCTGTCTCGACCGGGACTCCAAATCCAGAATGTTTTCTTCCAGACATTTATTTTTTTTTCCAAAGTGCGCACCTTTAATTGGAGACAATTGACTTCATCTTCAGCACTGGAAATACGAAGCTCCATCTGCGCCATTCGTTCCACACAGTCACCCAATTCCTTTCTCATTCCTTCCAACGCTGCCATAATCCCATCAAATCTAGAGGAAAAGTCCGCTCTCATTGAACTCATAGCCGCCAGCAATGCACCTGTGTCGCTTCCCGCAGCTCCCGCGCCGTTGTTAGCTTCCTTCGCCATATTTGGTGCTTTCTCTGCTGCGTCACAGACCTGAAAGTCCGTTAATTTGGACTGTTTCTGCGGCTCGCTTTTTCCTCTACTTGGTTTTCCAGCCTTAGGCTTCACCGACATATCCTCGCTCAAACGCTGGGATACGTTCTGTCCCAAATGAGAGAGTTATTTGCCGATTTTTTTTCTCCAGAAGCAGAGCAGAGTGAGACGTGTCCTTCTTACGTGGCAGCCATAACCGGAAGTCTCAAATTTATTTTAATGTAAAGTCCACATATGTGTTTTGCACTCAAGTGGCAGCTAATTTCAGCTCTTCTAGTTTTTGTATTTTTTTGAATGTTTTGGCGTAGTTCTGGTACTTGTTGCTGGTGTTCGGGGTTGTGCCAGACTGGATAAATGGAAGCTTCTCACCACATGGTGACAGACGACATCCAAGCACGGTGTTGTGGCGTACGTCTGCTCTAAGGTAAATTTGATTATGTCCAACAAATTTTAACAAAATGCAGACTATGAAAATAACGTTACATCAGTTTTGAAAATGTCCTCAAAGGGACTCATTTTGCCAGCATGGGTCATTTGTTTATAGCGTTAACATCTTAGCAGCAACGTTAACTAACGGAGCTACTATCTACTGTTATGTCTGTAAACAGGCTGGTATTAGTAAGATGGCAGCCGGGTTGGTTAGGAGATAGACCGGGGTGGCTACTACCGGCTTCCAGCGGTGACGCCGCCCACGGTATAAAAGAGTGGGCGGCTGCCTCTTTCGCCGTGAAGCCACCTGACCAGCAGGAGAGTGCCGTAAGCTTCTGTATATAGTTTGTGATATATCCTGAATAAACCCCTGTTAACCGAGGTGAGACTCACTTGTCATTCCTACATTATGGACACAACATTTGGCAACGAGGTAAAAGTGGTAATGGAGCGCTCTGTTGCTAGCTTTCGGCCGTTTCTCAAGGCACCAGGCGAGCCCTTCGTGCCGTGGCCTCGGTGGTTCGCTGCCTTCACCAATTATCTTGTTGTCCTGGGCTTGGGAGAGATGGAGAAGCTCCGTGCACGAGCTGTGTTGGTACATAATTTAGGAATGGAAGGGCAGAGGATTCTAGAGAATCTTGGAGGTGCGGACAGTTTTGATGAAGTGGTGCAGCTAATGGCGCGGTACTTTAAGGCGCCGGAGAATGTCATTGTTAGACGCATTCAGTTTTGACAGCACCGCCAGTGGTCGGAAGAGCCTGTGCGAAGACTCGTGGTGGACCTCTGCAAGCTGGCGAGGGAATGCAGATTCGGGATCCTGGAGAACGAGATGATTCGGGACCAGTTGGCGGAGCACGTCTGTTGCACGGTGGCCCGGTCCAGATTATTGATGCACCCAGGAGAGATGACGTTAGCTGAGGCTGTCAAGCTTGCCCAACAATACAAGGCAGCAGAGACCATCGCGAGGGGCCTTACTGAAGGGGCCTCTCTGGAAAAGAATGAGTCTTACGCTAAGGCACTGAGCCTGGACCCTTGTGATGGCGAATGTGAAGAGGATGATTTTGTCTCCGTGGTCAGGATAAGGTCTGCCCCTCGTACGCCAAAATGTTATGGATATGGGTCCACTGAGCATCGCTATAAGTCCAGAGTGTGCCCGGTGAAAGGAAAGCGTTGTGGCAAATGTGGGATTTTAAACCGTTTTGCCAGGGTGTGCGAAAACTTCATATGCAGGAGCCGTGGGAGAGAACCAGGTGCTGCACAGATGACTTCGACGGTTGTGCATACCACCTCCCCGGAGACGACAGGCAGAATCGGCTGCACCGTCACATTGGATGAAGTTGAGAGTCCACTCCTAGTGGACACGGGCGCGGTGATTTCTGTCCTGAATCTTGAAACCATGGACAGACTGTTTCACCACCGACAGATAAGAAGGCAACAAGTAGAGTTTTATGGTTATGGGCAGAACAGGTTGGCTATTTTGGGCTACAATGAGATGGAGACCCAGTATAAGGACAGTGTGGCACCCAGTGTTCGTGTAACTGAGATCATCCTGCGCAGTTCGCCCACTCGGGACACGAACCCACGACCTACCAGTCAACTACACACAGTTCGAGCATGGGAGACACAGCACGATCGCGCTGAGCTAAAGGTCCGACCGATAGCTCAGCGCTACCGATACTGTATGAGGCTTTTCGGGAGGGAGGTTTTACTAACGTTCCACGCCGAACAGTGCTAGTTGGCATCCGTTACACTCTCCCCCTTAAACCTCACTCCCATCCCGGGTTCACGGCACCATTGTAACTGAGATCATCCTGCGCAGTTCGCCCACTCGGGACACGAACCCGCGACCTACCAGTCAACTACACACAGTTCGAGCATGGGAGACACAGCACGATCGGTCGGACCTTTAGCTCAGCGCTACCGATACTGTATGAGGCTTTTCGGGAGGGAGGTTTTACTAACGTTCTACGCCGAACAGTGCTAGTTGGCATCCGTTACATTCGCATTAACGTTTCTGCATCCAGTGTTAACGTTACGGGTTGCAACCTATTTTACAGCCTTGGGTTCTCCATTATGAACATCTCCGGTGAAGAATGGTTGTGGACTGTGGGGCCAACTTGTTCCTGCCGTGGAGGGTGCTGAGGTGTGGGATTCAGACTGGATGGACAATGTGACTTTGGGAGTGCACACACCATGCCCCGCGGAGACCTCTTAGGATGGACCCGATGCTGTCATGCAGGCTGCCCTGGACAAGGGTGCCAGACGGCATGGCGGGACTCCCGATGAGGCTCATCAGGACGAGGTGCCAACGCCGGGAGAAAACGGGGCTAGACCACGGAGCGTGGTTATTGTAAAGCGCTCCCAGCGATGACCTACCAAGAGGAGACCCAGGAGAGCCCGCGATACGGAGCATCTGGAGTCAGGGGGGCCTGTCGCAGGACCGGTGATCTGATCAGAGACCAAGGTTGAGGCTCAAGTACGTCTAGATCACAGTCCACACGAGCAGCAGGACAACCAGAGGTGGTTCCAGGTGGAGCCCAGTCGGATGGAGGCGGATGGGCGCAGGTCTATTCATGTCTGGAGACACCCGAGGGATCTGCAGCTGTCGGAGGTGGCGAGGATACGACGCAGCAGGAGCCCTGAAGTGAAGAGACGGAGATGCCTTGAGAGGGATCCATCCGGGTACTGAGGGTTTTATTTTGCATGTGTGTGTCATTTTCTTCAGTCCTGTTTTGATGTTGGTTTCTATTTGGTGCCCTGGTAAATTGTATTTAAAAAAAAAAAAAGGAGAAAAGTAAGCAGTAAGTATGAGTGCGGGAGGTGTCCTTTTTGATGTTTGGTTGCGGATCTCTTTCAGTTTTGCATGTCATCTGTAGATGCCTGTGTGTGCACTGTGCCTTAGTATGTTTAAAGAATTGGGTTTTGTGTTAAATTTCTGTGGTCTGACCGGTGGCAACTCTGTGTGAGATTATACTAGTGATTTCTGGGGTTTGCCTGGTTTAATTGACTTATTTTGATTGGCTTTTCTGTGTTTGGAAGGATTTGATTTAGTTGGATTGTTTTGTCTGAGTAGCCCCTTTGTTTGTTTTACTCTGTGTGCCCATTGTGGGGTGGGAGTTGGGGTGGGGGGCCGCCAATAGAGTGTGTCTTGTGTTTTATTGTGTGTATTATTTGATGTGTTGAGGGATTATTTTCAGTTAGAAACACAGCTTTATTGTTTTGTTTGTATATTCCCTTTTCAAGCTGCAGAATAACCCGCTCAGCCATGTGGGGGGTGCTGGTGGTCTACCCAGCCCCTCAGCCTTAGTTGTATGATTGGATAGGTGTTTTGTTTATTTTCTGTACATATTTTGATTAGTGTGTGGTTCGGGTGATAAATTTGGGTGGGTTATTTGTGTGCTTGGCATTTTTTTTGGGGGGGGGGGCGGATGTTATGTCTGTAAACAGGCTGGTATTTGTAAGATGGCGGCCGGGTTGGTTATGAGATAGACCGGGGTGGCTACTACCAGTTTCTGGAGGTGACACCGCCCAGGGTATAAAAGAATGGGCGGAAGAGGCTCTGCCTCTTTCGTCGTGAAGCCACCTGGCCAGCAGGAGGGTGCCGTAAGCCTCTGTATATAGTTTGTGATATATCCTGAATAAACCCCTGTTAACCGAGGTGAGACTCACTCATCATTCCTACATTATGGACACAACATCTACAAGGCCACTTTATAAGGTCATCTTCCCATCCCTCGATAGTTGTGGGAAGTGGTATGATTATATTACTGTTGTGAGGTGCAAGAGGCCATGTTCCCGCATTTCTGATGCCGAAGTCATTGTTTTTTAACAAGGAAAAGTGTCCTGTTTCAGTGACAACCATATGTTCTAAACTAGTACCGGAAGTTGCTACCATAATTCACGCAAGGCATCATGGGGCCTAGGAATAAGGTGGATTCAAAAAGAACCATGAGCAAAGTAAATAAAAATAAAATTATTTTTTTCCAATTATAATAAAAATAATTAAGACTTAAAATGAATGCAAAATTAATTCAGTTTCTTAATTTGATGAAGATTCTCAAATGGATTCAAGTATTTTTTACTTCTGAAATGTTTCATCAGTTATGTATGAGATATGGGTGTCTGGGATGCCGGGCCCACCCACAGGGTGACGTCAGACGGGCACAGCCCACTCTGTATATAGTTGAGTGTTTTGTCTAATAAAGGGAGTTGGATGTCCCTCAGGAAGCTCTCCCTCTTGTGTCATTTTACGATATAACATTTGGCGACGACGGAAAATATGGGAGCGTGTTGGTTGCCTCGGCCGTTGACACCGTTTCTGGAGCGTGTGGGAGAGCCTGTGATCCTCTGGCTGGAGTGGAGAGCCTCATTTGAGATGAGATGAGATGAGATTCAACTTTATTGTCATTACACATGTATGAATACAAGGTAACGAAACGTGACTTGGCATTTGGGCACGCTCTGCAGAGCGCATCCAAGGCCGGGGCAGCCGCTAGGCTGATGTATTTGAAGAATGCATCAGAGTGCTGGGCCTACACAGGCTAGGTGGGAGACGACAGCGGGCACTCCTGGCTCACAATCTCGGCACGGAGGGCTGAAGGATCCTTGGTACTCTGGGTGGAGGGGACCACTACGAGGATGCTGTCGAGCGGCTGGCCAGGCACTTCAACAGTCAGACGAGGGCCATGAAGCTGCAGGTGATGGAGCTCTTGGCACCTGAAACTGATGGGTTAGTCAGCTGTGGGAAGCAAGTGGCCCACTCTATGCCGATGGGACAGGTTAGCTAAGGAGCTAACTTCACGGCAAAAGCGGGCGAGCGAGGCCAGGCAGGCTGACGGCCCCGGGGAGGAGCAGCAGCCGCAGGACACAGTGACAGCGCAGTGGAGCACCCACACCGAGAGCACTGGATGCAGCGGTGAGGAGCCCAGGTCGGTGAGCAGGCCCAGCGAGGGTGATGGTGCCTGTCCCGGAGGTGAGCAGCAGCCGAATATGGAGGCTACGCAGCAAGACATGTGGAGCAAGAGGGCCGAGAGCAGTGGCGATGTGCCCGGGTCGGAAGATGGAGCCGACAGGAGTGTCACAGGGAGCCCCGAGGGACAGCAGCTACAGCCAGACATGGTTGATGGCACGGTTCAGGACACGAGCTGGTCTGGCAAGCTGGGAGTTAGTTGTGACTGGAGTGACGATAACCCAGTGAGGGTTGACCCCGGTGCTGGTGGCCGCATTGCCCTTGGTATGGGAACCGGACGGCACTGCGGGGTCCCTGTGAAGAGGGCTGCCGAGGCTGGAGGACAAGAGAGTGGAGTTGGAAAAATTGGCTCCGTTCTGCAGAGCGCCAAACGCCATCATCAGGGTAGGAGTTTGGACCGGGTTGGCGGGACAGCACGATGCAGGAAGGTGGTCCAGCGACGACGTGGCGGGGACGGGAGACCGGGTCGGGAGACCGGGTCAGGTTCCCCTGCGGGTTTGTGGCAGGGCTCGGCCCAGAGAAGAAAAGCAAGTTTTGGCAGTTAGAAACATTTTGGCCAGGGAGGGGTGTTTTGACCCTGGGGGGGAGGCAGCGGCCGGATTTAATGATGCTGTGGGGATGCCCAGGCCCTCCGTGGCTGTATAGAAGATTTTGGCGGCAAAAGGACATGTTCCCCAGGGAGGGGGTTTTCGACCCTGGGGGTGGACAGAGGCCAGGGGCGCATATGCTGTGGGGGTGCCCAGGGCCTCTGAGGCAGTTTAGTGGATGGTGGCTGCCCAGAGACATTGGCTACCTGAAATTTTATTGTTCCTTGTGTAAATACCTGTGTGTATGTATATATATGTGAGAAGATGTGTGTAGTTTGTGTATATTTGATGCTGATATGAGTGAGAATGCGTGTAATTTGGGATTATTTTATGTATTTTAAAGAGACGTGGTCCATTTTGGTTATTTTGGTGTGAATGTGTTAGGTTGCTTTATTACAATAGATTATTCTCCCTGTTCTTAGTGTGTGATGTGGGTTTCTAAATTTGGGCGGTTCAATTGTGTGTGTGGTTTCCCAGTTTTGTAAGGGGGGGGGAATGTTATGTATGAGATATGGGTATGTGGGATATCGTGCCTACCCACAGGGTGACGTCAGGCGGGCACGGCCCACTCTGTATATAGCTGAGTGTTCTTTCTAATAAAGGGAGTTGGATGTCCCTCAAGAAGCTCTCCGTCTCGTGTCATTTTACGATATCACCATGTCAATTTTATTTTTACACTGCTATTTTACAAACTTAAATAGTGCTTATTTTGTTTATTTTTCAAATTTTATGCTGCTTGGTATCACCACAGAATTTGGATGAATGGTGTAACAATTCTGCCACCCACCCGACGCTGCTGAGCTCTGAACTCTGCACAGGAGTGAGTACCTGGCTGCGCAGTTCACAGTGAGTCTTCGGCTCTGACATCTGATAGGCTGCCATAATCATGAGACACGGCAGACCAGCTCTAAAATATGCTTGGGCTTTTTTTTCACCAGTTTTCACACATAAATCTAATGCCTAAAATTCTCAGAAGTGAAAACAAATTGCACGTTTTGTATTAACATAGGGCAGCACAGTGGTTAGCACTGCAGCAACACAGCAACTCACCCTTGGCCGGGGGATCCTGGATTTGATCCCAGTCCCCGACCAACAGTGATCTGTGTGGAGTTTGCATGTTCTCCCCGTGTCTGCGTGGGTTTACTCTGGGATTTCTCCGGTTTCCTCCCACATGCCAAAAATATGCAAGTTAGGTTAATTGGCATCAAACTGGGGATTCTAAATTGTCCTTAGGTGTGACTGTGAGAGTGAATGGTTGTTTGTCTCTCTGTGTTGGCCCTGTGATGGACTGGCGATCTGTCCAGGGTGTATCCTGCCTTTCGCCCAAAGATAGTAGTTGTGAGTTTGATGTGGTAGTGTAGGTGCAGACAGTGACAGATTGGACTGCACATGATCAATATTGCAATAACAGACAGCAGCAGGTATGGGATTTTCACTGCACATGCATGCACTCCAAAACTGCTGGTGGTCCTTGGGCTAGAGAGGAACCCATAACATTTTGGTGGTGATCCTGGAATGCACATCTCCGCCAAGGCTCTGGCACTGAGGTATCAGCACCTTGGTGCTTTCATTCTGTTGGAAAGTGGAAAACAATGGCCCTCATTTATCAAAAATGCATAGAAATCAGTGCATTTGGGTATAAATATGATTGTCCGAAAAGGTCTGTGTGGTATTTATGAAACCATACCTATCTTCTCAATCTCATTGTACAATCGTTCACTCATCGATAAATCTGACGGATGGATCCAGGAGTCATTTGAATTCTACGCTCACGTCTCACCCCCAGAATTTATGACACAGCAGAACATAAAATGGCAAAAAGACAAACTTTTCCCAAGTAAAAAGTTACAAGAGTAGATAATAGAGACAGACAGACAGACAGACAGAAATTTCAGTGTAACAGCAGCATGGCACAGTAAGATGACCAAATCAACAGAAATACACACAGCATAATGGAGTAGGAAATAGAAAAAGGAATTATGTAGAGAAAGTAAAATTGCCTAACTGCTAACTAAAGGATGACTTGTAAAGCTATTTAGATAGTACTGACTGTGCAAAATAGGACTATAAGGTGCAGGGTGAAATGTGCGGTACCAGTTAAGTGCAGTGTGACAGCTGTATTATGACCAAAATACATAAGATTAGAGTGAGTTATTGTACAGTGAAATGGCATGTGGCAGGAAATATTTCCTCTGTCTGACTGTTCGGCAGCGGAGCTGTAGCAGTCTGCTGGAGAAAGTGCTCCATTGTCTGCCCAATGTGTGGTGGAGGCAAGGCCGCCTTAATGAATGGGCTAGGCTGGGCTGGAGCCCAGAGGCCTGTGAAGAGCAGGTGCCTATCATAAGCCAATAAAAAGATCACATTGTTGTTAACTAGTCAAATTCTATATCCATCACTTGATATTTGTGTGTGGCTGGCTGCTGATTGGTCCAATTTACACGTGGCCCACAAGGATACCATGTAACAATAGCCTATCAGAGGAATTGTTTTGACATGTGACTACTATGCAAGTAAGAAGGAATTAGCTCGGTCAAAATGTCCGGAAAAAACTTTGAGTGGCGCTTATAAAATTGAGAAGAAAAGAGCTTAGGGAAAATGAATTGCTCAAAAAAAAATCCCAAAGAGTAAAGGATTTTTCTAAGCTGGAGTAACGAGTGGAGGCGGGGCTGCTAATTACTGCACCGAGGAGACAGGTAGGCCATTAAAGCACTCACCTGGAGGAGAAGACCACCAGATCCTGCTGAAAGAGAGCAGGCCAGTGGAGAAGGCAAGCTGAGAGATGGAGACCAGCATAAGAAAGCCAGGCCACTCGGAAAGGCCATCATGGCTTACATCAGACAGCTGTGCGTGGGACAGTAGACTTGAGCTTGATAAAAAGTAGACGAGCTCAAGCATACTGATTAACCAGACTGTGTAACCTCACATTGATGTTTTATAGAGTATGACATTATTCGTGAGCTGGACTTAAAGGACATAATGAAGGATTTTTCATTAAAGAAGGCCAGAAGAAAGCACTTTACAAAAAAGGTAAGACATGCTATTTGTAGATTTCCAGTCACCTGTGCAGGTTTTTAATGACCTTTGCCAAGGAGGTAATGTGATCGGGGTGGTTTGTTTGTTTTTGTGTTTATTAGCAGGATTATGCAAAAACTACTCTATGGATTTTGATGAGATTTTCACCACAGGTAGCCCTTGGGCCAAGGATGAACCCATTAAATTTTGGTGATGATTTAAGAGTGCATACCTCCACCAAAGACCTTGTTTGTATTTGTGCAGCAGGATTACACAAAAACTACTGGATGAATTTGGATGAAATTTTCATCAGAGGTGGTCCTTGGGCTAGAGAGGAACACATTACATTTTGGTGATGATTGGAGAACGCATACCTCTGCCAAGATTCTTCTCAGTGTGTTAGCAAGAATCCTCCAAAACTACTGGATAGACTTTGACACAGTTTTCACCAGAACTGGCTCGTGGCCTACACACGAACCCATTACATTTAGAGGTCATCCATGAGGGATGGAAGGAGCCTTGGCGAAGGTATGCACGCTCTAAGTGCTTTTCTAGTTGTTGCTGTTGTGCATTGTTTGAATTAGGAATACTTGACTGATATAACTTTGTGTTCTGCTGTTATCATTAGACTGTAATTGTTGATCAGTGTCATCCTCTGATACCTGGTGTTGTTTAGGCTATGGTGCTGTGTGTGTGTAAGAGTGAGTGAGTGAGTGAGTGAGTGAGAGAGAGAGAGAGAGAGAGAGAGAGATTAGACTCATCATCATCATCATCATAGCAGTCTGTCGTGGGCGACAATGACTGTTTCATTTAGGTCTGATCAGATTCCTCCACACAGCTCTGTCCTTAGCCTTCCGCTGCCAGGAACTCCTGTCTATGTCCAACTTCTTCAAGTTTATTTTTATAGTGTCTTTAAATCTGAGCCTTGGTCTACCCTGATTGCATTTGCCCTTGCATAACTGTGAGTAGAGTAACTGCCGAGGGAGACGCTGATGGTCCATCTTCTCAACATGTCCGAGCCATCTCAGGTTCATCTGTGTTATTGGCACCGGTTTCTCATCAAGCATTGCTGCTATCTCCTTTCTAACTGCAAAGCCCACTCCTGCTTCTCTCCTTCCTTGAGTTGATCTCCCACTCCAAAAGAAGATGTACCCATGGTCTTCCAAGCTGTCATATCCAGGTAATCTTGTTTCACTAAGTGCAGCTATGTCTACATTGTACCTGTTCATTTCCAGGGCCACAAGCGTGGTCTGTCTTTCTGGGCACTGTGATGTTGTTCTGTCCAACAGAGTGCGTACATTCCATTCTGCTACACACAAGGCTGCTGTTTTCCTCTTCTTTTGTCTTCCTGCTCCTAGCTTACTTTTTGCTGCCTGTCGGAGTGTGAACAGATTAGCGCGGACCTTGTAAGCCCAGGCGACATCCGAGCCGGTATGAGTTGCTTTCTGATTGACCATTTCATGAAACTGCTTGCAAAGTATTTGAGTACTGCTAGCTTTTTTTATCTGTCACTGTAAAAATGAAAATCTTAGTAAAATAAAATATCCCAAATCAAGGCTATGTGTTTGTTTTTCTCTCACAAGAATTTTGACAATAATTTCTTTTTATTGTGCAGTTTTCTGTAAGATTTTACTTGCTTTAAGATAGCTTTTACTTGTTTTAAGAAATTTAGTCTTACTTTCTTGGCAGGTGTTTTTTTTTCTAATTTTAACTAAAATTACACAGGGTTACAAAAATAACTTTTTTGTAAGTTGCCTGTGTTTTGCAACTGGTTTAAGACAATTTTGCACCACTGAATCCAAAAATGACATCTGTTTTGCTTGATCAGGTGCAAAGTAAAAACCTGTACTTACTTAGTACTGTGCATGTACTTACCTTTATATAAAGGTAAGTACATGTAAATTGAATGTTATGTCATCATTGTTCAAAATTCAGAGAATTTCAAGACATAAAAAAGAATTTTGCATCATATAAAGCGAAAATACCTGTACATGTAAACAAAAACGTATAAAACAACATGTGGCCATAATTCAAAAAGTTGACCTGATTGAGCAAAACCAATGTGATTTTTGGATTCAGCACATCAAAATTGTCCTAAATCAGCTAAAAAACTTAAGACAATAAATTTGGTGTTGACCATTGTTATCTATTGCCACAATTTTTTGCTTATTTTAAGTAAAATTATCTGCCAACAGAGCAAGAAGATTTGACTTGTCAAATTGCTTAAAACAAATTAAAACTATCTGAAAGCATGTAAAATTTTCTCACACATAAACTGCACAGCAAGAATAAATATCTTCAGACAAAAGACAAAAGTCAGCCTTAATTTATTTCATTTTACTTATATTTGACTTTTTGCAGTGTAGTTGTGTTTTCTAGCTCACAGTTGCATTATTTCTCAAAGAGAAACAAAAATGAGGCCATAGCGATAGAGCAGATCGCCCAATAACCGGAAGGTTGGCAGTTTGAATCCCGCTTCCCCCACCTTGCTGTTGTGTCCTTGGGCAAGACACTTTACCTACCCTGCCTCCATTGTGTTCATGATTCATGACACTGATGTATGAATGTGAATAAATGTTCAGTTGGCGTGGACTGGCAGCCACATTTTTATCATTCTGCCACAGGGTAACTGTGGCTACAGAAGTAGCTTACCACAATCAGTCTGTGGAGTGAATGAATAATGGATTCATTGTCAAGTGTTGGGTGTCATGAAAAGTGCTATATAAATGCAATCCATTATTAAAAACATAGCTATTACATATTTTTAAACTGAGATTCTGTGTGTGTGTGTGGGGGGGGGGGGGGGGTACAAAACCTCTCAGCCAAAGGGCCTAATGGCAGGTTAAGGTGGCCCTAGGTGGAGGGGGTGATCAGGGTTGTTATAAGAGAAGTGAAAAATAATAAAATAGTATATAGTCTGTTAACCTTAAAAGTCACTTTAAATGCAAAAGAACCACATTATGGAGAAGATCAAATTGGTGCTGCTGCAACACAGTTGGTTTGATCAGCTGATCTCCAGTGGAGGATGATAATATATATCTGCAGACTATTGTTTGACTTAGATGACTATTTGACTAAATGTTGTCTATTTTGTAATTAAAGCATACTTGTCAAAATGAGAATTTATTACTTACTTTTTAGAAAAGCAGAAAGACATCTCCTCTCCACAATAGCTGTCTGATGTGCAGCTGTGTGCATTGGCTCAGCTCAGCCATACTCTGGTGTCCCTCAGTAATGTGTAGAAATGCACAGGGCAAAATAAAATAATTTTCCCACATCTCCTTTGGTGCTGGGTGTGTACAGAGCAGTTCTTTTTTTTTTTTTTTAAATCCCAATACAGCGGATCACCTCGGCTGGGCACTTCTGTGTGTAAAGATCTGTTGTGGTTTAGTTAACAGATAATTTGTAAGCGATTGTGGCAGACTGAGTAGTGAGCCTCTCACCCAGTGGGATTTGGGTTTGGGGGCGTGGTTTGTTTTTTCCGGTTTTGGAGTCTGGGGAGTGGTAAGAGATAGTTGTTGGTGACGATTGAGGAGTAAAGATTAAAACTCACCTTCGGCTCCTGTGTGTTTCTTCCTCATGGCACACTGGTGACCCTGACTCGAGCATGTCCGACACAGAAGAAGACTGCATCCCCTCGTCAGCCATGTCGCCCCGACCCTCACAGCCGGCCACTTGCACTGTGGTTGTGAAGCATCCAGAGTTTTGGCAAGGCGATCCGGCTTTGTGGTTCCAGCATATCGAAGCGCTGTTCCACCAGCGAGGAATTGCTCCAGATGAACCCAGATACTACTTGGTCATCGCTGCTCTGGATCAGCAGTCCACATAGCGCATCATGTAGTTGCTTCGCCGCCCCCACAGCATGGTAAATACACTGCCATCAAGCAGTTCCTGCTCCACAGATATGGTCTATCAGCCACAGAAGGAGCGGATAAAATCCTTTCCCTGTCAGGTTTGGGTGACGGCACGGCTGTGGATCTTATGGACAGTATGCTATCACTGCTGGGAGCAGACGAAGGTAGTTTCCTTTTTCCGCACATTTTCCTGCGCCAGCTCCCGCCGGCTGTGCGCGTGGTGTTGGCTAACTCCTTGGATTTGGCCACCGGTGACTACCGAGCTTTAGTTGAGGAAGCTGATCAGGTCCTGCTGGCTACCAGGCAGTTTGCTGTACAAAGCGTGGCATCAGATCCCCTGCAACCCACGACAGAGGATACAGACCCGGCGGCAGTAGCCGGAGTGGTTACCCAGAGACGGCGCAGGAAAGGCCTACGTTTCTTCCACCTGTGATTTGGCAGCAAGGCTAGGTGCTGCGTTCCTCCATGCACATTTGAGACGATGGGAAACTCCAGGGCCAGCGCTCAGTAGCAGCTGTGGGCGCTGGTGAACGAGGTGAGCTACTGTTCATTAGAGACTCACTGTCAGGAAGACAGTGCCTAGTGGACTCCAGCTCGCGTAAGAGTCTACTCCCTCCAGCTAGCGCGGACAGGCCAGTGGCAGGCAGCGGCCCATATCTGAGTGCAGCTAAAGGTTCTTCCATCGGGACATTTAGCACAAGGTCTGTGACTGTTTGTTTCCAGGGACACAGCTTCAAGTGGAACTTTGTAATTGTTTCCATTACAGTTCCTATCTTTGGCACGGATTTTCTGTGTGCTAATGGTTTACTTGTCAATGTTGCTAACCCCCGTTTAATTGATGCTGTGTCTTTCGCCACCTTTCCGTGAGGCTGGGAGAGCTGGGCTGTTAACACATGCTAACTTTTTAGCATCGGATAATGCTTTTCTTTGTTTGCTGGCAGATTTCCCATTGCTTACAACACCTGCTTGTTCCACCGCAACTACTAAGCACGGTGTGGAACTTTTCATTCCCACTGCGGGACCACCAGTTTTTATGCGCACATGACGCCTTGACACGGTTAAATTGGCCGTAACGAAGAAGGAGTTCATCACTATGGAGAGTTTGGGTATAGTGAGGCGTTCTAACAGACCATGGACCTTGCCACTTCACATGGTGCCTAAGGTGGATGGGTTGTGGTAACCATGTGATGATTTTCATCATCTTAACCTTTAAGCTGTGCGATTTCTTTTTCTCCTAGTGGCACAACGCGGCGCTGCACCTGTCAACTGATATGACATGCAGAAACACTGCCCAGCTGCACTGAGGATTTGTACTGATCATGCCAGTTCACAAGGTGGCAGACACGCGTTGGAGGACTCATGGATGTCACGTAATACACCAAAGAGGAAGAAATTCTTCTTCTTCTTCTTCTTCGTCTTTGAGATTACAAAGCAAAATGGACAGCACCCATCGTTGTGGACATACGCCATTGCAGACGGAGGAGCAAATTCAGAGGATTTGGTCCCGAATTTGCCAACTATGATTCTAAAAAGAGATTATTTAGCTTATGAAGGTAGATGTTTACGTGTTCTTATAACACAGGGAGCGTGAAGCTCGTTGATTTCACCTGCCGGCACCCGGAGCACCATGTGACTGGAGAGCAATCGCCGGTTGCATGTCATCATACAAGATAAACTGCTGGGGAATAAAAGAGAAATTAAGGTGGAATAATCAATAACAGTTTCTGGATGTAGGAGAGAAAGCTAAAATGACCGGGAGAGGACAAAATTTCGACCAGAATGCCGCAAAAGGACGCTGCCTTGCCAGCGGTAAGTGACAAATGTCTTTGTTTGTTTGTATGCAAATTAGATGCGTAAATGTACTCCTATCTGAAACTTTGGATCATATTCTACATCTTTCTAATTGACAGTAAGCCATTATCTCTTACCACTTTCAAGTTATAGCCTTGGAAAGTTGTGACATCTGATCTGAATATTTTCTTGGAAAAAATCTTTACCACTGTTGACCACTAGGGGTTATATCGCAGTTTGGCGACATTCACAGTTAAGAGGTTAATAATGTCACCGCGAATGACTGTTACCCTATCCCGCACATCCAGGATTTTTCCATATGTCTGGCAGGCTCCACCATTTTTTCAAAGGTAGATCTGGTGCACGGTTATCACCAAGTTCCTGTGTGCATGGAGGACATCCCAAAGACCGTGGTAATTACCCCGTTTGGGCTTTTTCAGTTTGTGCGCATGCCTTTTGGCCTTAACCCTTAAGCTGTGTGATTTCATGTGCTCCTAGTGGCAGAGCGTGGCCCTGCACCTGTCAACTGATAATGATGTGCAGAAACACTTCCCAGCTGCACTGAGGATTTGTACTAATCATGCCAGTTCACAAGGTGGCAGGCACATATTGGAGGACTCATGGATGACACGTAATACACCAAAGAAAAAGAAATCCTTCTTCTTCGTTTTTGAGATTACAACACAAAATGGTTGGACACCCATCGTTGTGGACATACGCAATCCCAGACCGAGGAGCAAATTCAGAGGATTTGGTCCCGAATTTGCCAACTATGGTTCTAAAAAGAGATTATTTAGCTTTTGAAGGTAGATGTTTACATGTTCTTATAACACAGGGAGCGTGAAGCTCGTTGATATGACCTGCCAGCACCCGGAGCGCCATGTGACTGGAGAGCAATTGCTGGTTGCATGTCGTCATATAAGCTAAATTGCCACGGAATAAAAGCGAAATTAAAGTAGAATAATCAATAACAGTTTCTGGATGTAGGAGAGAAAGCTAAAATGACCGGGAGAGGACAAAATTTCGACCAGAATGCCGCAAAAGGACGCTGCCTTGCCAGCGGTAAGTGACGAATGTCTTTGTTTGTTTGTATGCAAATTAGATGTGTAAATTTACTCCTATCTGAAACTTTGGATCATATTCTACATCTTTCTAATTGACAGTAAGCCATTATCTCTTACCACTTTCAAGTTATAGTCTTGGAAAGTTGTGACATCTGATCTGAATATTTTCTTGAAAAAAATCTTTACCACTGTTGACCACTAGGGGTTATGTCACAGTTTGGCGACATACACAGTTAAAGCGAGGTGTGGCCCAGACATTTCAGAGGTTGATGGGCTCGGTGTTACGTGACCTCCCGTTTGTGTTTGTCTACCTCGACGACATATTAGTGGCCAGTCCGTCAGCTGAAGAGCATCTGTCACACCTCAAACAGGTTTTCAGGCGCCTTGAAGAACACTGCCTGATTGTCATCCTGGCTAAGTGCCAGTTTGGGCTACTGGTAATTGACTTCTTAGGTCACTGCCTTTCGTCGCAGGGCGTGATTCGGTTACTTTCTAAGGATCAAAGGGTGACGGAATTTCCCTGTCCAGACTCCGTTAAGGCACTGCAGGAATTTTGGGGCATGGTAAATTTTTATAATTGCTTCCTCCCTCATGCTGCCCACCTCCTGCAGCTGCTTTATGAGGCTCTGAGGCTGAAAAAAGCCAACAACCCTGTCACCTGGACTCCCGAATGGGTCAGAGCTTTGGACGAAGCCAAGTCCGCTCTTGTGAATGCAGCAATCCTCGCTCATTCCATGCCCATGGCGCCCATAGCTTTGACAACAGATGTCTCTGACATAGACATGGGGACAGTGGTTGAGCAGTGTGTGGCAGGGGCATGGCAGCCCCTCGCATTTTTCAGTCTCAAGCTGCGAGATGGCAAGCGCAAGTACAGCGTTTTTGAGTGGGAGTTGCGGGCATTGTACCTGGCAATTCGTCATTTCTATTTCTTGTTGGAGGGCCGCTCTTTCACGGCTTATGTAGATCATAAACCGCTAATGTTTGCCATGTCCAAGGTGACCGAGCTGTGGTCTGCTTGTCAACAATACCATCTGGCAGCCATCTCCGAGTTAACAACAGATGTTCAGCATATGGCTGGCAACCCTGTTGCTGATTGCCTGTTACGTGTGCTGGTGTGTCAAGTGCACCTCGGGATGGATTTTTCTGCCATGGCCACCGAGCAGCCCAACAACCCGGACATCCTGGCCCTTTGGTCTGCAGTTACAGCCCTCAAACTCGAGGAGGTGGTGATGCAGGAAGGTGGTCCTACTCTCCTCTACCATGTCTCCACTGGCCACCCCCACCCTGTTGTCCCAGTGGCCTGGCGCCAACAAGCTTTTGACTCAATTCACTCCCTCTCACACCCTGGAGTTCGGGTGTCAGTGAAACTGGTCGGGTCCAAGTTTGTCTGGCCCGGCCTCCACAGGGATGTCAAGGGGTGGGCAGCCACATGCATGGCATGTCACCGTGCTAAAGTCCACCAGCACACAAAGGCACCCCCTCGAACCGTTTTGGATTCTGGATAGATGTTTTGACCACATGCATGTGGACCTGGTGGGTCCTCTACCTCCTTCACAGGGTTTTATGCACGTACTCACCATAGTGGATCGGACCACCAGATGGCCGGAGGTGGTCCCTCCGGCCTCCACTTCAGCCGCGGATGTGACGCGTGCGTTTCTTTCTGCCTAGGTTGCTCGTTTCGGCACTCCATCAGATATTACCTCTGACAGGGGCCCCCAGTTGGTGTTGGAGCTCTGGTTGGCGCTTGGAAGGTCCTTGGGGGTGCAGTACACTACACTACAGCATACCACCCTCAGGCTAATGACTTGTGTGAATGTTTTCACCAGTTGCTTAAAGTGGCGCTGCGTGCTGCGCTTTCCAGTGGTAATTGGGTGGATCGTTTGCCTTGGGTGATGCTCAGGTTGTGTTCAGCTCTTAAGGAAGCTCTCGATGTTTCACCTGCTGAACTAGTGTTTGGTCAACTGCTCTGCATCCCTGGAGAGTTTTTGCCCACAAGTTCCGTCCCACAGACTGGCCCCGCCATCTACCCTTTTTCGTCCGATGGTGCACTGGCTCTGAGCCCGATTCATCACCGTTTTCCACAATTGTTTGTGCCGACTGAGTTCAGTTTGGTCTGTTTTATTTTTGTGTGACATGACGCTCATCTCTCACCCCTCCAACCCCCATACAACGGTCCCTTTCGGGTTCTAGAGATGAGCCCCAAGAGTTTTGTGCTGAATATGAGTGGGCGCAAAGAGCAGGTCATGTTGGATAGGCTTAAACCAGTGCACGTTATGGTGGACGAGGTTATGTTTCCGGCCCAGGTCCCCCGTTGGGGTCTCCCCCCTTCCAGGACCCCGGCTATGTCTACACAAGATAAGTTTTCTGGTTTCCAGCCTACAATGGACTGTGTTTCACCTGCCCGTCGTCCACGTGGACGCCCTACACAACAGGTTTCTCCTGTGGTTATGGCTGGAGGACAGCACAGCCATTATGGCAGGCTTATCAGGCCCCCAGTGAGAGACTGACTTTGATTCCTGGAGTCCCCTCTGGGTGTTCGGGGGGGGGGGGGGCTGTGTGGCAGACTGAATAGTGAGCCTCTCACCCAGCAGGATTTGGATTGGGGGGTGTGGCTTGTTTTCTCTGGTTTTGAAGTCCAGGGGGTGGTAAGAATTAGCAGAGGTGGACTTACCATGAGGCAAAGGTAGGCGACTGCCTTAGGCCCTGATCTGCTGAGGGCCCTGATCTACTAGGAGCCCCATATATATTTTTAAATGTTTAATGATGAAAAAATTGACAAGACTGCAACAGGACATCTGAGGGTAAAGTTGCTAGTTTTACATGAACAGCCAACAGCTAGATAGATAGATGTACTTTACTGATTCCAAACTGGGAAATTACAGTGTAACAGCATCATAACAGTAGATGACCAAAACGACAGAAACACAGTATAATAGACAAAGGAATTCCCATGGAAAGTAAAACAGCCCCTCTCGTACATCCCCTGCTATTTTTCCACTCACAGACCCAACCCCCCCCCCCCCCCTCCCAGCACACAGCCCCCCTGCCGCAACCTGACTCTCAAGACCCAGGTGAGAGATGAGCTGAAGAAGATCAAGGCGAGGAAGGCTGCAGGTCTGGACAGCATCAACTCAAGGCTCCTCAAGTCCTGCGCAGACCAGCTGTGTGGGATCATGGAGCACATCTTCAGTCTGAGCCTGAAGCTAGGGAGGGTACAACAGCTATGGAAAACATCCTGTGTGGTACCCATACCGAAGACTCTGCACCCCAAGGACCTAAACAACTACAAACCAGTGGCTCTCACATCACACCTAATGAAGACCCTGGAGAGGCTACTCCTCACCCACCTCTGCCCCCTGGTGGGACCAGCGATGGATCCACTTCAGTTTGCTTACCAACATGGTATCCAGGTGGAAGATGCAGTGATCTTCCTCCTACATCATTCCCTGTCTCACCTGGAGAAGCCTGGGAGCACTGTGAAGATCATGTTCTTTGATTTCTCCAGTGCTTTCAACACCATCCAACCACTGATCCTGAGAGGCAAGCTGCTGCACACAGGGGTGGACCAGCACCTGTCATCGTGGATCCTGGACTACCTCACAAAATGACCACAGTTTGTGAGAACCCAGGACTGTGTGTCTGACGCCATCATCTGCAGTACGGGGGCCTCCCAGGGAACAGTTCTGGCTCCCTTCCTGTTCAACCTCTACACTGCTGACTTTTCACACAACACACCATACTGCCATCTACAGAAGTTCTCTGACGACTCTGAGACTGTCAGCCTCATCTCTGATGGGGATGATGCAAAGTACAGAGGACTTATCCAAGACTTTGTGGACTGGTGCCTGCGGAACTGCCTCCAGATCAATGCGAGGAAAACCAAGGAACTGGTGGTGGACTGCCGCAGGCAAGGACACCCCCCCTCTCCCCCACACACACAGCATCGGTAAACATCCAGGAAACAGACACTGAGATGGTGACATCTTACAAGTACCTGGGTGTTCACCTGAACAATAAACTGGACTGGTCACACACCACCAACGCGCTCTACAAGAAGGGGCAGCGCAGGCTGTTCCTCCTGATGAGACTCAGGTCTTTTGGAGTGCAAGGGGCACTGCTTGAAAACCTTCTACAATTCGGTGGTGGCACCAGCCATCACATTTGGAGTGGTCTGCTGGGGCAGTGGCATCACGGCAGCCAACAGGAAGAGACTGAACAGGCTGATCAAAAAAAGCTAGCTCTGTTCTGGGGCGATGCCTCAACCCAGTGGAGGAGATAGGAGAGAGGAGGATAGTGGCTAAGCTTTCATCTTTGCTGGAATCCAAGTCCTACCCCATGCGGAACATGCTGAATGCACTGAGGAGCTCATTTAGCGGTAGGCTGTGCCATCCTAGGTGCACGATGGAGAGGTTCCGCAGGTCCGTCCTTCCTACCTACGGCTGTCAAGACTTTATAACCTAACCAGGGCTGCTCGTAGAGTCATATTAAATGTACTAAACGTAACAACTTTGCACAATAGACATCATCCCCTTCAATACACAGCTAGGATAATAACACTCATTATTGAGGGTGACAACAACGCTGTTGATTCAAATGCGGAATATACTGTCTGGGAACATATTCATATTCTGCAGGGTAATTTAACAAACTGTAATGCTGTTGATACCATCTAGCTGCAATGCTCTTGTATGGTTTATATAACTGTATACATATGTATATTCATTTACTGCTTTGGTTAACCAGTTCTTATTAACTGTTGTTCTGAGTGCTGCTATCCCTTTGCTGCTGCAATCCTGGAATTTCCCCATTGTGGGACTAATAAAGGCTTATCTCTTGACATGATGTCGGACAAAATAAATAAACACCAGTATTTACATAAATGGCAAATCAAATCACAAACATAATGTCCTCCCCCCTTCTCCTCAGACTGTTGGACTCTTCCATGGTGTTTGAGACATGCAGGTGCATGTATCGTTGGTTGCATTGTAAACAAACCGTACAGCGTGTAGAATAGCAGCAAAATAGAAACAGAGTAATCTGAATGGTGCAGGGAAATGGAGAGAAAGGGAAGAGCAGAGTAAGTTTTTATCAAAACAACCTTTTTTACTTCAACCTGGGAGGAGACTTACCCTCCTGAAGAGCAGATAGAGAGCAATGCTGCTTGTACGAGCACACACGATACTAATGACGAGCACCTGCTGTTCATGAGGAGGCAGCGGTGATGCAGGTTGATGACAGTAGAGGTAAACAACAAAATGTTTACTATTTTTTCCTAATTGCAAGATTTGCAGAGGCCAAGGCTCACATTGTTAAATTTAAATATGACCAACTGTGCTCCCCAGGCATGCACAGGATATCTGCAGCCTCAGCAGATTACATTAAATATAGTTTTGAGTGTTTTTTTGGCACTTAAAGTTGTGGGAAGAATTACAAATTTTCAAGCAGATGCCCTTTTCCAAAGTTTACTACAGATATTCTATATAACAACAAGAAAAGCAGAGGATTGTCAAAAAAATTCCTATTAAACAGTGATTTGTAAATTAAGCAGAACCTTCTGCTATACAGAAAAAACTCTTGCGCAACAGCAAATACAGACTTTAACACAATTAAGTGAGAATGAAGTAGCTACTCATAAATGTCATAAAAAGGACCAACACTGTAGGCTACTCTTGCTGAGAACTTGAATAAAAAGGATGAAAAAAATAATTATCCATTACAACAGCTAAATTGCATTGAATGCATGTTAAAGAGTATAGATTTGGAAATTATTGGCAGCAGCGCCCAACCACTTGGTACTATGTGCAGAGAAAAAAAACAAACATTCTGTTGCACTGTATTGTCTATCAAAGTGTTTTTCTGAAGAAAAAAAAATTCTGAATATTCTCTCCCTTTCCGTGTCTGACTCCTACCTGTCTGTCCATCTGCTGCACGTCTTGACACACACCTGTCTCATCAGATACTCATCTTTCCTTTACCGGGAGGAGGGGCTCTCCTTGGGGGTTTGCCGGGGCAGACATTGGTCCATGTCCAGACCGGAGATTCACAGCTTTAAAGCTCATTGAAAAATGTAGTAATGATTTTACCTCTAAAGATGTATAAAATGTTACAACACTGGCTGTAGTGTTAGATTTGCTCGTTTGTTTGTGGTTTTATGGCGTCTCTCCTCACGCACGCTCCTGCAACAGAGTGCTTGTCAGGCAGGTGGACTTATTTCAACACAAACCCGGCACTTCGTACATGTGGTCAAGACAGAGATGTGGGGAGATGTCCACTGGTGGGCCGGGGTAGATGGAGGACAGGATGATGTAGGAAAACTCGCTTTTTTTTTTTTTTTTTAAATCGCACACAATTTTTTGTTGATGTGTTCCGTTAATACTCACTGTAAACACGGAAGTGGGTACGGTGCAGCAACGCATTTGATTAGTTAGAGTGCTTGAGCGCTACTCAGGGACAAATTTGATTGGCGAAATTGGTGAAAGTTGACGAGGATTGGCCAAAATTGTGGTAAAATTGCAGTGATTCGACAAAGTTGCAAGATCGCTCAAAAGACACAGCGATGGCCTGATTTTGCGTGAATTAGTGCAATTGCAATATCACAAAATGCTGGAGGGACTGGTAAGTGTGAACAAACAACAGATCTTCCATATGAATTGTTTTTTTTTTTTTATAATAGACAAGAGTCTGCATTCAATTTGTTAAACTTCTTTGTTTTTCTACAGATGTAATTCTTGATGCCTTAATGATATCATTTGAAGACTTCTGAGCGCAATAGGTTTCAGGTAGGATTTCAATAAGGCCTGAAAAGAAAGTGTAGAACAAAGAAAAAGTGCTTTTTCCCCATTTCTGTCTTTGCCTTGGGCCCCAAATGGACTAAGTCCGCCCCCGAGAGTTAGTTGTTGGTGGCAATGGAGGAGTAAAGATTAAAACTCACCTTCGGCTCCTGTGTGTTTCCTTCTCATGCCACAAGATAACTACAGTATTATGAGATACTGTACTGCATAACAGAAAACTGGCGATTTTGTATTAAAAACAGGGTTTTTAATGAATAGCTCCTCTATCAAATCTCATCAGGTGTACAGCTTGGCAGAAGGCAAGAGGAAGATCTCTGCTTCGCTCGCTGGTTAAATACAAGCACACATAGGACCACTCATTGAAAAAGCTGACGTCAGAGCCACTCATTGAAAAAGGTAACATCTCCCCGTTATCTTAACCCCCATTGTCCTGCCATCCCCTCTCCCTGTCTTGGGAGGTGATGGGAACTCCCCCTCTCGCTTTAGGGGGTAAAGGTGTCGAGTCCATCTCCACTGCCACGTCTTGGGAGGTCCATTGTCTTTAACCCGGCGTGGGGGATGCTCTGTCCTTTCTAGGTGTGAAGCTCCTTACATATGCTGTCACAAAACATTTCCACTTGTTCTAACATATGTAGATATGGGATATAAGAGTCATATATACCACACTCTATATATAATTCAAGAAATCTCTGTCTGTGTGTGTCTGTCACGATCATGAGACTCGCTAAAAGATCATAGGACCGCCTATGATGTTCTTAAAAGGAACTCCGATTATATTGGCATGTTAGCTCTATATGCTTTATTTTGATGTTAGTAACATAACTATAATATAATTTTTTTGAAAATAATTCCCAGTTTTATATATTTTTAAAAAACTTTATTACGATGTAAATCGCCATATTTGTTTACGTCGCAATGCATTCTGGGTAGTGACGTAGAATGGTTGCAGCCGTTTTTTCTGTCTTATACAAGCCAAGAAGCGAAGCTACGAACTACTGCCATTTGTCAGTGAAAATGCCACATTGCGTGGCTTTTGGATGTAATTTCCAATCAAAGGGAAATAAAGAGAGTGGGGTAAGCCTCCATAGCTTTCCTAAAGAGGGAAAGTTGAGGAAAAAGTGGGGCGGCAGCGGCTCAGGAGGTAGAGCAGGTCGTCTAATAACCCGATGGTTGGCGGTTCGAATCACACTCTCCCCAGATATCCTGCCGTTGTGTCCCTGGGCAAGACACTTCACCCGCATTGCCTCCAGTGTCCATAACACTGGGTATGAATGTGTAAAAATGTTTAAATGTTTGGTGGTGGCCGGAGAGGCCGTTGGTGCGGATTGGCAGCCACATTTCTGTCACTCTATGAGTGTCTATGATCAAGCACTATAGCGCACGCTTGATAAAGCTGATATATATATTTATCACGCTATGATATAGCGTGCGCTTGAGTGTCTCTCCACTCCGCGAGTGTCTCTCCGCTTTGAGTGTCTCAAGCGTGTGCTTGAGGAAGCATTATTTTAAGGTGAAACTTATATATTGTTGATTTACTTACAATAGAATGCTCAAACACAAAAAATTGTCTATATGGCTGTGTTGTGAGACATGTATATGTTGGACACTGCATATGTGATTTAACCTCACGATGAAGGAGAGCCAGCCCCCTGCGGTGCGGAGCCACAGGGCCTGGACCCCCTGCGGAGGACAGGGGACAGAAGACTTCCTGACCACTGAGGCTCGAGAGGAGAGAAGGGGGAGTTATGTAAATAAAAGGCTAATGAATGTGAATAAAGAGACTTTGATATAGATGTGTGATTTCCCCCGCGAGGGAAATGGTTTGATGTGAGAATGTTTAAATGAGAGAACTTTGGTGTGTTCACTCTCTTTGTTCGCTGCTCAAGAATAAGAGCAGACAGTGGAATGATTTCTTGAATAAACTATAATGGAAGACAATCCGGTTTCGTTATTCAAGTCTCCCCACATTGGTGACTGACGACGTTGAGAATGAACGAAGAAATTCTCAGGGTCCCGGACTCACAGCGCTCAGAGCTGGCGAGCGCAGTGGCCGTTAAGCTGCCTGATTTCTGGCAGGATAACCCACGGTCGTGGTTTCTGCAAGCAGAGTCGCAGTTCGCGCTCGCAGGAGTAACGGTGGATGACACTAAGTTCCACCATGTCATCGCTAAACTGGACAACAGCACAGCTCGGTGCGTGCAAAGCTTGGTGGAGCAGCCACCCGCGACCGACAGGTACGGCAAGCTGAAATCCACCCTCATCAAGTTTTTCACCCCCTCGGCTGAAGTGAGGGCGAGGAGGATCCTGTCTTTGCTAGACCAAGGTGGACACAGGCCGAGCGCCCTGATGGAGGAGATGATACAGCTGAGAGGTTTGGACAACGATGATTTCATTTTTCAGTTCATCTTCCTCTCCAACCTCCCGGCGCATGCGAGAAGCACGCTGGCCGGCAAAAAGTGTCACACCCTGGAGGAGTTCCGGGAGCTGGCCCAGGAGGCAGATGGGATCCTGGACGCCTGCGGCGGGCAAGCAACCACAGCAGCGACCCGAGACAGCGGGGAGCCAGAGGCGGCAGAACCAGACTGGCCGACGACGGCGGCAACACGACCGCGACGAGGGGGAGCCAATAGCCCGGCGACAGAGGCGCGGGCACGACACAGCGGAGGAGAAGATCTCTGCTTTTACCATCGGAGGTTCGCAGAGAAGGCACGCAGGTGTGTGCCGCCCTGCATCTTCAGGAGTTCGGGAAACGGCAAGACCGGGGGTCGCTAGCAGCTTCGACCCTCGGAGAACGCAACAAGCTGCTCTACATCATGGATGCGCGCTCCGGACGAGTGTTCCTCATTGACACCGGAGCACAAGTGAGCTTCATCACCCCAACATACGCGGACCGGGTGGCTGGACCCCACGGTGACGGAGCTACAGCGGCAAATGGCTCGAACATCAACACCTACGGGAGAAGGACCTTGCCTTTATGCTTACATGGCCGCACATATGAATGGACTTTTGTAGTAGCGGCGGTGAGTTTCAACATGTTGGGCGCGGATTTTTTGTGTTCACACAATCTGTTAGTTGATCTTGCTAATAGACGGCTGGTAAATGCACTCTCTTTTTACTCTCTCCCCTGTTCAGCTCGAGTGTCCCCGCCACCAGTACAGACCCACGTCGCTACAGCAGGTGGTAAGTTTCACACACTCCTCACCCAATTTCCAGCGCTCACTGTGCCCACTTTTTCAGCGACGGTCGCGAAGCACGGGGTGAAACACTTTATCCCCACGTCTGGTCCTCCCGTGTTTGCAAAAGCTCGGCGCTTGGATGCAGTTAAGCTCGCCATTGCGCGCGAGGAGTTCGCCAGCCTGGAGAGGCTGGGCATCGTTCGTAGGTCGAAGAGCCCGTGGGCGTCGCCGCTGCACATGGTACCGAAAGCCGATGGCTCCTGGAGACCGTGCGGGGATTACCGCAGGCTAAACAACGCTACGGCACACGATCGTTATCCCATCCCGCACATTCAGGATTTTTCGGTGCACCTGGCGGGGACGCGCATTTTTTCAAAGATTGATCTAGTTCGCGGCTATCACCAAGTCCCGGTCCAACCGGAGGACATTCCTAAAACAGCGGTAATAACCCCGTTCGGACTTTTCGAATTTTTACGCATGCCGTTTGGTCTCAAAGGGGCGGCGCAAACATTTCAGTGGATGATGGATGCCGTGTTACGCGATCTCCCTTTCGTGTTTGTGTACCTCGACGACATTTTGGTCGCGAGTACTTCAGAGGACGAACACGAAACGCACCTCACAGCAGTTTTTAGGAGGCTGGGAGAGCACGGCTTAATAGTTAACCCAGCCAAGTGCCAGTTCGGCGTTGAGCGGATTGATTTTTTGGGTCACCGCGTCTCCCCGGAGGGAGCGGTTCCGTTACCAGAGAAAGTACGCGCGGTAGCGGATTTTCCCCGTCCACAAACGGTCAAATCACTACAGGAATTCTTGGGGATGGTGAATTTTTATAACCGGTTCCTGCCCCACGCAGCTCAAATCATGCAACCGTTATATGCCGCGCTCAAAAAACAAAAGCCGACCCAGGCGGTCGAATGGTCCCCGGAGCGGGAGCGCGCGTTCACAGAGGTTAAAAAAGCCTTGGCTGACGCTGCGCTCCTGGCCCACCCAGACCCTGCAGCACGTATCGCGCTGACGACAGACGCTTCAGATTTAGCCATAGGGGCCGTTATTGAGCAACAGGTAGCCGGAGTTTGGCAGCCTTTGGCTTTCTTTAGCAAATCTTTAAGCGCGGCTGAACGAAAATACAGCGCGTTTGACAGAGAACTGTTGGCGCTGCATTTGGCTATTCGTCATTTCCAGTTCTGGCTGGAAGGACGGTGCTTCACCGCTTATGTGGACCACAAGCCGCTCACATACGCCATGGCCAAAATTTCAGATCCGTGGTCCGGCAGGCAGCAGAGGCAGCTGGCCGCAATCTCGGAATTTACCACTGACATTAGGCACGTCGCGGGCAAATTCAATGTAGTAGCGGATTGTCTCTCACGCGCGTTCACGACCCCAACACGCGCAGAGGCAGAACGGGCCACCGTGACCGCGCCGCAGGAGAGCGGCACGGTGGCGCGCGCAGCCCCGGTGCACGTGGGTATAGATTACGCAGCCATGGCAGCGGACCAGGGGGCGGACGCAGACGTGCGCGCGCTCCAGTCTGGACCAACAGGGTTGAGGCTGGAGAGCAAGTGTTTACAAACCGGTATGCCCCCCCTGATCTGCGACATGTCGACGGGGCGCCCGTGTCCGGTGGTTCCGGCCACGTGGCGCCGCCGTGTTTTTGACTCGGTCCACTCACTGGCGCACCCGGGGGTGCGCGCGTCGGTGAAACTAGTGGCGGAAAAGTTTGTTTGGCCGTGCCTGCGCAAGCACGTGAAGAAATGGGCAAAAACCTGCATTTCCTGTCAACGGGCCAAAATTCACAGGCACACAAGAGCCCCGTTAGAACCGTTCCGCATTCCGGCCAGAAGGTTCGACCATGTGCACGTCGACCTTGTGGGCCCCCTACCGGCATCACAGGGGTTCACGTATCTTTTGACAATGGTGGACCGCACCACACGTTGGCCGGAAGTGGTCCCACTTGCGACGACCACGGCCGCGGAGGTGGCTCGCGTTTTTTTAACGGCTTGGGTGGCGCGCTTCGGGGTTCCGTCGGACATTACGTCCGATAGAGGACCGCAATTCATCTCTGAGCTGTGGTCAGCGATGGCCAACGGCTTAGGAGCCAAAATTCACCGCACTACGGCTTACCACCCTCAGGCTAATGGTTTATGCGAGCGTTTTCATAGGTCTTTGAAGGCAGCACTCAGAGCGTCGCTCACGGATGCAGATTGGGTAAATAAACTTCCGTGGGTTTTATTAGGGTTGCGTTCTGCGCCTAAAGAGGACTTACACGCCTCCCCAGCGGAGCTGGTATTCGCACAAACTCTGAGGCTGCCGGGCGAGTTTTTACCAGAGCACCCAGAGCCCCCACCTCTCTCTGCTCTGGGACCGTTAGTCGGCACGGGGGCAGACACGCTCCCGGGTCCGGTTCATCACGCTTTTCCACGAGTTTTCGTCCCCAAGGCTTTGAAAAATGCCGATTTCGTTTTTGTCAGGCGCGAAGCCCTTAAAGCAACGCTCAAACCACCTTACGAAGGGCCATTTCGAGTGTTGGAGGCAGGTGATAAGCAATTTGTGCTAGATTTTGGAGACAGAAAAGAGACAGTCAGCATTGACAGACTGAAACCTGCTTTTGTCATGAAGGACGTTTCTGTACCGGTCGCGGTGGCGCCTCGACGAGGCAGGCCCCCGCAGAGGGCAATTAACCACTCTCTTCCTCAGTCAACAGACCCGAAGCAGAACAGCACCGCAGGCAAGGCGGGGCCAACGCACAGCAGATTCGGCAGACGGCTGAAGCCCAAGCGGCACACAGACTGAATGTTGGTGTTGATTATTCAGTAGTGAGTAAGGTGCTATTAAATTTTGGGAATTAGTCTGTTCTTCATCGTTTGGGGGGGGTTATATGGCTGTGTTGTGAGACATGTATATGTTGGACACTGCATATGTGATTTAACCTCACGATGAAGGAGAGCCAGCCCCCTGCGGTGCGGAGCCACAGGGCCTGGACCCCCTGCGGAGGACAGGGGACAGAAGACTTCCTGACCACTGAGGCTCGAGAGGAGAGAAGGGGGAGTTATGTAAATAAAAGGCTAATGAATGTGAATAAAGAGACTTTGATATAGATGTGTGATTTCCCCCGCGAGGGAAATGGTTTGATGTGAGAATGTTTAAATGAGAGAACTTTGGTGTGTTCACTCTCTTTGTTCGCTGCTCAAGAATAAGAGCAGACAGTGGAATGATTTCTTGAATAAACTATAATGGAAGACAATCCGGTTTCGTTATTCAAGTCTCCCCACAGTCTACAGGCATGATGGGCACTGAACTGATAAACATGGACTCTCAGCAACATAAAGCAATTTCTCTGTTGCTTTCTCAGACTGCAGGTTGAACGTCCATAAGCAGCGCTCCAAAGTCGTTCCAAATGACTGCCAGCCAGATCTTCGACATGTCAAGCGTGCACTTTGAGCGATATAGCGCTTTATCATAGCGTGATAAATATATAGTTTAGCACCTTGGGGGAGCCAGATTATTTAGCATCTCAGACAAGAGACAGTGGATAAACATGGGAGAACAATACTCGGGAGGTTCCTGGTGAGATAGCAGGAAGGAGTCAAGGACGTAGGGGGTTGAATGCAGTGTGATGCAAATGTCATGTTGTGTGTGGAGAAATGCCATGAAACTTAAGAGGAGAGTGCCTACTGAAATGTTCAGTCTGTTCTTTGCTTGTGAGATGTGAGTGTGTAATAAATCGTCTGAAATGAATCTGCCTCTTCATTTACACACTCCACACTGGTGACCCAAGACGTATTATGGAACATGAGGCAAGATCCCTGGAGCCGGCCCGGTCAGGAAGCTACAGCGAGGCGGCAGCCATCCCACAGACAGCCCGGACTGGAACCTCCAGCCACGCGTGTGCGGTTTCAGTCAAGCTACCGGATTTCTGGCAGCACAACCCGCGCTCTTGGTTCCACCTCACCAAGGCCCAGTTCGCCCTCCGGGGAGTAACGGCAGACGACACCAGATTCTACCATGTGGTCGCAGCGCTGGACGCCCGCACAGCTCAGCAGGTAGCGAGCCTGCTCGATCAGCCACCAGCCAGCAACAAATATGAGGCGCTCAAGGCTGCGCTCATTCAGCGCTACACGCTCTCGGACTGTGAGAGAGCGGAGAGGCTCCTGACGCGGACCGAGTTAGGAGATGGTTCGGCCGTAGACCTGATGGAGAAGATGCTGGCGTTAATGGGCACGGACGACGGACACTTTCTGTTTGCCCACCTCTCCCTCCGGAACCTTCCGACAGTGGCGAGAGCGGTTCTGGCCAATTCGCCGTTGCTGGCCGTGCGTGACTACCGTGCGTTAGCCCAGGAGGCAGACCGGATCATCCTCACCACCAGGGCGATCACAGTCAACGCGGCAGCGGCGGAGCCCAGTGAGATGACCAGAGGAGGCGAGGAGCCACCGACGGTAGCAGCAGCGGGGGCCAAGGAGCACCAGAGAGACACGCTCTGTTTCTACCACCGCCGCTTCGGAGAGAAGGCACACAGATGTGCGCCCCCGTGCCAATTCAAGCGCTCGGGAAACGCCAAGGCCGGGGGTCGGTAGCAGCTGCGACCCTTGGTGAAGAGAACAAGCTGCTCTACTTGACGGATGCACGCTCGGGGAGGTGTTTCCTCGTGAACACCGGAGCCCAGAAGAGTTTCATCCGCCGACCTACGCTGACCGGCTGGCAGGACCTAGCGGCCCCGAGATGTTGGCAGCAAACGGCTCGGATATTAAGACCTTTGGTGAGAGAACTCTGCTCTTATCTCTACACGGCCGTACATATGAGTGGACTTTTGTTGTAGCAGCACTGAATTACCATATCCTGGGGGCTGATTTTCTGTGTGCACATGGTTTACTGGTTGATGTTGCTAACAGGCGCCTAGTTAATGCACTGTCCTTTGACTCTCTCCCCTGTATAGCTCAAGTGACCCAGCCAACAGCACAAGCCAACGTCACAGCTACAAGCGGTAAGTTCCACACACTGCTCACTCAGTTTCCAGCACGCACGGTCCCGACGTTTTCTGGGGCCATTGCTAAACACGGGGTGGAGCACTTTATCACCACCACCAGGCTGCCCGTTTTTGCAAGACCTCGGCGCTTGGACGCAGCTAAACTGGCCATAGCGCGCGAGGAGTTCGCCAACCTGGAAAGGTTGGGCATCATCAGGCGCTCGAACAGCCCATGGGCATCCCCGCTACACATGGTCCCTAAGGCTGAGGGATCGTGGCGACTGTGCGGGGATTTCCGCAGGTTGAACAACGCCACAGCGCACGACCGCCACCCAATTCCCCACATACAGGATTTTTCCGTTCACCATGCCGGAGCACGCATTTTTTCCAAAATAGACCTGGTCCGCGGTTACCACCAAGTCCCAGTGCGCGCTGAGGACATACCCAAAACAGCGGTAATAACTCCGTTCGGTCTATTCGAGTTCCTGCGCATGCCATTTGGGTTAAAAGGAGCGGCACAGACGTTCCAGCGCATGATGGATGCAGTGCTGCGCGATCTCCCGTTCGTGTTCGTCTACCTGGACGATATCCTGGTAGCCAGTGCGTCCGAAGACGAACACGAAACCCACCTCATGACGGTTTTCCGGAGGTTGGAGGAGCACGGGTTAATAATCAACCCGGTGAAATGCCAGTTTGGCGTGACGGAGATTGATTTTTTGGGGCACCGCGTCTCTCCGGAAGGAGCGATCCCGCTGCCCGACAAGGTGCGCGCCGTGGCAGATTTTCCACGGCCTCAGACGGTCAGGGTGCTGCAGGAATTTTTGGGGATGGTGAATTTTTATAGCCGTTTCCTTCCCCGTGCGGCGCAGCTCATGCAACCATTGTACGCCGCGCTCAAGAAACAGAAACCCGCGGATAGGGTCGTATGGACCCCGGAGCGAGAGCGGGCGTTCTCGGAAGTTAAAGCAGCCCTGGCAAGCGCCGCACTGCTGGCGCATCCAGACCCGGCGGCCCGCATAGCGCTCACCACCGACACTTCAGACGTGGCCATAGGGGCTGTCGTGGAGCAGCGCGTCGCCTTTTTCAGCAGAACTTTGCGCGACAGCGAACGTAAATACAGCACGTTCGACAGAGAGTTGCTGGCTCTCCACCTGGCCATACGCCACTTCCAGTTCTGGCTGGAAGAGTGCAGCTTCACCGCGTTCGTGGACCACAAGCCGCTAACATTCGCGATGGCCAAGGTTTCAGAACCGTGGTCGGGCCGGCAGCAGAGACAGCTGGCCGCGATCTCAGAGTTTACTACCGATATTCAACATGTGTCGGGTAAACTGAATGTGGTGGCAGACTGCCTCTCGCGCGCCGTGGTGGCCCCGGTCTGCGTGGGGATAGATTACGCAGCCATGGCCACGGAGCAGATTAGCGATGCAGACGTGCGCGCGCTCCAGTCTGGACCAACAGGGTTAAGGCTGGAGAGCAGGGTGCTGCAAGATGGCGCCCCCCCCCCAATCTGCGATGCTCCACGGGTCACCCACGTCCGGTGGTCCCGGTCGCTTGGCGCAGCCGCGTGTTTGAGTCGGTTCACACTCTGGCGCACCCAGGAGTGCGCGCGTCGGTCAAAATGGTGGGAGAGAAGTTTGTGTGGCCGAGCCTACGCAAACAAGTGAAAGAGTGGGCTGCAGCCTGCGTGGCATGCCAACGAACCAAGGTACACAGACACACGAAGGCTCCCTTGGAGCCGTTTCGTATTCCGGCTAAGAGGTTCGACCATGTTCACGTGGACCTCGTGGGCCCCCTCCCGCCATCACAGAGGTGCACACACCTCCTGACAGTGGTGGACCGCACCACGCACTGGCCAGAAGCAGTCCCACTGGCGGCAACTACGTCCGCAGACGTAGCGCGCGCTTTTTTAACAGCATGGGTGGCGCGTTTTGGAGTCCCGTCGGACATTACGTCCGACAGGGGCCCTCAATTTGTTTCCAAACTCTGGTCCGCGATGGCCCGCAGCCTGGGTGTTACAATTCATCGCACAACCGTGTACAACCCACAGGCCAATGCATACCTGTCAAGTGATACGGTTTTGCTGTATTTTAATACGGGGAAAATGCAATTTTAGCAAATACGGGCGTATTGCCATTTCTGTACGCCAAAAAGAAAAATATATGGGAAAAAAAATTATTGAGAGTGTGGAGGAACACCTCGTGTGTGACCCCCATAGCGTACAGGGCTGGCAGTGCGCTCAGCGTCCGCCTGCACTTATTTCGATCCTCCACAAGTGCACCTAAGCAGTGTTTTTGTGAGTTTCAAAATGGCTTCTTGCAGCGCGCCACCGGCGAAGTAAACAAAGCTTGAAGAAAAGGGATATTGAGGGACTGGACGTCACCGTTCTCCTTCACCGTCACCATTTATTTATTTATTTTAGATTGCACAATATTTCATGGCAGAATGTTGTGGGCTTTGGTTCGGACAATTGCAACACGATGGTGGGTCGAGACCTTTCCAGACTGAAGGAGAACTCTCCAAATGTTTTCAGGTATGGGCAGTATTATTCATCTTCAAATATTACCTAAATATAACAAAAAAAAATGCTTTAAAATCTTAACAAACATACTTAGAGGTAGCCCAAATCCCCTATAGTGTACTGTTATTTTGTATCTTGGAACTTTGCTTTACATTCAATTCAATTCAACTTTATTTATATAGCGCCATTTCACAACAACAGTCACCTCATAGCACTATCAACTGTAGGGGGAACCCCCACAGTTGTAGAAAGACCCCAGCAATCAGGCGATCCCCTGTGACCAAGCACTTGGTGACGGTGGAGAGGAAAAACTCCCTTTTAACAGGAAGAAACCCCCAGCAGAATGTACATCTGAATGTATAGCATTATATTGAAAGGGCTGAATAAGATTGATATTTTCATTGTTATTATTATTAACACAATTTCAAAGAGAATTATTTCTGATACTTAACTTATGAAACAAAAATCCATTCTGCTTTTGTTTCAGCATTGGCAGCATAAATGAATGAATTTGAAATAGTTCATGTTGCAGTTGCTGTTTGTTTGGTTTTTGTTTTTGTTTTGTTTTTTGTTTTTTTTTTGCTTCAGTTTTCTTTCATCTGCCGATAAATACAGTTTTTAAGTACTCAGTACAGGTGTGAAAGCCCCCCCCCCCAATAAGGGAGGCATGAGGTATGCTTTGACAGGTATGCCAATGGGTTATGCGAGCGTTTTCATAGATCACTGAAAGCAGCACTCAGGCCTTCATTGACGGATGCAAATTGGGTAGACAGGCTGCCGTGGGTTTTATTGGGGTTGCGCTCCGCGCCGAAAGAGGATCTGGAAGCTTCCCCAGCAGAGCTCGTTTTTGCGCAGCCACTACGGCTGCCCGGGGAATTTCTGCCAGATAATCCCGAGCCGGGCAGCTGCCCGTCTCAGCTTTTGCAGCGTAGCGCAAACACAGGCACGCTGCCGGGCCCTGCCCGCCACAGTTTTCCGCGTGTCTTCGTGCCTAAAACTTTGAAGAGCGCGGAGTTCGTGTTTGTCAGACACGACGCCCACCGCCCTCCATTGCGCCCACCCTATGATGGACCGTTCAGAGTGTTGGAAACCGGGGATAAGCATTTTTTGCTAGACTTGGGGGGTAGGAAGGAAAAAATTGGCATAGACAGACTCAAACCTGCTTTCGTTGTGGCGGACGAGCAAGTGCTGTTGGCTAGGGCCCCTCGGCGTGGAAGACCCCCACGGAGAGCTCCCCAGGGAAATGATTCACCAGAGCTGTCACAGGGACAGACCGAAGTGCCCCCCCCCCCAGTCACAGCCCACCCGCAGTCAGACACACTCCCAGCAGCCCCCCACCGGCACAGCAGCGCCACGGAGGCGGTAAACCCCAGTTACAGCAGATACGGGAGGAGACGGAAGCCCAAGCAGCATGTGGACTGATATTCTATTGTTCTATCACAGCATGTGGACTATTATTCTATTGTTCTATCTAAGATGCTGGGGGGGGGGGAGTTTAGCACCTTGGGGGAGCCAGATTATTTAGCATCTCAGACAAGAGACAGTGGATAAACATGGGAGAACAATGATCAGGAGGTTCCTGGTGAGATAGCAGGAAGGAGTCAAGGACGTAGGGGGTTGAATGCAGTGTGATGTAAATGTCATGTTGTATGTGGAGAAATGCCATGAAACTTAAGAGGAGAGTGCCTGCTGAAATGTTCAGTCTGTTCTTTGCTTGTGAGATGTGAGTGTGTAATAAATCGTCTGAAATGAATCTGCCTCTTCATTTACACACTCCACAATATCAGCTTTATCAAGCGTGCACTATAGCGCTTTATCATAGACACTCAAAGCGCTCTCAAGCGCACGCTCAAGCGTGCGCTTTGAGCGACATAGCGCTTTATCATAGCGTGATAAATATATATATCAGCTTTATCAAGCGTGCGCTATAGTGCTTGATCATAGACACTCATAGAGTGACGGAAATGTGGCTGCCAATCCACGCCAACGGCCTCTCCGGCCACCACCGAACATTTAAACATTTTTACACATTCATACCCAGTGTTATGGGCACTGGAGGCAATGCGGGTGAAGTGTCTTGCCCAGGGACACAACGGCAGGATATCTGGGGAGAGCGTGATTCCAACCGCCAACCATCGGGTTATTAGATGACCTGCTCTACCTCCTGAGCTGCTGCCGCCCCACTTTTTCCTCAACTTTCCCTCTTTAGGAAAGCTATGGAGGCTTACCCCGCTCTCTTTATTTCCCTTTGATTGGAAATTACATCCAAAAGCCGCGCAATGTGGCATTTTCACTGACAAATGGCAGTAGTTCGTAGCTTTGCTTCTTGGCTTGTATAAGACAGAAAAAATGGCTGCAACCATTCTACATCACTACCCAGAATGCATTGCGACGTAAACAAAAATGGCGATTTACATCGTAATAAAGTTTTTTAAAAATATATAAAACTGGGAATTATTTTCAAAAAAATTATATTATAGTTATGTTACTAACATCAAAATAAAGCATATACTGTAGAGCTAACATGCCAATATAATCGGAGTTCCTTTTCAGATGACTACATGATGTCCCATGATGCTCCTACGGTCTCTACATGATGTCTATATGGCGTCATATAGACCATAGGACTTGCTATGACATCAAAGGTAGGCATCACTCACTATCATAGTTAGTTAGTTAGTTAATTAATTCCCTTCACACCATGTTGGTGTATGGGGCGGCGCCTATCTCCGTTTCTCTGACCCTAGGCCACACAGCTACTGTAAGTAGTGAAAGCTACAGCGGGGGGTCAGTCCTCTGGTAGCTCTGTGCGTAACTTTACTTTCCCCGTTCCATTATGCGGAGCACCACGCTAGAAGGCAGAAAGTACCATTTTTATATGGTCTTTGGTATGACCCGGCCGGGATTTGAGCCACTGCCTCCCGGGTGTGGGGCGGATGCTCTACCAACTGAGCCACCACTCCGGTCACTCACTATCATAGGACTCCCTAAAAGATTATAAGACTTGCTATGACATCAAAGATCAAAGGCAGGCATCACTCACGATCATAGGACTCGCTATGACATCAGTAAAGATCATAAGACTCACTATGATATCAGCAAAGATCAAATGCAGGCATCACAGGAGTCGCTATGACATCATCAAAGATCAAAGGCAAGCATCACTGAACGAGTGCTGACGTGCTTGCTTACACCCTTCCTTACACCTGCTTTCTATGGGCATGCAGAAATACTAACTCAAGTAGGTTCATTTCGTCTTCTTTTAATTATGTACCTTTTGTTCTTATTAAAGACAAAAATAGAAAGGAGATGTTTTTACAGGTAAAAGGTTTTAATGGTAAAAACATCTTTCTATTTTTGTCTTTAATAAGAACAAAAGGTAAATAAAAAAAAATGCAGAAATACTTGCTTACACTTGGTTCCTACGGGGATGCACAGGTATGCACTAGTTATTTTAACACAGTGCTCACGCAGGAGACTCCTTACCGTACAGATATATAAATACAGTAATAAAATGTCAACTGAAAATAGCAATACTATTTAAAACAGGTCACATCATCTTACAGCCTTGTCATCTTAAACACAGAATACTTTTTAAAAAAGGCATATTTCTGTGCGCTCATCTTGAATTTACTTTTCTTAAGATCCAAATAACTTCTTTGCCTTTAAAACTACAGTTTGTCTCAAAGCATTTCTGCAGCTTCTTAAAGATCAGCTTAAAGAAAGTAAAACACTTTCTCCAAGTAGGACGACTTGGATATACATTTGTTGGCTCAATCCCGAGATATTCTGGATACTACATTTGAAATTCTAAATACTTCATTTGTGAACTAGTACTGAATGGAAACAAAACACACATTGATCATCTATTTTTTATTAATATAGATTAACTCAAATTATTTATGAAACATCTCAATCATTATTTAATAAAACATAGTAACAAATCACTCCACAAATATGATTAGCAACAGCAGTTACACAGTGACAACTCTGCTTCTAGCACAAGTTATATCATTCAAGATTTGTGTGAAATGTGAAAATGTAAATCAAAGGATCCAGGAGAGATCATCTCCACTGTTAGATTACAGAAAAAAAACTTCCTCAGGCACATAATTACAATGACAAGTTTCTATACAGCTTACAGTGAGGTGTTTGATTAAGTGCTATGTCCATCACAAAAATTCTCTGCATCATTTAAACAGCTGAAGAAAAAAAATATCTGAGAAACAGAAGCATAAATCAGTTCCATAAAATGCCATGTCTGCATGCTTGGTCATTTTAGAATAAATTTTCCAAAGTCTAATAGCAAAAGCTGGTAAGCGGCGAACACACATTTCCATCAAAAATAACTAGAAGTTGTGTCGGTTGTGTCTCTTCTTTTTCAAACATTTGCTCCAGATAGCAGAGCAGGAGAATAGCAGCCTGTTCTGATTAACAGGGTATTAATTAGTGTTCCAACAAAACATTTAAGTCTTACAAGATGTCCTGTGGATGAGTTAATCACTCTTAAAGATCCCATATTGTACAAAATGTTTTCATGGGTTTTGATCTCATAAAATACATCTATGGGTTACACATATACCATTAAAATAATCAAATGCTAATATCATGGACAACAGAGATTGCATTAACTGAAATTTGTCCTTCATTGACAGATTTTTTTTTCAGCAATGACTGAAAATTCTGAAAGCTGTCACTTGACAGATTACACTGAGGGTGATCTAATTGAAGTCAATTAAAATGACAGATAATAATAGATTATGACAGAATTTTTACAAGCCTGTCTGTCAAGATGACAAAAAAGTCTAGTGCAACCTCTGATGGACAAATACATGCTTTTATTTAGTCAAGTTCCTAATGAAATGAGCAGATTGCGCTTCCTGGGATTTATGACATTACATACTAACAAGTCCTACCTTCTGTTCTGTAAATTGGCATCCTTTGTTGTGATTGGCCCACTCAGAAAACTTTTACTCAGTCATATTCGGGAAGGGGGGGGGGCATTAATATCAATGAGGAGGTTGAAAAGTTTTGGACAGAGGAGTTGTATAACAATAGAGATGGTTTTCAATCTTTAAAAACTAAGAAGTTAAGAAGGAGAAATGTTTAAAAAAGGAACCTAATAAACCTGCAGCTTTTGTCACTGCCCCCCCCCACCACCACCACAAAACTACTGCAGAAACTGCGGGTCTACAAATGGTATTTCACTCCCAGCAACCAATAGCAGTATGGCCAGTGTGTCAAACCTCTGATCACCTGCATTAGCCAACAAAGGCACTGCAGCCTGGGATGGCATTTCAAATACAAATGCACATTTTAAGTGCATGTATTAAATGATTAATAACAGCAAAAATAAGTCTTATGGAACATCCCCATGAGTGATTGTACCATTGCTTGTCTTTGCAACATTACCTGCACAAAAGTTACTGACACAAACATAAAAGCATGATCCAACCCAACCCTCATACCTGTGGGGAAATTCAAGAGAAGGAGCCAATTTTCTTTAAAAAAAAAAAACAAAAAAAAAACGGAATATATTTACTAATAAGGTGCATTCATTGTAATTCCAGCTCAACTCACTGGAGATGCAGGTTTGATCAGATAGTTCTAAGAGCTTTGAGTATTTTATAGTTGAATGTATCCAATGCAAACTACAATATAACTTATCAGGATATAAATTCATTCATAGTTCATGGGGAGGAAGGGCCACATCAACCATGTGAAATCCCGTCTTTACATCAGCTGTTAAAATCAATGCTTCTGATGATAATCACCATCACACACTGATCTGTTCCTTTGTTCGCACCACCATTATGCAACATTCATAATGACACTGTGTTCTTGTTGCACAAAGCTGTCTGAGGATAAGGCAGAAAAGGAACAAAGGATGACCAAATACGGGCAAAAGAAACATTCCATAGATGATTCTGTTAATACAATTGCAAAAACATGATTAAATTTAAGTATTCTTAAAGCTAATGAAACAATTTGATTCGGCTCATTTTAATCAATTTTTCTTAATAGTTTTGTTTACATTTCCTTCAGTCCTGTTTTGTTTTTCACTATATTAACCATCTGCCACCTCCTACATGGTTAGTTTGCCCTCTTCTATGACACAGAGAGAGACTGTGTTCATATTTACCACAGAGAAACAAGAGACCAGAGGAGTACATTTCTGGTAAATGAGGCTGATGCTAAGTGAAAACCATCATGTACATAAGCTGAAGACTGTTGAGATCTCACAGTTTGGATCGCAGAGGCTTCAGGTACTTGTGGAAGGATTCGTGGACCTGGTTAAAAAAAAAAAAAGAAAAATTCTAAGTGGGAATTTCCATTGAGGGAAAGATTAATAAATCACTCTGTGTTTTCTTTGTAAAACAACATTTGCAACCACAGTTTGTTCTGTTATAACATCCTCTGGCCAGAATCAATAATGCAAACTTGGAAAGACATTAAACAAATGAGGTGAAAATCTCAAGTCCTATTTCCATAAAGAAGAAGAAGACAACTTTGTTATTCAATCCATACAGCCAATCACGTACAGTAGAATGAAATTACATTTCTCCTATCTACAATGTTAATCACATCTAGAATCAGAGGGGTCGCTGCCATGCAAGGCGCTGCCACAAACAACTTTTCATTCCCCCAGTCTATTATGCTGAGCATCAAGCTAGAAGGCAGGAAGTACCATTTTTATATGGTCTTTGGTATGACCCGGCCGGGGCTTGAACACACGACCTCCCAGTTGTAGGGCGGATGCTCCATCAACTAGGCCACTACTCCGGTTACATTAGTGCAGTAATCACTGTATGCCTTCATCCACAACAAGTAGCTGTTGTTACACCAAATAAACAAATAAAAGTGGGTTGATTACCACTGTGGACGACTGAAATTACACCAGAATAACTCATGTTTACTCTGATGAGCACCACTTTTTAACTCTCCAGGTGTTCAGCAAGTTTAAACAAATAGATGTGTTTGCAATGTGTTAACATAAACTACATTCATGTGTAAATGCAACCATTAATGGAATAAAAGTAAAAAGTAGCAAATTTGCAAAGAAAAAAATAAATTTGCAAGAAACTGCAAATTTACTTATTTTATTTATTTATTTATTTTTTACAAGAGAAGTTTCACATTTATGAGTGAAAACTCATCCAATATTATTGTTGACAGGCCAGTTTTTACTTAAAATTCTGAAGTTTTAGCTTCAATAAGACTCAAATATGTTTTGCATCTTTTCTAAAAAGTGCTTAAAATAACTCTTGATAGTAGATAGGGCTGGTGAGTAACCAAAATAAAAATGGGACCGACGTTCGGTGCGTAGAACTAACGGAATCTTGCTCATGTTGGTTACTCCCCTCTCCCTGTTGTGTATGTGTGTGTGAGTGATTTTCATGTACTGCCTCTTCAACACGTGCCAATGGAGTTAGAGGAGTGGGTACATAACTCATCACTATTCAGAAGCAGCAGAACATGGGTGGAATGATTAAAGACTGCATGTATCGAAAACCAAACTTGGTCTCCAGCTACACAGTATGTGATGATAGACTCTTCATTTCATCTAGAGATGCAAAGAAAAAGTGAGCAAAGTGCATGGATACTAACACTGAAAGGAGCAGAAGCTAACTTGCTGTTAGCCTCTATTCTCGTCATCTCAACTGTTTTACAGAGGGAAGGGACAAGCTAAAGCTGTATTTAAGAATCTGATAAGAGACCATTAACCACTGTGTGGTGGTGAAACAATTATGGGTGTATAAAGGACTTCCCCAACGTAGGTAACAAACCAAGAAGCCGCCACACATGTGATGTGACCCACAGACTCTCAAGAGGTCATGTGTTGCAAACACTGGACAATGTTTATTTTGTGTGAAATGACAACAGACCTGTTCTTATTATATGATGTTCATTTTTTTTTAATTTTTTTTTACTTCCGGCGCCACATGAGTAGGCTGCCTTTTTGCAACAGCGGATCAATTTCTTCCTATTTCTATTTACTATCTGGCTCTTGCTAATCTTTCTGTTTCGGCGACACCTTGATCCATCACAGACACGTAGATCGCCCAAATGTCTCCTGAGCCAGCGGACGGATCCACTGTTTCTTGCAGGAGGCAGTACAATAGGGACCAGCTGTTAGCACTTAACCGGCCCACAATGCTAATGCTAACGCAAAAACTCGACATACTGGGAGAAATAAGACAGAAACGGCATGGATGTCGTGCTGGAATAAGACGGCGGGCGAGGAATATAAGGTACAGACCCGCCCTCCCATCCGTTATTATGGGGAATGTACGATCGCTACTCAGAAAAACAGATGAGCTAGCGGCTATCTCCCGCTACGAGAGTATATACAGGGAGTGTAGCCTGATGCTATTCACGGAGACTTGGCTAACAGAACTAGCAACAGATGCTAACATTGAGCTGGAGGGTTTCCACGCAATATGGGCAGACCGAACACCAGACAGTGGGAAGGCAAGGGGCGGAGGAGTGATGATGTATGTCAATAACAACTGGTGCAGACAGGGACATATCACGGTTAAACAACATTGCAACAAAGACATGGAGTTGCTAGCTGTTAGCATGCGGCCTACATATCTCCCGAGGGAATACTCACACGCGATCTGCATTGTTATTTATGCAAATCAGACGGCGAACGCTGGGACAGCGCGTGACGTCATCCACTCAGTAACTGGCAGGCTGCAGACAGAACACCCAGATGCTCTTCTCCTCATCTCAGGCGATTTCAACCATATTTCACTGTCTCCCATTCTACCCACGTTCACCCAGTATGTCACATGCCACACTAGAGACAATAAAACACTGGACTTATTCTACACAAACACTAAGGAGGCGTACACCTCATCACCACTCCCCCCACTCGGGAGATCGGATCACAACTTGGTTCATCTCCTGCCGGTGTACAAACCCCTAGTGCACAGACAACCTCTGGTCATGCGCACAGTGAAGTTATGGTCTGAGGAGGCAATGGACGCTCTAAAGGACTGTTTTGAAACCACTGCCTGGGAACAGCTCTGCGATCCACATGGTGAGGACATCGATGGCCTCACTCACACCATCACGGACTACATCAGCTTCTGTGTGGACAACACCGTACACACCAAGACCATATGGTGTTGCTCGAATAACAAACCCTGGATCAACCCTGAGATAAAAACACTTCTGAGAGAGAAGAAGAGGATCTTCAGGTTGGGGAACAGGGAGATGCTGAAGTCCGTACAGAGGGAGCTGAGGAGGAAGATCAGAGAAGGCAAGGACAGCTTCAGGAAGAAGATGGAGGACAAGCTGCAACAGAGCGACATCGGCGGGGTCTGGAGAAACCTTAAAACCATCTCTGGGCTCCAGAATACCTCTCCCCAGGCCACGGGGGGCAGGGAGTGGGCGAACAATCTGAACCTGTTTTTTAATAGGTTTGACCAACCGCCCTCCCCCCCCCCGACTGCACAACAACCACTGCTGCCTCTAAAGACATCGAGTCCTGCTGCCCACACCCCTCTCCACCAACATCCCCCCACTCCCAACACACAACCCCCCAACATGACCCTCACTAAGACCCAGGTGAGGACGGAGCTGAGGAAGATCAAGGCGAGGAAGGCGTCGGGACCGGACGGCATCAGCACAAAGCTCCTCAAGTCCTGTGCAGACCAGCTGTGTGGGATTGTGGAGCTCATCTTCAACCTGAGCCTAAAGCTGGGGAGGGTACCACAGTTGTGGAAAACATCTTGTGTGGTACCTGTACCAAAGACTTCCCACCCCAAAGACCTGAACAGCTACAGACCAGTGGCCCTGACGTCCCACATGATGAAGACCCTGGAGAGACTGCTCCTTGCTCACCTCCGCCCCCTGGTGGGACCAGCAATGGATCCACTCCAGTTCGCCTACCAGCATGGCATTGGGGTGGAGGATGTAGTGATCTTCCTTCTTCACCGTTCTCTGTCCCACCTGGAGAAGCCCGGGAATGCGGTGAGGATCATGTTCTTTGACTTCTCCAGTGCTTTCAACACCATCCAACCGATGATCCTGAAGGACAAGCTGCTGTGCGCAGGGGTGGACCAGCACCTGTCATGGATCCTGGACTACCTCACTAACCGGCCACAGTTTGTGAGAACCCAGGAGTGTGTGTCCGACACGATCATCGGTAGCACGGGGGCCCCCCAGGGAACGGTTTTGGCTCCCTTCCTGTTCACCCTTTATACTGCGGACTTCTCACACAACACAACACACTGCCATCTACAGAAGTTCTCTGACGACTCTGCGATCGTCAGCCTCATCTCCAACGGAGATGAAGCTGAGTACAGAGGACTTATCCAGGACTTTGTGGACCGGTGCCATCGGAACTGCCTCCAGATCAACGCGAGGAAATCTAAGGAGCTGGTGGTGGACTGCTGCAGGCAAGGACAACCCCCTCACAGCACCAGTAAACATCCAGGGAACAGACATTGAGATGGTGACATCCTACAAGTACCTGGGTGTTCATCTGAACAATAAACTAGACTGGTCACACAATACCGACGCACTCTACAAGAAGGGACAGCGCAGGCTGTTCCTACTGAGGAGACTCAGGTCTTTTGGTGTACAAGGGGCGTTGCTGAAGACATTCTACGACACGGTGGTGGCATCAGCCATCACTTTTGGAGTGGTCTGCTGGGGCAGTGGCATTACAGCAGCCGATAGGAAGAGACTGAACAAACTGATCAAGAAAGCTAGCTCTGTTCTGGGGCAGCGGCTTGACCCAGTGGAGGAGGTAGGAGAGAGAAGGATGGTGGCTAAACTGTCATCTCTGCTGGAGTCCGAGTCCCACCTTATGCAGGACATACTGAATGCACTGAGGAGCTCATTTAGCAGCAGACTACATCATCCTAGGTGCGCAACCGAGAGGTTTCGCAGGTCCTTCCTACCTACGGCTGTCAGACTGTATAACCTAAGCAGGGCTGCTCGTAGAGATAGCAAAAAAACGTGACGACCTAATAGTATTGAATGCAAAAGACGCAATAGACTTACACAATGGTCCCCTCCAGTATACAACTAGGACAATATTGATCGCTACGGAGGGTGACAATATGTATGGGTACATATTCATACTATGTAGGATAACTAAGTAGACGGTTATGCTGTTTATTCCATCTAGCTACAATGCTCCGCACTGTGTGTATATATATTTATATATTTATTCCATCTAGCTACAATGCTCTGCACTGTGTGTTTATATATTTATATATACATATGTATATTCGCTGCTCTTGTTTTTCTTGTCTTCTTGATTGTTGCTCTGAGTGTTGCTATCCCTGTGCTGTTGCAATCCTGGAATTTCCCCATTGTGGGACTAATAAAGGCTTATCTTATCTTATCTTATCTTATCTTACTGCTGCACTGCAATGATATGATACCACACTCTTGTGTAATATTGCTGAATTACAAGGCTTGTCAGTAAGAAGAAGGGAGTGAAGAAAAAAAACAAAAAAAATCCCTAATCTAAAACCAACATGAAAGGGTCAGTTAACCCTGAAGCTGAGTTAAGGTCAAATTGCACAGCAATAATAGCAGATGTTGCCAACTCCTGATTCACAAGATACATTTACTTTAAAATTGGGCAGTCTCTATCCTTTGTGACAGACGTATTCAAAAACTCTACAGACTGCAGCTAACAACTGTTGTTTTCGTTGTGTTTTGGAGATTCCTTGCAAACTCAAATGCAAGAGGCATACAGTATGTGTTGCTATGCAGAGCTCATCAATATCGTGGCCATGAGAGCTCAAATGCGTTGCAAGTTAAGAATGCAACTGCAAATAGAAAAAACAAAACTCAAAGCATCTGCATCAAAATGGCAACACATAGGGGCTGCCAATACTCACAGCAAACTGCAAATAGAGAAATGTGCTGCAAAACCAACCCCCGGGAGGACACAATAAAGTGACGGGCCAGATCGGGAAGTGACTTGAAACACACTACAAAAATGATCAGGATAAAATGCTTTTTTAAAATAATAACTTTATGGACCTCTTGCTCAATGTAGAGGGATGTACTTTTGCTTTCCGATGTCCCCAGGACTTATATTTGTCCACTACTTAGTGCTTTCTCATCACTAAATCAATTTTATTGCTTCACTTATTGTACATATTGGAAACAGTGTATTGACATGTCGATTTATTTTTTTGTTTGCAAAGTTCATGTTTCATATTTTGATCATTTTTGCAACCATACTGTGCTGTTTAGCCATTAGCCCAGTTAGCTTAGCATAGCACAGCTATCTTGTTGTTAATGTATCTCCCATGCCAGATATCACTGAATGGGCTATTGTCATTAGCTTAGTTGGCTTCCAATTGCCAGTGTGTTATTGATTCTCTTATTAAACTTTGACTCACTCCTAACAACACTGCACACACACTGACTGAAATGAACTCAAGAAACAAGTTACTAACAGTTGGTATGGTAAAGACTCTGATTTTACTTAATAAGAGAATCAATAACACACTAGCAACTGGAAGCTAACTAGGTTAAGGACAATAACTGCTAACAGTAACATAAACACCAAAAACAAAGGGATGCTGCACACACAAAACATATTAAAATAAGTCAGATAACTGTTTCAGTGTGTCTTCACAGGTTAAGTCAGAGCTGATCAGAGCCCATGCAGTGGTAATTGGAATGTGAAAGACATAAACAACATATTATTTATTTATTTATTTTGTAATTTCTATACTTTTATTAATCCCCAGAGGGAAATTCGGGGCATCCACCTGGATGGATGAGGCAGCCACAGTATGGCGCCAATCCTTTCACCATTCACACACACATTCACACCTAGGGCCACTTTAGAGTCTCCAATTAACCTAACTTGCATGTTTTTGGCCTGTGGGAGGAAACCGGAGTACCCGGCATAAATCCACGCAGACATGGGCAGAACATGCAAACGCCACACAGAAGGGTCACCGATGGTCAGGGGGTGGGATCAAATCCACGATGGTTAGGGGTGTAATCGATCCCGTGACCTTCTTACTGTGCTGCCACAGTGCTAACCACTGCCCCATCGAGCTGCCCATTAGCTGTGCTATGCTAAGCTAACTGTGCTAACTTTATTTACAAATAAGAGGACATAAAATTCTTAAGCACTGACAGTAATATGAGTAACTCAAAAGTAAAACAGGAAATAAAAAAAAGATTAAAAGTGAAATTGATAACATCTATACGCAGGACACCCAGAAAAAAAATGTTTTTTTGAAGAAAAAATACTACGAAATTGGGAGTAAATCAACTAAACTACTAGCATACACTACCGTTCAAAAGTTTGGGGTCACCCAGACAATTATTTTGCGTTTTCCATGAAAAGTCACACTTATTTACCACCATGAGTTGTAAAATGAATAGAAAAAATAGTCAAGACATTGACAAGGTTAGAAATAATGATTTGTATTTGAAATAATAATTTTTTCCAGATACTCAACCTGCTCAAAGGAAGGTCAGTTTTATAGCTTCTCTGACCAGCTAAACTGTTTTCAGCTGTGCTAACATGATTGCACAAGGGTTTTCTAATCATCCATTAGCTTTCTGATGCAATGAGCAAACACATTGTACCATTAGAACACTAGAGTGATAGTTGCTGGAAATGGGCCTCTATACACCTATGTAGATATTGCACCAAAAACCAGACATTTGCAGCTAGAATAGTCATTTACCACATTAGCAATGTATATTAGATATAGAGTGTATTTCTGATTAGTTTAAAGTTATCTTCATTGAAAAAAACAGTGCTTTTCTTTCAAAAATAAGGAAATTTCTAAGTGCCCTCAAACTTTTGAACGGTAGTGTATAAATTACGCAAACAGAGAGCAGAAAACACAATTTATGCAGCACAGCAACTCACCCTTGGCCTGGGAATCCTGGGTTCGATCCCAGCCCCCGACCAACAGTGATCTGTGTGGAGTTTGCATGTTCTCCCCGTGTCTGCGTGGGTTTACTCCGGGATTTCTCCGGTTTCCTCCCACATGCCAAAAACATGCAAGTTAAGTTAATTGTCATCAAAACTGGGGATTCTAAATTGTCCTTAGGTGTGACTGTGAGAGTGAATGGTTGTCTGTCTCTCTGTGTTGGCCCTGCGATGGACTGGCGAGCTGTCCAGGGTGTACCCTGCCTCTCGCCCAAAGATGCTGGGATAGGCTCCAGCCCCGCTGCGACCCGAAAAGGATTAAGCGGAAGAAGATGAATGAATGAACACCCCCAAACGAAGAGGGTTGAAAACAAACTGGAAAAAAAACAGGAAAGTTTTGAATTATTTTATAAAGATTTGTATTCCCAACCTCAAACTTCTAACGAGATACAAATAGAATATTTTTTAAAAGCATTGAACTTACCAACAATGACAAATACACAAAATGAAAAATTAGTCCAACCAATAACAACCGAAGAACTAAATCTGGCCATTTCCAAATTAAAAGTGGGGAAGTCCCCAGGCTCCGACGGTTACACTACAGAGTGGTATAAATGTTTTAAAGAAGAATTGTCCCCTATACTATTAAAAACCTTTAATTGGATTATACAAAATGGTGAAATTCCTCCATCTTGGAAAGATGCAGTCATTTCTGTCATACCCAAGGAGGGTAAGGACAGACAGGATTGCAGTAGCTACCGTCCCATTAGTGTCCTTAACTTGGATTATAAATTATTCACAGCAATAGTGGCTCGAAGACTTGAAAAATTCCTACCTGAACTGATACATATAGACCAGTGTGGATTTATCCAGCAAAGACAGACCTTAGATAATATAAGACGCTCCTTACATGTGATAGGACAAATAAATAAGGAAAAAACTAAGGCCATTATTGTAGGATTAGATGCCGAAAAGGCGTTCGACTCAGTCAGATGGTTATTCCTCTATAAAGTATTGCGGGGTAACCATAAGCCCTGGATGACTGCAGAGGTGTGCTCGCTGCTTACAGCCAGAGATGCAGCCTTCAGAGCGAAGGACAGGATCGCCCTCCGCTCAGCCAGGTCTGCGCTCTCAAAGGGAATTAAGGCGGCAAAGCGCGCCTATGCGGAGAAAATCCAGGGACACCTCTGTGACACTAGGAACACCAAGCAGATGTGGCAGGGAGTTCGGACACTGACGGGCTATAAGTCTAGGCAGGGGGTCGATGATGACGACGCTTCGCTTCCAGACAGGCTTAACGACTTCTTTGCACGTTTTGAAGCATCAAACTCGACAATCAGAGGGAGGGCCGGCCCACCCCCACCATCGGTCGGACCAGCTTTTACCATCAACACAGCGGACACACGGAGGACCCTAACCAGAGTCAACCCACGCAAAGCTGCAGGTCCGGACAACATTCCGGGACGTGTGCTCCGAGACTGCGCGAGCGAGTTGGCGGATGTCCTGACTGACATTTATAACATCTCCCTGAGTCAGGCCATCATTCCCAGATGCTTCAAGACTTCTATCATTGTACCGGTGGCAAAGAAACCAGTTGTGTCCTGTTTGAATGACTATCGTCCTGTTGCACTGACACTAATTGTGATGAAGTGTTTTGAACGGCTTGTCAAACCACACATTACAGCCTGCCTCCCTGCATCACACGACCCGCTCCAGTTTGCATATCGTTCAAACCGCTCCACGGAGGATGCTATAGTCACCACCCTACACTCTGTCATCACCCACCTGGACCAGAAAGACACCTACGCCAGACTCCTGTACATTGATTTCAGTTCAGCATTCAACACCATTATTCCCCAGAGACTGATGGAGAAATTACTCCTTCTCGGTCTGAACACCGCCACATGTCTCTGGATCCTGGATTTCCTGACTGGGAGACCTCAGTCTGTCCGGGTTGGAAACAACATCTCCAACTTTGTCACGCTGAGCACCGGATCCCCTCAAGGCTGTGTACTCAGTCCACTGTTGTTTACACTTCTAACACACGACTGTGTATCCAGACACGAGGGGAACCAGATTATTAAGTTTGCAGACGACACCACGGTGGTGGGACTTATTCAGAAGGATGAGGAATCAATGTACAGGGAAGAAGTGAGAGACCTGGAGGGCTGGTGCAGGGAGAACAATCTGGTGCTCAACGTGGACAAAACGAAGGAGATGATTATCGACTTCTGGCGGTCACAGCCTGAGCACGTCCCCCTCAGCATCGGCGGCTGTTTAGTGGAGAGAGTGGAGAACATCAAGTTCCTCGGAGTGCAGATCTTGCATGACCTGACCTGGAGCAAGAATTCCTTGGGGATCAGGAAGTGGGCTCAGCAGAGACTGCACTTCTTGAGGAAACTCAAACAGGCCTCTCTCCCCATCTGCATCCTCAGGACCTTCTACAGAGGTGTGGTGGAGAGTGTTCTGACGTACTGCATTGCTACATGGTACTCCAGCTGCAGTATGTCAGACAAAAAAGCCCTGCAGAGGATAGTCAAGGGGGCTGAGAGGGTAATTGGAGTCTCCCTCCCCTCTGTCCAAGAACTTTTTCAGAACCGTTGTAGGAGCAGGGCACTGAACATTGTCAAGGACCGTTCTCACCCTCTGCATAAACACTTTGAACTTCTTCCATCTGGTAAACGGTTCTGGAGCATCAGAGGCAGAACCACCAGACTGATCAACAGCTTCCTTCCACAAGCTGTCAGGACGCTGAACAGTTGACCCGGAATCTCTCATACACACTACTGCACCTATGGACATTTTGTATATTATTTGTATATTATAGTTAGTTTTTTTCCCCCCCCCAAGTATGTCTCAGGGATGTGTGAATGGATGGGGGGGGGGGGGGGGTGAAGCTATGTGGGAGTGTGTCTTAAATCATGCTACTTCTATTTATATGGATGCCGAGAGAAACGCAATTTCATCTTGCCTGCACTACAGTTGTATGTACAGCAATATGACAATAAAGTTTGATTTGATTTGATTTTTAAGTATTGGCGAAATTCGGTTTTAATGAAAATTTTATCACATTAATACAATCCCTTTATGATAAGCCAAGGGCTTGTGTAAAGATCAGTGGAGATTTTTCTGACTCCTTCCTCCTGGAACGAGGAACGAGGCAGGGATGCCTGATTTCACCCCTTCTTTTTGCCCTTTATATTGAGCCCCTTGGCCAATTGATAGACAGACTGGGGAGATTAAGGGGATTACAGTAGTTTGGAATGAACAAAAAGTTGCAATGTTTGCAGATGATGTACTTGTTTTTTTGGAGGAGCCTGAAGAATCTTTTATGAAGTTGATGTTGGTATTAAACAGCTTCGGGAAGTTATCTGGACACAAATTAAATATATCTAAAACTCAGGTGATGACCCTGAATTATAAAGTTTCAAAATCTCTTAAGGAAAAATATAATTTTGACTGGGATGCTGTCTCCCTAAAATATTTAGGTATACTTCTCACAAAAGACATTTCTAGACTGTTTCAAGCAAATTATGACCCACTATCATTAGCAATAAAATCAGACATAAATAGATGGAATCTTGTACCCTTTCTCAATTTAAAGACCTCGGACGGTGACATTTTTTTATTGAACCAATAAACTGATTGTATGAAAATATTCCATTCTGGCCATTCCAGTGATTTAAAATGTGTCACCAGCCTCCATAAATGACTTTATTTGTTAATAGCCCATATTTCACTTAGTGATGCTGCAGTACCGCCATCTCCCGCTAGGGGCGTGCAGCAGTGACGTCAGGTCAGGGAGAAACAGGAAATGCCTGCAGGAAATGGATGATCACCTGCCTGCACAAATGGCTGAACGACAGCAGAGTGATTCGGACAGCGATTATTTTATCGAGTATGATGACCGCAATATAAGTGATGATATTGAAACTGACGAATCTGATGATGAAGTAGTTTTGGGTGGTGCTGATGGGGTTATTCAGCCGTATTTGTTCGAGCCCGAGGGTGCGGCGTAAGACGCGGACGAAACA
>CM035848.1:104426411-104488911 GCA_020510985.1 Pholidichthys leucotaenia
GCTCCTTGATACGAAGAGAGATCTGCAGAACCTGGGGAACACTTAGCAGACTGGCCTAGGAAAAAATACATTAAAAAATAAAAATACAAGTTTGATAGAGAGGTCACTCAAGTGGACAAACTGTTAAAACAGAGCTGAGATGGCTAGGTTGTCCTTGCAATACAAAATGCACCAAATAATTTTAATTTAAAGCTTAACTTAAACTTTTTTTTTTCCTTGTTTTACACACCAAAAATGGATATCGCTCATACAGATCAAAACCACACAGCCCTCATTTGTATGTTTTGAGACTAAATGAATAAACAGAACAGTGTTTCCCACAGGATTTTTGAAACTATGGTGGCTGGACGGTGTTCAGACCCTTCAGGGCACAGTACCCAAAAGTAGCCAAGAAAAAAAGTCTTGTATATTTTAAAACTGAATACAGCTACTTTGTGGACATAAACAGGATCATGCGGTTACAAAACAGAGGGGGAAAACGGCTCAAAACAGCTCTTTTTGCTATAACGAGAAGTGTAATGATATAGTCAGCTCATTATGAAACTATGGTGGGCCAAATTTAACAATAGTGGGCCACCATGGTTTAATTAGTGCATGGGAAACACTGCAGAATGTTCACACGTAAATGGTGAAACTGACATGCCAACAGTGCAGGGAGTATACAACTTGAATTAAAAAAAATCTAAAGAATACTTCTGCATCACATAATACAGTGTTTTTCAACCCTGTTTGAGCCAAGGAACCTTTATAGATTGAAAAAAATCTTACAGCACCCCACCAACCAAAAATATTACCAAATTAGTACATTGTAGTCTATTATGGCATATGTAATGACAATTTAGTCTTATAATTAGTTTATACTCGGTGTGAAACCTGGGCCTGTTTTGATGAACACAAAGCTGATATCCCGGCAGGAACTGAATAAAGGCATAAATGAAGCTCTTCTTCCACAGCTTTCAGTCTGGTTTTTTTGTTGTTTTTTCCCAGTCACCCTTGAAAAAGCCCGGGTTTTTGTCTTTAAAGTTACCCATTTCTCTGCTCACAGAAGTGATGGGTGTTTTGTTTGAAGATGACATTTAAGCTTGCATGGGGCCATGGCACTGCTGCATAGCTTTTCCCTGCACACCAAGCATAACAGCTTGGTGCAGTGGGATCCCCAGTGGAACCACTCCAGAACCCATGCACAACAACGGCAAATTGTTTGCAGTTTTTTGGACCAATTAAGAAGTGAAATTAGACAATGTCCCATGGAACCCTGAATAGTCTTTCACAGAACCACTGGGTTCCTTGGGACCCTGGTTGAAAAACACTGATAATATGTTCCCATCTACTAACCACTGACTGTAGTAGTGTTTATTAATACTGTTTTTTCACCTGTAGGAAGTCTCCAGAGTTCTTTGTGACACCATACAGGGTGTAGAGCAGAGCCAGGGTTGACAGCATTGAGTGGATCGCTGTGTCACTTATCTCTCCGAGTTTGTCAGTGAAGAGCTTCACCACAACATAGTGACAGTGGGCCTTGTGTATGCCACATCAATAAATGAAATGAAAGAGAAATAAGACAAAGAAAAAGGAAAAAAGAAGAGTGTAAGCAGAATCAGTCTCTGAACTTATATCAAAAATCTTATGTCTCTTGTAGCCTTCAAAGGTTACCAGAGACGCGTTAATAATGCTTTTTAGTGTACACCAAATCCTTTACTTAAATTCACCAAAATTTAACTTACATCAGAGGCTCTGACCAAGTCTATGGCACTGTTATTCCAGGCGTCTTCCGGACTCTTTCTGTGCTGCAACTCCTGCTGGATGCTCTTTGCTGCCACCTCCACTAGACTAAACACAGAGACAGAACCTGCATTCATTTGTGGTACAATTAAAAACCAAAATCACATCAGAGAGCTATTAATTCAAGTGACAAATTTGAGCCAGATTCATTATCAGTTAAAAACATTTCAAAGACATGCCAAAGTTTGTCAGGGACTATTTATGTCCTAGAGTTCAGCCACATGCTGATGATGAAATGGTGCTGATAAGCATTACATGGATAAGTCTTGGGAATGGACAATGGCAATGGAAAATGTAATACAGTATACTTAAAAGAACTGCACCAAATTATTTAGTTAATTAAAGTAAAATTAAATGCATTGTAACCACAGCAATGTTTAATAACTTCAGGGGATACATCTTGATTATCATTCGACAAGTTATGATTCTTGCAAAATTTCAATTTCATTGTACTGTACAACTGTACAATGTCAATAAAAGCCGATTGTATTCTAACAATGAATGCAGCACCATAGTATTAGTTGATTCACCTTTGCTGAAATGAGCCACTAAAATTAGTGAGATAAAGGGCAGATCTGGGCCCAAAAAATCATTAAAGAAAAAACTCAGCGCAACTGAGTATTTTTTTTTTTTTAATCAGTCACCTGACAGGCCTGTGTGGTACATGTTGGTCTTTTTCTCCTCTCTCAGATGATTGATGCTCCCTCAAATCATTGCTTAGCTCAAGTTAAACCCATCTGCCTGAAGAATTAATTTAGAATCAAAATCATTCCAAGCGTATCTCTAATCCACCCTCTTGTAATCTGCTTAGTTTAATCCAAGACTAATTAAAGATGTCTGTGCAATTCACTTTGAGCTACAACAGTTTAAATGAGCAACTGAGCTGAAAAAAAAACAAAGAAAATGCTGTAAAAAAAACTGTGTCGATCCAACAGATTGTGAATAAAGATGGAAGATACGTCCTTTTCAAAAGTGAAGCTTGTGCATCTCTTTGGTAGTTGGCTGTAGTAAACCACAAAAACCCTCCTCTTGCACAGAGCTACCAGAGGACTGAGCCCCCACTGTAGCTTTCACTACTTACAGTAGCTGTGTGGCCTAGGGTCAGAGAACTGGAGATAGGCACCGCCGCTATACACCACATGGTGTCCCACATGCTGTGGAAGGGAATTAACTTTATGTATCGTTCTATAGTAATGGTGCAAATGGAATGTTAACCTTGACCTTTGACCCCAAATCCACAGTCTGGTCAGTGTGTAAGCCATCCAAGATGTGTCTTAGGTAGAACTATGGTATCAATTTCAAACGCCTAGATCATTTCTTTCAGTAGTTATCGCATTTACGAAATTTAGGGAAAAAACTGACCTTTGACCTTGACCTCAAAGTTCCTGCAAAAATCATCCAATCAAGAGTCAAATTGCAATATACACATCATCAGTGCATATCAAACCCTGGTACCAAGCTTCAAAACAATCAGGATAAAACTATAAGAGGAGTTTCACAAAAGTGGGACAGACAGACTGACGGACCGCCCTATAACATAATCACCCTTCTGTCTTTGACGGGGGGATAATAATTAAAAAAAACCCCAAAGCTTTACTTTTCTACAACAGAATTAAGCTGCAACATGTTATCCATATTTAAAGCGGGGAAAATAAGTATGAAACATGTCAACATTTTTCTCATTAAACATATTTCTGATGGAGCCATTGACCTGAGATGTTCACCAGATATCAGTAACCCAAGTAATCCATACATACAAAGAAATCAAAGAGTCTCTCTCTTACCAGAGGACTGACCTCTCCACTGTAGCTTTCACTACTTACAGTAGCCGTGTGGCCTAGGCTCATGAAACGGAGATAGGTGCTGTCCTACGCCATTGGCATGGGAATAACTTAACTCTCTCTCTTCAGTGGTGTGCACAATATAAAAAAGAAAAGGGAATAAGGCTGGAAAAACAACAGCAGTCTATGTACAGCGTTGCTACCCGTAGTGCAAATGGCGACAAAAGATAGACCCAGATCTCCCATAGTGCAAACAAAGATAAATGATAAACGATGAGACCCAGCAATCTTATATACAGGAAAGTAGAGCAGTAATACTTGTAGTACCAAGTTCAATGCAGTAGTGTAGGTGCAGACAGTGACAGATAGGACTGCACATGATCAATATTGCAATGACAGCAGCAGATTTGAAAAGGCAACTGTGTTCACAAAACAAATTATATTTAGTAAAGTGGAACAACACAGAGAAGTATTGAACACATGAAGAAAAAAAATGGTGCAAAAAGGCATAGAAAGCCAAGAAACCAGCTCAAATCCATCAGAATTTAGGAAGCCACCCGATCCCCCATCAGTACAAATTAGTTTCAGCTGGTTAACAGCTAGTCAAGGAACGGTTTTGGCTCCCTTCCTGTTCACCCTTTATACTGCGGACTTCTCACACAACACAACACACTGCCATCTACAGAAGTTCTCTGACGACCCTGCAATCGTCGGCCTCATCTCCAACGGAGATGAAGCGGAGTACAGAGGACTTATCCAGGACTTGGTGGACTGGTGCCATCGGAACTGCCTCCAGATCAACGCGAGGAAAACTAAGGAGCTGGTGGTGGATTGCCGCAGGCAAGGACAACCCCTCACAGCACCAGTAAACATCCAAGGAACAGACATCGAGATGGTGCCATCCTACAAGTACCTGGGTGTTCATCTGAACAATAAACTAGACTGGTCACACAATACCGACGCACTCTACAAGAAGGGACAGAGCAGGCTGTTCCTACTGAGGAGGCTCAGGCCTTTTGGTGTACAAGGGGTGCTCCTGAAGACATTCTACGACACGGTGGTGGCATCAGCCATCACTTTTGGAGTGGTCTGCTGGGGCAACGGCATTACAGCAGCCGATAGGAAGAGACTGAACAAACTAATCAAGAAAGCTAGCTCTGTCCTGGGGAAACATCTTGACTCAGTGGAGGAGATAGGGGAGAGAAGGATGGTGGCTAAACTGTCATCTCTGCTGGAGTCCGAGTCCCACCCCATGCAGGACATACTGAACACACTGAGGAGCTCATTTAGCAGTAGACTACATCATCCTAGGTGCGCGACCGAGAGGTTTCGCAGGTCCTCCCTACCTACGGCTGTCAGACTTTATAACCTAAGCAGGGCTGCTCGCAGAGATAGCAAAAAAACGTGACGACCTAATACTATTGAATGCAAAAGATGCAACAGACTTACACAAATGGTCCCCTCCAGTATACAACTAGGACAATATCAGTCGCTATGGAGGGTGACAATATGTATGGGTACATATTCATACCATGTAGGATAACTAAATAGATGGTTATGCTGTTTATTCCATCTAGCTACAATGCGCCGCACTGTGTGTATATATATATTTATATATTTATGTGTACATATGTATACTCACTGCTCTTATTTTCTTATCTTCTAAATTATTGCTCTGAGTGTTGCTATCCCTGTGCTGTTGCAATCCTGGAATTTCCCCATTGTGGGACTAATAAAGGCTTAGCATATCTTGTCTTATCTTAAGACCTGACTGATAGCCTTTAAAAAGGTCTGTGAATATCAGATTGTCACACCACAAAGAGCTCATGATGGGTAGAAGCAAAGAGCTCTCTCTAGACCAGGGGTCACCAACTAAAACTACAAGAGGTCTGATAAGTCTGTCCTCCTCCCCATCTGAGGTCTGAACTAGGGGTGGGGTTCTTCTGGGCACCTCATGATTCGATTATGATTTAGCAGCTCAAATTTGATTCTAAAATGATTTTCCATGCATCTTGATGCATTTTTTTTCTATTCAGAATTTTGGCTCCCACTGTGTGACAGCTTGGTTCTTTTAAAGCAAAGTATTTGCAATGCCCAATGAATTTACTTCCAGTATCCTTGAAATAAAACAAATGGAAGAGAAAATTCATCGCAAAATGTGCTTTTAAGAACTAAGATCCTTTCATGGACATTCTTTCAAAAGACCACAGCTGTGTCCAGGCGGGCCAGTATCATTTAACTTGCTTTCACACATTTTTTAAGCTCATGTTTTATTTGCTTTTAGTTCTGTATTAATTTTTAAACAAAAACATCAAATTAATTCTTTGCTTAATTGCAAACAAAACATATATAATATTTTATAATACAGAAGACTAAATGTGTTTGACTCCAGACAAATGGCTATAAAAATCTAAAATTTACAGCTAAAATTATAAAAATGTAAAGTTTTACAGAAGAACATAAACTAAATAGCACTGTATTTAAAAAAAGATTAATATCTAAAAAGCAAAATTTCACAAAAGTCCACCTCTATTCTCTATATTTTCAGTACAGAAAAACTTTAAAGTATAAAAAAAGACAAAAATGTAATTCCTTTTTACAGAATTACATGGATACTTTTTTTAAAAAAAATTTGAACAGTAAACTCTTTTCCAGGACAGAAGGAAATATAATTCCATGGTTACAGCGAAAGGAGAGATGGAACTTTTCATGTTCAGTAACACACAGAACTTTTACTTGATATCAGAGGCTACCAAAAAGACTTCCATATAACCAGCGTCATGAGGGTCCAATGTGATCACAGTCCCAGATAAAGCGACTTCACTCCTGCATCTCAGAACAGACAAATCTCGGAAGAATCGGAGGCAGAAGTGCCGCAGTAGATCACACACTCAAGTTTCACAAGAGTGCTTCATTTTGTGGGTACAGACTTGGAACAAAGTGTGTCTGTCCAGGCAGAAAGCCTGGCCTTGTGTGTGTGTGTGTGTGTGTGTGTGTGTGTGATACCTGGAGCAAACAGTGTTTCTACGACCCGCTGCATACCTGCTAGAGTGGTTAGACCCAGAGTCTCTGCAAAGAGCGGAGTCGGAACAGCAGACAGTGGGATCTGAGAGCCAAAGGGCTCGCGGCAAACACTGTCTAGGCAGTCAGCGATACAGCATTTCAGTTCAACTTTATTTGTTTCGCCTAAATAAAAGAGTCTCCTTTTCCCCCCAAATTCTATCAAAACGCTTTGGAGTCCGGACGGAGGACTCTTGGGGTCCGGATCTGGACCAGAGTCCACTAATTGGTGACCCCTGCTCCAGACCTTCGCAACCTTATTGTTGCAAAACATAGTGATGGCATTGGTTACAGTCACATTTCTAAACTGCTGAATGTTCCAATGAGCACTATTGGAGCCATCATTCGGAAGTGGAAAGAACATCATTTTACCACAAACTGGCCATAACCAGGAGCTCCTCACAAGATTTCTGACAGAGGAGTCAAAAGAATTGTCAGATGAGTTATCTAAGAGCCAAAGACCACTCGTGGAGAACTCCAGAGAGACCTGGAGTTAGCAGGTACTGCTGTTTCAAAGAAAACAATAAGTAATGCACTCAACCGACATGGGCTCTATGCCCGCTCACCTCAACAGACTCCATTGCTGAAGAAAAAGCATGTTGAAGCTTGTTTAAAGTTTGCTGCACAACATTTGGGCAAGCCAGTAAAAAACTGGGAGAATATAGTTTGGTCAGATGAGACAAAAATTGAACTTTCTGGATGCCACAACACACAGCATGTTTGGAGGAGAAATGGCACTGCACATCAGCCCCAAAACACCATGCGAACAATGAAGTTTGGAGGTGGGAGTATCATTGTGTGGGGGTGTTTTCAGCATATGATGCAGGCAGACTTCATACAGTATAAATGAAGGAAAGATGAATAGACAAATTACAGAGACAGCCTTGATAAGAACCTGTTGCCATCTGCTAAGATGCTGAAGCTGAAAGAAGGGTGGACATTTCAACACACAGCTAAGGAAGTTCTCAACTGGCTCCAGAGAAGGGAAATAAAGCTGCTAGAACTGCCCAGTCAGTCACCTGACCTGAATTCAACTGAAAATCTATGGAACAAACTGAAGATCAGAGTTCATAGAAGACACCCACGGAATCTTCAAGATTTGAAGAGTTTGTGTGGAAAAATGGGCTAAAATCACTCCTGAGCAATGCCTGCACCTAGTTTCTCCATACAGAAGGCATCTGGAAGCTGTTATTACCAATAAAGGCTTTTCTACTAAATATTAAATGAATTTCACCAAGCGTGTTCAGTACTTATTCCGTGTCATTCCACTTTATTACATATACTGTAACTTGTTTTGTTAATACAGTTGCCTTGATTTCTTTGTATGTATGGATTACTTGGGTTGTTACTGATATCTGGTGAAAATCTCAGGTCAATGGCTCCATCATAAATATGTTTAATGAGACAAATGTTGACATGTTCAATACTTATTTTCCCTGCTGTATATACAGTCCATGAACCACTTACAACAGCTTGTATGTATAAAGCCATTATTCCATTGGAGGCGATACTTCTCCCACCATCTCTTCTCTTATGAAATTCTGACAAAACATCTTTCATTTAATGCAGCACTACGTAACTTTCCAGGTCCCAGCAAGAACACGACAAGACTACAGCTGACACGATTTACAGCCTGATTCCCAGTACCCAGTCATGGGATGCTTTGTTTGTTGGTGGGAAAAGTTGTGTCCCGTTATTGTCTAATAATAAACTTTATTTATATAGCACTTTTCAAAACAGGGTTACAAAGTGCTTCACAAGAGAGTGTAATAAAAACAACCAAACAAGATACAAATAGATTTAAATAAAATACATTTAGAATAAAAACAAGCAAAAAAATAGATGAAAATATACAGTGGTGTGAAAAAGTGTTTGCTCCCTTGCTGATTTCTCATTTTTTTGTATGTTTGTCACGCTTAAATGTTTCAGATCATCAAACAAATTTAAATATTAGACAAAGATAACACAAGTAAACACAAAATGCAGTTTTTAAATGGTGCTTATTATTAAGGGGGGAAAAAATCCAAACCTACATGGCCCTGTGTGAAAAAGTGATTGCCCCTTAAACCTATAAGTGGTTGGGCTACCCTTAGCAGCAACAACTGCAATCAACCGTTTGTGATAACTTGCAATGAGTCTTTTACAGCACTGTGGAGGAATTTTGGCCCACTCATCTTTGCAGAATTGTTGTAATTCAGCCACACTGGAGGATTTTCGAGCATGAACCGCCTTTTTAAGATCATGCCACAGCATCTCAATCAGATTCAGGTACTTTGACTTGACCACTCCAAAGTCTTCATTTTGTTTTTCTTAAGCCATTCAGAGGTGGACTTGCTGATGTGTTTTGGATCATTGTCTTGCTGCAGAACCCAAGTGCGCTTCAGCCTGAGGCCACGAACAGATGGCCAGACATTTTCCTTCAGGTTTTTTTGGTAGACAGCAGAATTCATGGTTCCATTTACCACAGCAAGTCTTCCAGGTCCTGAAGCAGCAAAACAGCCCCAGACCATCACACTACCACCACCATATTTTACTGTTGGTAAGATGTTCCTTTTCTGAAATGCTGTGTTACTTTTACGCCAGATGTAATGGGACATACACCTTCCAAAAAGTTCAACTTTTGTCTTGTCAGTCCACATACTATTTTCCCCAAAGTCTTGGGGATCATCAAGATGCTTTCTGGCAAAACTGAGATGAGCCTTTATGTTCTTTTTGCTCAGCAGTGGTTTTCATCTTGGAACTCTGCCATGCAGGCCATTTTAGCCCAGTCTCTTTCTTATGGTGGTGTCATGAACACTGACCTTAACTGAGGCAAGTGAGGCCTGCAGTTGTTTGGATGTTGTTATGGGGTCTTTTGTGGCCTCTTAGATGAGTTGTCGCTGTGCTCTTGGGGTAATTTTGGTCAGCTGGCAACTCCTGGGAAGGTTCACCACTGTTCTATGTTTTTGCCATTTGTGGATAATGGCTCTCACTGTGGTTCACTGGAATCCCAAAGCTTTAGAAATAGCTAGAAAATTGAACTCAGCTTTCCAAAGATGTAATAAACCACAGTTAATTTATGTTTTAACAGGGGGGCAATCACTTTTTCCACACAGAGCCATGTAGGTTTGGATTTATTTTTTTTTTTACCCTTACTAATAAACACCTTCAAATAAAAACTGCATTTTGTGTTTAATTGTGTTATCTTTGTCTAATATATAAATTTGTTTGATGATCTGAAACATTTAAGTATGACGAACATACAAAAAAAAGAGAAATCAGGAAGGGGGCAAACACTTTTTCACACCACTGTACATACACAGTGAAAATTAAGTGAAAGTACATTTGTAAAAACCATCACATGGTCCACCCCTTGTTGTGGTGTGATGGCTTGCATACCTCTATGACCTGGAGAGCTACGTCATTGGGAGCATATGCTCCTGGTAGGTCACCCATGCTGGACAGGTCGAAGGGTAGAGGTCAAACAAATACGGACCACCTCAACTAGAGGATAAACAGGTTTGCGTAGGGCTAACAACCCTGCCTGTAAAAAACACTTTGTTACAGAAGCATTGATGACAACAAACCAAGACATTCATCTGGGAGAGGAAGGGTCTCCAACCTGGAGACTCATGATGCAGTGCGGTGAAAGTCAAAAGGAAGCTGCAAGGCTCATTTCCAAAAACGAGAATTGCTACATAGATTGTCAGGACGATGTATGAAACGGAGGACCGCCCAAGTAGCGAGAGAAATGAAGACCTACAAGATAGGAGTACTCGGCCTGAGTGAGACCAGGTGGCTACAGACAGGACAGCTAAGACTTGCATTTGGAAAGACACCGCTGTACTTGGGACACACAAACGATGGAGCCCCCCACACTGAGGGGATGGCCCCAATGCTGGCATCGGAGGCACAGCGAGTACCCATCGGCTGGGAACCGGTAAATTCACGCATCATTACAGCAAAGTTCACCACCAGAAAGAACATCAAGTTGAATGTCATCCAGTGCTACACTCCCACCAATGATGCAGATGATGAGAAGAAGGAGGATTTTTGCCAACAGCTGCAAACAGTGATAGACAAAGGAGGAGCCAAGGACATGACCATTCTGATGGGAGAGTTCAATGCCAAGATAGGATCAGACAACACAGGCTATGAGGACATGATGGGGACAACATGGACTGGGACAAATGAGTGAAAATGGTGAGTGCTTTGCAGATCTGTGCGCCCTGAACCAGCTGGTGATTGGTGGAAGCATCTTCCCACACACACATCCACAAGGCCACCTGAAGATCCCTGGACCACGTTACAGAAAATCAGATAGACCATATTAAAGATTCAAAGATTCAAGATTCAAAGATTTTATTTGTCAATACTACTATACGTACAGGACATACAGGAGAATTGAAATACAGTTTCTCTCTCTCTTCAGTGATGTGCGCAGTATAAAAAACGGAATAAGGCAGGAAAAACAACAGCAGTCTATGTACAGTAATGCTACCCGTAGTGCAAATAGCAACAAAGATAAAACCCAGACAGCCCATAGTGCAAATAAATATAAATGATAAAAACCCAGCAATCCTATATACAGAAGAAGTAAAGTACTAATGCTCGTAGTTGCGAGTTCAATGCGGTAGTGTAGGTGCAGACAGTGACAGATAGAACTGCACATGATCAATATTGCAATAACTGACAGCAGCAGGTATGGTATTTGTGCAAATGGTTGCAGTAAGGTGCAGAGACATAAAGCAGCAGATGTATTATTGTTGGTGTGTCAGTTTTTCTGTACCAACAGCTGAGGTAGTTATTGTGTGGGTGAGTACGTTACGGTCGGGGGGGGGCAGAGTTCAGGTTCCTGATGGCCTGGTGAACAAAGCTATTTTGCAGTCTTGTACAGTGGGTCTGGAGGCTCTGGTAACTTTTCCCCGAGGGCAGCGGGCTGAAGAGGGAGTGTGAGGGGTGGGAGGTGTCGCCTGCACTGTTGGCCCCTCTACCGGTGAGGTGGGTGTGGTAGATGTCCGGGGGGCGGGAGAGGCAGAGGGCACCGATGAACTTGTTGGCAGCTTCCACTGTGTGTTGTAGTGTCTTCCGGCAGGAGGCGGTGCAACTTCCATAACACACCGTGATGCAGCTGGTGAGGATACTCTCAATAATGCCTCAGTAGAATGAGCACATGATGGGGGTAAAACTCGTGCTCTCCTCAGTTTGTGGAGGAAATAGAGGCGAGTTTGAGCCTTCTTGGCCAGTATTGTGGCGTTGTTGGACCAGGAGAGTTCCTCAGAGATTTGAACCTCCAGGAACTTGGTGCTGCTCACCCTCGTCACAGCTGCTCCATCGATGATCAGAGGGGATGCTGAAGTCGACCACAATCTCCTTGGTTTTTCTCACGTTCAGGAAGAGATTATTGTCTTTACACCATTGGACCAGTTGGCTCACCTCATTTCTGTAGTTGGCCTCCTCATTGTTGGTGATGAGGCCCACCACCATCGTGTCATCTGCAAACTTGTTGATGTGGCTCGTGCTGTAGGCTGGTACAGAGTCATGGGTCAGCAGGGTGAAGAGGAGATCATGGCAGGATGTGTGCATGATGAGAGGTGCGGCCATACCCTCAGACCACCACTTTCTATTGACATCAGTGAGACTCCGGCTCAAGACACTCAACAACTCTGGCAACACACAGACAAAGTACAGCGTCGGACTGCTGAGGAATAAAGACAAACAAGCAACCTTCCAGATCAGCCTTGCCAACAAGTTCCAGCCATTGCAAGAGCTGACAGAAGATAGTGAGACAGAGACAGTGGCAGCGCACTAGGTAAATCTGGCACGATACCTGTGAAGAAGTTCTGGGCAGGGAGAAGACTCAACACCAAGAGTGGATCTCTGTAGATACCATCCAGAAACTGGAAGAAAGGGAAGAAAAGCATCTTGAACATGTGCCAGACAAAAGCAGTTAAAGCAAAAGCACAAGAGAAGTATACAGTAGTAAACAAGGAAGTGAAGAAAAGCATCAAGAAGGACAAAAGAGATTACATTGACAACCTGGCCAGTCAAGCAGAAGAAGCAGCAGGACAGGGAAACCTGAAGGACCTGTACTTGGTGGCCGAGAAGCTGTCAGTAAAGTTTCAGCAGACAGACAAGCCAGTGAAAGACAAAAACGGAAACCCACTAATAACAACTGGGGAGCAGCTGAAGTGATGGGCAGAGCACTTCAGAGAGCTGCTGAACCGTCCAGCCCTCAACACCAGCAGCGACAACACTACCAATCAATTGCGACAAGCCCTCAAAAGCGGAGATCAAGAAGGCCATCATGACCTTGAGGAACGGGAAAGCTGTAGGACTGGAAGAGATACCAACAAAAGCCATCAAAACATTGAAGCAGCCGTCAACATGCTACACAGCCTCTTTAGCAAGATCTGGGAGAAGGAAGCGGTACCATCCCAGTGGAAGGAAGAGACTGTCATCAAGCTGCCAAAGAAGGGGAACCTCAGAGACTACAGCAACTACCGAGGGATCATGCTCCTGTCAGTGCCAAGCAAGGTTTTTAACCGAGTTCTACTGGAGAGGTTGAAGGAGGCAGTCAACCCCAAGCTCCAAGATCAGCAGGCAGGCTTCTGGAAGAACGGATCCTGTGCCGACCAGCTCGCCAGCCTACGCATCATTGTGGAGCAATCACTGTTGTGGAACTCACCCCTCTATATCAATTTCATAGACTACGAGAAGGCTTTCGACAGTGTGGACCGTGAGACACTGTGGAAGTTGCTGAGGCATTATGGAGCTCCTGAGAAGATCATCTCCCTCATCTAATGCATCTACCAGGACATGAGCTGCAGGATCGCACACACTGGCCAACTGTCGGAAAGCTTGGAGGTGAAGACTGGAGTCCGCCAGGAGTGCTTGCTGTCAGCGTTCCTCTTCCTCTTGGTCATTGATTACATCATGGAGATCATGACTACAGGCAGGAAAAATGGGATACAGTGGACACTGTGGAAGCAGCTGACCTCTACTTTGCTGACAACCTGGCACATAACCACAGCCAGATGCAGGACAAGACTGGAGACTACATCAGCTGGGAGAGGACTCCAAATCAATAATAAGAAGACAGAGGTGATGAAGATTAACACCACTGCCAACACACCAGTCACAGTTGGAGTTGAGCCTATAAGAGAGGTGGAGTCCTTTGTCTACCTGGGAAGTGGGGTGGATCGACAGGGGGGCACAGACCAAGACATCACAGCCAGGATCGGCAAGGTAAGAGCAGCTTTTGTCATACTGAAGAATATCTGGGCATCAAAAGAGATCTGCACGAGAACAAAACTTTACATCTTCAACGCTAACGTCAAGTCTCTTCTACTTTATGGATGCAACATCTGAAGGATAACAAAGATGATGCAGCAGAAGATCCAGACTTTCTTTAACACATGCCTGAGACACATCTTTAACCTTAGGTGGCCGGAGAAGATCTGTGGGAGCAAGCAGGACAGAAACTAGTGGCAGAACAGATTCTGTGGAGGAAGTGGGACTGGATTGGACACACCCTCAGGAAACCAGCATTCAGCATCACATCACCAGCATCCAGCATCACAGTATCAAATGGATTTTAAGTAATCAAGCCTGCCAGCATTGACTCTCCCTTAAATGGGATTTGAAATTGTACTCTTAAATTGTTGTTGTGTGTGCAGTCTCTCTTATCTTTTTACCTTCTAAACTTACTCCCTGCTCGTTTCAGGGTCAACAGTTTCTGAAACCCAACCTGAATTGCTTTCTATATGTGCTGTTTTTCTTTTAATAACTTCATGCCTGCCTCAGGGACTACATATGGAAATTAGTGAGAATGCTATAATCTGGTACAGAGCATCTTTACCTTGTATTTAATGTTTTTTCTGTACATGGTTCCTGATAAATAAACCAATAAACTAAACACGGCAAGTCCTGACCTGGAACCCGCAGGGGAAGAGCAAGAGAGGCCGGCCTCAAAACAGTTTTAAACGAGACACTGAGGCGGAGCTGAAACAGCAGGGAACCAACTGGAGGGGAGTAGAGAGAGCAGCCCAGAACAGAGTGTGATGGCGAGGGGTCGTGGATGGCCTATGCTCCATGGAAAGCTATGGGCTTAAGTAAGTAAGTAAGTACATTTGTAAAAGTGAGTTTTTAAAAGTGATTTAAAAGCTAACAAAGATTTGGCTTGCTTGATCTCCTCAGGAAGGTCATTCTAGAGAGTCGGGGCCCTAACAGCAAAGGCCCGGTCACTCTTGGTTTTGAAGGTGGTTCTGGGTATTACTAAGAGGTATCTATCGGAGGATCTTAGGTTACATTTTGGAACATAAGGAGTTAGGATATTGCTGATGTACTCGGGGGGGGGGGGGGATTCCATTCTGTGCTTTAAAAGTGATTGTTAAAATTTTTAAGTTAATTGTAAAATGCACAGGCAGGCAGTGTAATGATGCTAAAATTGGGGATATTGTCATGATCCTGGGGCACGGGTGGGTGCCGTGCCCAGTCTCTAGCTTAAGTTCAGTCTTTTTCTGTATGTTTCTGTTATTTTGTCCAGTTATTGTTATTGTGCACTTGTAGTAATGTTTACATGTTGGGGTTGTGTTGTTGTTGTTTTATTATGGTTTCCGGTTATGTTTTATTTTGACAGTGCGGTGCAGCTTCCGGCTGTCAAACTGGTTGGAGCTGCTGCACACCTGTTATTCATTCTGTTATTTTCTCCACTCATGTATCCACACCTGTCACTGATTATGTACTGCATATAAGGGCATGGCAAACCTCTGTAGTTTGTCATGTCCTTCTACCATGTGTACCTGTCCTCAGGAACAGTCTACCGAGTGTGTTTCGATCCAGCTGTCGAGGAGAGTAGGAAAGCTCCGTCCAGGTATGTTTGCCCCTTATTTCCAGCCGTGAGCCCCGCTGCCTTTGGGAGAGCTCCGGCTGGATCCCGCCCCTGGCTTCCGTGCCCCTGGACGTCAAGCCCCACTCTCCTCCAGCGTTCGTCATTTGTCCTTGCACTTCATGATTTAGTTTCTGTTTGTCAATGTTCTTGTCTGTTTTTATGTTAATAAATGTGCAAACTCACAGACAGCGTTTGGTGTCCTACTTTCGCCTGTGAAACGGGCGATTCATGACAGAAGGACACAACCACCTGGACACCAGCTTCTGTGGGTTTAGCAGTTTTTCTTTTCCTGTGATTACATTTTTTTCCTTTTTTTTTGTCATCCTATGCCTGCTGAGATGTCAGCAGGTGAAAAACAATTTTCACGAGGCTTAAGGTGGGAGCTCTGCGCTGCGCTCTGGGAAGTGGATATCGCTGCCGCTCGTGTATCTCCCACCCCAACAGAGGCTCTGTGGAACTTAAGCCTGGCAGAGGTGGCTGTGCAGCGTCACCCGCGCCTTGTGCTGCATGCCGAAGGAAGGGAGAGGGTGTTTTTGATGGAGGATCTGCAGCGGGAGTTTTGTGGCAGAAGCTGTCTATGAATTGAGGTCTGGGCCAACGAGAGGGTGTTCTTGGACTTCAGTGCCACCGGCTCCTCACCACGCCCTGATCTCCGCCGTCTCACCTCTGTCGCCAAAGACCTGAGCCTCCGCCCCCTTCCCAGACTTCATCAGAGATTGACAGAGGAGCCTTGTTAGGTCCCGCCTCAGCAGCGGGAACCATCAAGTACTGGGAAAAAAGGCAGGTGGGTTGTCATTCTTTTTTTTCCTCATAATGATATACCTTGCCTTATTCCCGGTGATGAGGCTGAGCTATAGCAGCCAAGTTTAGCTCAGTCCTCAACACCTGCTGCTATTAACTCACCTTTGCCTCCCTCTCCCGTGTGTTTCTGTGTGGTTTCCCAGGATCTGTTGCTCTGGGGAAGGAGCTGCCAGACGTCAGAGGAACCAGCGATCCTAGGAGTCCCAGTTCCTGCCCTGCGGCCACGTCCAGGATGGGGGGGGGGGGGGGGGAAAGCGCCACCTGTGCTCTGAATCCTGAGCAGACAGTTGTGTGTCCCCTGGATTCAGCAGCATGGGAGCCGGCACCGTTTGTGAGTTCACCTCCAGCACCAGCCAGCCCATCAGGAGGTCCACCATGCCTGAAGGCTGTGCATTTACCATCATGCCTGCTGCTGGGGTCCTTGCAGCAGAGTCGCCAGAGTCCTGGGCGGCGGTGGAGCTTGAGTCCAGGCAAGTACTGTTCTGTTCTAACACACACAGTTCTAGAGAACTCTTGTCTGGCTCGTGGAGAGGAGAACCAGCTGCAGATGTCCTCTGCTTCTGGATTCTCCTCGCCAAGCTCCACCACTGCCGGCAACGTTGTTTTGGTGTTTTTTTTCCTTTCCTCCCTGTCTAAGGTGGTTGTGTTTGGAGTAGATGTCCAGACGGAGAGGACCGAGACATCCCCCATGTCTGAAGTGGCCGTGCCGGGTGTGGACGCCCAGGAGGGGAGAGCAGAGATATCCCAGCCAGGATCACCGGAGTCCTGGATGGCAGTGGAGCTCAAGCTCAGGAAAGTGTTCTTTCTTGTTTTTACTTTCTCTGTCCTAGAGAGAGCTTGCCTGGCTCTTGGTGGAGAGGTCCAGGTGCAGCCGTTGGCTGCGCCTGAGCTCTCCTTGCCGGGCTCCACTGCTGCCGGTGACTCTGACCCGGTGGTTGTCTTGTGTGTTGTCTGAGTCTTCTCCCGAGGTCTCCGTGGGTGCTGTGCCCCCTCCGTCCCAGGGCCTCCGCGGGTGCAGCCACGCCCCAGCCCGGGGCCGCCACGGGTGCAGCCACGCCCCAGCCTGGGGCCACTGCAGGTGCAGCCATACCTCAGTCCAGGACCACCACAGGTGCAGCGCCTCTGTCCAAGGCCAGCGTGGGTACAGCGCCACAGTCTGGGGTCCCGCTGGTTGACCGCCTCCTTGGTCTGGTGTTCTCGCGGGTCAGCCTGGTTGTCATGAGTACCATGTACCGGTCCTGAGTTACTGTGGGTGCAACGTCCCAGTCCAGGGCCGCCATGGGTGTGTCACCTCAGCCCAGGGCCGCTGTGGGTGCCGCGCCCTCCTCTGAGGTCACCGTGAGTCCCATGCCTTCATTGGGGATTGTTGGGGGGTGTTGGATGTTGCCCAAGGCTCCCGCTGACAGGCCGCCCTTTTCAGGAGGATGCCGCCAGCTCGTAGGCTTAGGGACGCCAGGAGACCGCCCGATGGGCTGCTCCCCTTGTTTGGATGGTGCTGGAACACAGGGAGACCTCCCGACATGTTCCAGCACAGACATCGGTGGTCTTGGGACTCAGGAAGGCCACCGGCTGTCAAACTGGTCAGAGTTGCACACTTGTTATTCATTCTGTTATTTTCTCCACTCATGTATCCACACCTGTCACTGATTATGTACTGCATTTTAAGGGCACGGCAAACCTCTGTGGTTTGTCGTGTCCTTCTACCACCTGTACCCGTCCTCAGGAACAGTCTACTGAGTGTGTTTGGGTCCAGCTGTCAAGGAGTGTAGGAAAGCGCCGTCCAGGTATGTTTGCCCCTTATTTCCAGCTGTGAGCCCTGCTGCCTTCGGGAGAGCTCCAACAGGATTCTGCCCCTGGCCATACATTCCCTGGCTTCCGCCCCCTTGGACGTCAAGCCCCACTCTCCTCCTGCGTTCGTCATTTGTCCTTGCACTTCATGATTTAGTTTTTGTTTGTTAACGTTCTTGTCTGTTTTTATGTTAATAAATGTGCAAACTCACAGAGAGCATTTGGTGTCCTACTTTCGCCCGTTTCACGGGTGATTCATGACAGATATGTGTTCTTTCCTATGGGAATTTGTAAGTCTAGCTGCAGAATTTTGAATTAACTGAAGTCTAGAGATATTGTATTTATTTAAACATGAATACAGGGAATTGCAGTAATCCAGACAAGATGTAATGAAAGCATGAATGACAATTTCCAGATTTTTGGGGGACAGAAAGCAACGGATCTTAGAGATTCTGAATAATTGTATGAAGCATGACTGAACAACGGATTTAACTTGCTGATTGAAAGTGAGATTGCTGTCAAATATTATCCAGAGATTTCTACAATTAGGGGTAACATTGATGGAGAAAGAACCAAGTTGTGATACAATCTGAAGGTGTGTAGAGTCTGGAACTATGATAATGACTTCTGATTTATCTGTGTTGAGTTAAAAGAAATTGGCTGACATCCAGTTTTTAACATCATTGACGCATGCACTGAGAGTGGTTAATTGATCATTACTGTAAGGATCAAAGGAGAACTACAGTTGTGTCATCTGCATGAAAATGGAAACTGATGTTGTGTTTGCCAATAACATGTCTAAGTGGTAGCATGTATATGGAGAACAGCAGGAGGCCAAGGACTGACCCCTGAGGAACTCTAACGTAATGATTCCACAAACGATCTGCAGTCACCAAAGACAACACTAAAATTTCTGTTATGTAGATGTGAATAAAACCCATTCTAAGACAGTGCCAGAGATGCCAACCCAATTTTTAAGACACTCAGTTAACTATGGTGAAGTTACATACACCCAGTCAAAATATGATGTACAATCAAAATGATTTGGGAAACATTAGTTTAAAGTTAAAATCTTCCATAGTGTTGCTTTAAATTTCATATCTTTTTTATCATCTCTGCTCTGAAGTGCCTGGTCATATTACCTTCCACTCCACTCACCAGCCACGGCTGACAATGACAAATCGATTTAAATGCAACTGTGAGTGACATTATGCAACGTTGTGATAACCAAAATGTACAGTATCATATTACACAGACAAAATGACAAATATGGGCACTGGCAGTCAATGGTTACCGGATTACACCATCATGGTATTCAGCATTTAAAACTAAAACATCAATAGTTCAGGACCCTAAACACTGTTGCTCTTTACTTCAACATTTCAATGTTAGATATTTAGAGGAAAACATATTCGACATGAAACCATTGCTAGGAAGTAAGGAACAAAATACTTAAGTAGAATTTTCAGGTATCTGGGGTCTCATTTGTAAAACCTTGCATAAGCTCTATATTAAAAGTGTACATCCTCCAAAAACCTTAAAAAGGAATTCAAAAAAAAAAAAAGATTTACAAACGGAACACACATATGCCTTCACACAAAGTTGAGCAAATAACAGAGAAATGATGACCCTTTGATGCACACACATCAGTGTAGATCAGGGGTGTCACTCATTTTAGCTCGGGGGCCATATACCACTGGATTAATGTCAAGTGGGCCGGACCAGTAAAATAATAGCAAAAACAACCTAATGGCAACTCCAAATTTCATTGTTTTAGTACAAAGAAGTACAAGTACATTATGAAACTATTGATCTTTTACAAAACATGAACAACCTGAATGATTAATCTTCATCAAAGTATGAACAATCTGATTTTTTTTCTGCTCTGTTTTGAACTGAAGCTGCTGTTGAACAATATCTTAATCATGATAAAAACAAATGCCATTTAAGGAACTAGATATCGTGTTACTGCCATCTACTGTTTAATCCTGGAACTTGTTTGTATTTTGAACAGTTGACCATGTTTACATGTAAATGAATAAACTGGTTATGATTGGATTTCAGGAATTATCTGATTATTCAAGTGGCCATGTAAACAGAATAATCTGATAAAAGCCATGTAACTGGGGTCATTAACTCAAGTAGTTTACCCTCTACTAATCCGTTTATTCAGGGCATGTAAACATGACAAAACTGATTATTGCCATTATCGGTTTATTCCTTGTAATCAGTTTATTGTGACCATGTAAACAGGGTCTTTTGATGCAGCACAAGTCAGCACATGACAAGATCATGCAATCACGTCATAACAACAAGGAAGCAAGCCATGCTGGTGTAAGTAGCCCCTCGGTACTAATTCTCTTAAGTGTTTGTTTGTTGTGCCAAAGTTTTTACATCTTCTTTGACACAGTGGTGGAGGAGCAGACCTCAGAAAATCACATGCAGTCCTTAACCCCTGTATCTCACAGAGTGGCAAGCGCTCACAAACACCCAGACCACTGCTGCCCCAACAGCTCGCTGTCGTCAGTTGGCAGCTTCTATTGTTTTGAACATGTTAAAAAAAATTTGGTGACAAGAAAAACTGGTTCAGACCGTACAAACATATGGCAAATGGTGGCAAACTGTTGCGCAACTCTCCACACAAACCCATGTGAACCACCAACTGTCGGTGCGGTGGTGAACGCCTCCCTGCACCCGCTGTGCTGCGAGACACGGGGGTAAATGTGTTTTTAAAGAACAGTTATTAAATACAGTAAATACCATGATATTTCAGTGTGTGCTGGATCCGGCATCCATTAAAAAAAAGATGTTGCATATTTTTAGCGATCTGTTATGGTGGAGAACGGATAACAGACTGTGTCTCCTCCTCTGAGAGCCTGAGGATCCCGCTCCGGTCTGCTCACACTTGCACCGGAGCGGGGATCCTGTGAAGGCGGTATGACTTAATAAACCTGCTTAAAACTCTCATCGCTGCCTTTATTTTATCATCCGCTTCAGAACCAAATTTCAAAACAATCAGACCAAAACTGTAGGAAGAGTTGATTTCACAAAACTGAGACAGACGGACGGACTGACCCATAGCACAATCCCCCTTTGGTCTTTGCCCAACTCCTTTGGGCTTCGACCGGCAGGGGGTAAGTTGCTGCCTGTGTATTCTATTACTGAATTTTCACACTTTACAAATTCATCCCGTGGGCAGGTTTTGGCCCGCAGACCATAACTTTGACACCCCTGATGTAGATCATACATAAGAGAAACACAACAATGTAAAAACAGTGTCAAAATGAGAAGAAATTACACACATGCATAGCGTAATAATAATTAGACATGAAATATGTTCTTGTGTTGATAATCATTCAAGACAAGATGTTGACTTTGGTTTAATAACCTACACATTATATAAATGGTTTAATGAGGCACAAAATTATATTTTTGTTTTCACTATTATATAATCATCCATCCATCATCCATCTTCTACTGCTTTTCCGGAGGTCCGGGTCGCGGAGGCAGCAGTTCAAGCAGAGAAGCCCAGACTTCCCTCTCCCCAGCCACCTGCTCCAGCTCTTCAGAGAGGATACCAAGGCGTTCCCAGACCAGCTGGGAGACATAGTCTCTCCAGCGAGTCCTGGGTCTGTCCAGGGGTCTCCTCCCAGTGGGACGCGCCCGAAACACCTCAAGTGGGAGGCGTCCAGGAGGCATCCTAATCAGATGCAAATACCACCTCAACTGGCTCCTTTCAATGTGGAGGAGCAGCGGTTCTACTCTGAGCCTCTCCTGGATGACTGAGCTCCTCACCCTATCTCTGAGGGTGAGTCCAGCAGTCCTACGGAGAAAGCTCATTTCAGCCGCTTGCATCTGCAATCTCGTTCTTCCGGTCATTACCCAAAGCTCGTGACCATAGGTGAGAGTAGGAATGTAGATTGACTGGTAAATCAACAGCTTTGCCTTAGAACTCAGCTCCCTCTTCACCACAACAGACCGGTACAATGTCTGCATCACTACAGATGCTGCTCTGATCCGTCTGTCAATCTCTCGTTGTAGTGTAAGAATGACTATAATCATTCTTACACTACTCACAAAAAGCTAGGGATTTCGGCTTTTGGGTGAAATTTCAGGATGCACCTAAAATGCACTATAATCTTTACAGGTGAACTTACTTTGACCTTCTCTAACCTTTTGAATACACATGTCCAACTGTTCAATGTTTCAGTACTTTTTGCATAACTTGTTGTTCTCTAACAAGGTGCTTAACGGCAAAATTCACAACAGGTGTTGGATATATCAACTGACCAATAAATTTTCTGGTTCAATTAGAATTACTATCTAAACAGTCCTCTTCATCATGCTGTTCACATTTTGACATGAAACCAAGACGATGCCTAACAATCGATCAACAGCACCTCGCCACTGCGAAGCTTCAAACAGGATGTTCTCAGAGGGAAGTGGCCACTGAGCTGAGTGTCACAGAGTGTTATCAGGAGGTTGCAACAGAGATACAGAGAGACTAGAAGAGTCACAGAAAGGCATAGAAGTGGACATCCTTTGGCCACATCCCACGCTGACGACCGCATCATTGTGAACAGTGCCCTGTGGAACCGGATGATGAATGCCACTCAACTCCAGGCACATTTAAGGGAGGTGACACCAGTGTCACGTCAGGCCATTCAAAACAGTTTACATCAACGTGGTCTGCGTGCTAGACAACCTGCAAGGGTACCTGACCACACCACCAGGCACAGACGTCATCATATTGCATGGGCCAGGGAGCATTTACGCTGGACAAGGGACTAGTGGGCCTCAATGGTGTTCTCTGAAGAAAGTCAATATACGTTGAGCAGAAATGATAGTCGCCAGCAATGTTGGAGACATCAAGGAGAATGCTATGCATCAGCCACTGTTGTCACCAGATGAGCCTTTGGTGGTGGTGGTGGCAGTGTTGCAGTCTGGGCGGATGTGTCTAGTCTATACAGAACTGCCTTGTGAATGGTACTGTAACAAGCCGATACTACCTGAATAACATCATTAATCCAGTCATTGTGCCCCTGCATGAACAACACAGGCCTACTTTCATCTTCATGGACGACAATGCTCCAGCTCATCGAGGTCGCATCATTAAAGAATGGCTGCTGGAGGCTGGGGTACCTCAAATGGAGTGGCCTCCACTTTCTCCAGACCTGAATCCCATAGAAAACCTATTGGATCAGCTGAGTCACCGTGTAGAGGCTCATAACCCTGCACCCCACAACCTTAATGACCTGAGGGCCGCCCTTCAAGAAGAGTGGAATGCCATGCCTTAGCAGACAATAAGTCGACTTGTGAACAGAATGAGATGTCGTTGTCAAGCTGTAATTGATGCTCAAGGGTACATGACAAGTTATTGAGACGTTGACATTTTTTGTTGTGGTATACCCACCACTGTTGTTGGCTTTTATTTCAATAAACTGTTTGAGATGAGGAAATCACCATTCCATGCTTCTACTTAAATGCCCTACTTTCATGATATAATATCACTGTAGTGTGAACTTTTCACATTTTCCATAAATTTCACCTGAAAGCCAAATATCCCTAACTTTTTGTAAGTAGTGTAAGTAAAATATGATGTATGTTCTATACTGTAAGATTATTTTTTTTTAATACAGAGGAAGGGAGTCCCCTTCCATGTTGGTGGCCATTTTGGACCATTATATTTTCTTTCCAAGTTTATATGTCAAACTAATTAAACAAATGATTTTTGTTGATAATCCTAAATGTTTTGGAAGGGAGTAATGACCAATAAAATTTGAAAATATTTGCATTTTAAAATCTGACTGATAGATTGGACTAATTATTCCATACTGCACCTTTAATACATTTCTAAGCCTGTACATATACTTTTACTTTAGTGAAGAAGTAGTACTTTACCACAGTTGTCTTTTTTTTTTTTTTACACAAGTATCCATACTTCTGCTTGAGTGAAGAATGTGCATACTTTTGATGACTCTGATGAAAACTCAAACTGTATTCTAAATAATCAAGCACTTTTCTTTTCATCTGCTTTCTTACAAGGCGGCTCGGCGTTTGTAGACCTCCACCAGACTATTCAGGTCATTGATGTCAACCACTGTTGGCCTGGCAGCGACGGGCTGTGGCTGCACCCTCCAATCAGCAGATTCATTCAGGTAAGACACGATGCCACTCAGCTGCTGGCCTGCTTTAACCTGCCGGTAGCTCTTCATCAAGTATCTGAGAAAACAGATATTCAGAATGTTAAGTGAGGGTTTAGCAGGTACAGGTACATCTCAATCAATTAGAATGTCATTGAAAAGTTGATTTATTTTAGTAATTCAATTAAAAAAATTAAACTCCTACATTATATATATATATATATTGGGCTGCACGGTGGCGCAGTGGTTAGCACTGCGGCGGCACAGTTTACCCTTGGCCGGGGGATTGTGGGGATCGTGGGATCGTGGGTTCGATCCCAGCCTCCGACCAACAGTGATCTGTGTGGAGTTTGCATGTTCTCCCCGTGTTGCGTGGGTTTACTCCGGGATTTCTCCGGTTTCCTCCCACATGCCAAAAACATGCATGTTAGGTTAATTGGCTGTTCTAAATTGTCCCTAGATATTTGTTTCCTATAGGCCCTTAGAATAGAGGGTTAGTATTAATGAAAGCGCTTTGAGTGGTCTTTGTGACTAGAAAAGCGCTATATAAGTGCAGGTTAGTTAGTAGTTAGTTAGTTAGTATATAGAGGGCGGCGCGGTGGCGGAGTGGTTAGCACTGCGGCAGCACAGCAACTCACCCTTGGCCGGGGGATCCTGGGTTCGATCCCAGCCCCCGACCAACAGTGATCTGTGTGGAGTTTGTATGTTCTCCCCGTGTCTGCGTGGGTTTACTCCGGGATTTCTCCAGTTTCCTCCCACATGCCCAAAACATGCAAGTTAGGTTAATTGGCATCAAACTGGGGATTCTAACTTGTCCTTAGGTATGAATGTGAGAGTGAATGGTTGTCTGTCTCTCTGTGTTGGCCCTGCGATGGACTGGCGATCTGTCCAGGGTGTACCCTGCCTCTCACCCAAAGATGCTGGGATAGGCTCCAGCCCCGCGACCCGAAAAGGATTAAGCGGAAGAAGATGAATGAACATTATATAGATTCATTACACACAGAACGATACAGTAAAAGAAAAAAAAAACTTGAAATATATCATTCTGTGTGTAATAAATCTATATAATTTATGCGTTTCACTTTTTGAATTGAATTACTGAAATGAATTAACTTTCCAATGACTGTATGTGCTTCTTCACTCAGTTAGCCTTTGTGCAACTGAAATCGTGCTGTCTAATCAACAACATTAGTAAAAACTCAGGAATATCTGTGGTGGAAACTGAGGTGCTGGCAGTCACCTGGCAGTCTGCAGCATCATGACCGTGTTCTCGCCCTCATAGGTACAGGTAGGGGTGAACTCAACATATATGTCAGGCAAGGCACTGCTTCGAGAGTAGCCATGACCACCGCACGACATGCGGCACACTTCAATGGCAGAGTTGGCTTCCCATGTGGTGAAGGCCTTCAGACCTGCAGACAAGGCATGGAGCTACGAGGGAAACACAAGGCGGCTTATAGGAAAGAAAAAGCAAACATAAAACATAACCATTATAGCTTGTCTTTTTGAGTTGTCTTTTTCCTGTTTTTTAATTAATATTTCAGCCAAAAAGGGCAGTAAGACCGTTAAAGATCAACTACCTTGTTCAGTTCTTATTACCTAAATGTTCCGGGTAATGTAATGGAACAACCTGAAACCTTAAAAGTTGTTTTGTTATTTTGTTTTTTTTAACTGATTGGCCAATCAGCCCCAATGGCTGCACGGTGGTGCAGTGGTTTAGCACTGTGGCAGCACAGTTTTACCCTTGGCCGGGGAATCGCGGGGATCATGAGATCGTGGGTTCGATCCCAGCCCCCGACCAACAGTGAGCTGTGTGGAGTGTGCATGTTCTCCCCGTGTTGCGTGGGTTTACGCCGGGATTTCTCCGGTTTCCTCCCGCATACCAAAAACATGTAGGTTTAGGGCACTCGCGCACGCAGCGACCGGCAGCCGGTGGCTTGTCACCAGACTGCAAACCAAATCTACCTACGGGTACAAATAAGTAACAAAAAAAAAAAAAAAGGCAGGGCAAGGTCACTTCTGCAACAACAGTTAAATAAATAAAAATGTGGCAAATGTCAACTAAGTGAACTTTAAACCCTTACACTGAAAAAAAAACAAAAAAACAAAAGTGCAAGCAGAATTAAACTGTCAAAAAAATATTGATCATTGATCATTTCCTGTAAACATATTACTAAAACAGAGAATAAAGCCTTTGTTGTCAGTATACAGAGCTGCTGAGATGTGACTGCTTACATGAGGAAGACCTAGTGCCACGTCCTCATGAAGTTCTGATCACATCATCCAAGCGAATGACTAATCAGTACCTCGGGCAGCTCATTGAAGTTCCCCTGGTTGATGTCTTCAGTGATGCGATGGTAGGTCTCTCTCATGTACTGACCAACAAAAGTGAAGGCATAAGCCATGGCCAGCAGAGGGAACAGTTTGTACTGCTGTGTCTGGTAGTCAAGGATCTGGGGCTCTGGCTCTCTGAGGAACACAGACACACACTGCTCAAAGTTTACATACGAGAATGTGGTAAGACATAATTACAAACACAACCCTGCAAAATCAGTGGAAATCTAATGTGTTTATGACACAGTTCCCATCCCAAGGGTGTAAATGTTGCAATCCCAGGAAAGAATAGGCTATAAAATAAAATGCAACTTTCTTAGCCCTTTTCAGTTAGTGTGCAGGTCTCAAAAGGCTTTTTTATACCCCACTTTGTACTGACTGACCCTGGACGGATTTCAGACTGGTGGCGGACAGCACTGTAGCGGATGGCGATGGTGCAGGCCTTGGAGAGAACTCGAGCCGAGTCGCCCACAATCAAGGAGCGAATAAAGACCATGGTGCCATAGGTCAGCTTGGTACTTGGTGGCTTGATATAAGTTCCATCTGGTTCCACCTAGTGGGGAGCGAGGGAGCCATTTAAATTTGTGATGCACAGTTCTAATTTATTTGCTTTATGCCATGGGTCTGCAACCTGCAGAACCCCTGTTGCCATCAGAATACATCAGACCAAACCACTTAGCAAATATTAATCACATTCAATGAAGTGGGCAGAGGTAGACTGTATAGTTGATAACACTTAACATACCTTACTGAAAGCATGCACCCAACAGTCTTATTAGAGAAGATATAGGTAAAACCGAAAAAGACCAAACAGAAATCAACAACTATTTAACTCACTTTACCAAGTTTCCTAATCACTTCTGCCAGATTTAATGTGGCTGTTAAAATACTGTCACATCACCTTAGCATATTTCATCAGCATGTTCTCCCGAGGAATCCGTACATTCTCCAATTTAAGGAACCCGTTGTCAATTTCATTAAAGCCAAACTTGGGTCCAATGTCTCCAACAACAATACCTAATATGGAGAGACAAAGAAAACGTCAGCGTATGAAAAAGTGAGAAACAGGCTGGAAAAAAATCCAGAGATTCTAAAGTCCATGAGGACTGAATTTACTACAAATAGAAAGCCCGACTGTGTTTACCTGGCAGCGGTTCATGCGTGGTCAAGTCACGGATGGGTACGATAAAAGCATGCAGACCATGGCAGTTTCCTAGAGTGTAAAGCTGGGCCAGAACTATGGCATGGTTGCTGGTCTTTCCAACTAGAAAGAGAGTGAGAATGATAAAACATTTACTCATTTAACTGGCTGTGAAACATGAGGAAACTGGATAGTAAAAATAGGAGTTTCTTTTTTTGTATCCTGTAGCCAACAAATTCATGACTTGTCCTTCCATTACACTGTTATTGGACTACTCATGTTTGAGGGAGGGGTGGTTAAAAGAACAGTGTAAATATACTCACGTCCACCAGGCCACCACTTGATGGAGCTGACAGTGGGGGTGTTCAAGACAAACTCCTGTGTGGCCGGGTCATAGGTGGCCGTGGTCTCCAGGCCTCTGAGATGTGTGCCTGGAGACAACACATCAAATTAAAAAATTATGACATTAAAAAAAATGCATTGGTTTACTTACAGCTGCCATTACTAAATGGAAAAAAAAAAATCATGAACTACTACTTGACCAGAATAAAAACACAGAACAGGAAAACATTTTTAGCATTAGCAAACAGTTTTAGATTAGCATGAAATGTTATAAAATCTAATTTCACACATAAATATAACAGATGCAGAAATCTGAAAGCATTTTAATGTAAAAATACTTCAGCAGTGCAGCTTGTTGGTGTTTGACAGATCTTAATATTAATTTGAGTTTATAGAGCTTTACACTTTAGTGTGTCTACAGCAAATAATTTAATAAAAATGACTGCATCAGCCTGTAGCCAAAGGCAGATAGATACTACAACTTATAAAATATCAAAGATATAAAGACAAAAACAAAAGTTGTAATAGAACAAGATATTATGGTTAGAAAAAACAACAGTGACAGACTCTTCAGGAAGATAAGGTGGCATTAAATTGTAAGTGTAAGCAATTATTTAATAAGCAGCTTGAGTAACTTTTCCTACCTGAATGAATTAACTTCTATCTGATAGGAATAAAAGGGAGGCTGTTAAGAAGATGTTGGTATAATTTCAATGGAAGTTTAGTGTTGATGCACAATCGAAAAATGAACTTCAAAACTATGAATATCGTGGGAGCTAGTGGATGATAGGCCAAAATCTTACCATTTCTATTCAATTTGGTGAATACTTAAAGCACAACCAAAAAAAAGATTTATGCATACAGTGGTGTGAAAAAGTGTTTGCCCCCTTCCTGATTTCTCATTTTTTGTATGTTTGTCACACTTAAATGTTTCAGATCAACAAACAAATTTAAATATTAGACAAAGATAACACAAGTAAACACCAAATGCAGTTTTTAAATGAAGGTGTTTATTATTAAGGGGGGAAAAAAATCCAAATCTACACAGCCCTGTGTGAAAAAGTGATTGCCCCCTAAACCTAAAAACTGGTTGGGCCACCCTTAGCAGCAACAACTGCAATCAAGCGTTTGCGATAACTGGCAATGAGTCTTTTACAGCACTGTGGAGGAATTTTGGCCCACTCATCTTTGCAAAATTGTTGTAGTTCAGCCACATTGTAGGGTTTTTGAGCATGAACCGCCTTTTTAAGGTCATGGCACAGCATCCCAATCGGATTCAGGTCAGGACTTTGACTAGGCCACTCCAAAGTCTTCTTTTTGTTTTTCTTAAGCCATTCAGAGGTGGACTTGCTGGTGTGTTTTGGATCAATGTCCTTCTGCAGAACCCAAGTGCGCTTCAGCTTGAGGTCACCAACAGATGGCTGGACATTCTTCTTCAGGATTTTTTAGTAGACAACAGAATTCATGGTTCCATTTACCACAGCAAGTCTTCCAGGTCCTGAAGCAGCAAAACAGCCCCAGACCATCACACTACCACCACCATATTTTACTGTTGGTATGATGTTAACGGACTCAGTTACTGGAGTGGTGGCTCAGTTGGTAGAGCATCCGCCCCACACCCGGGAGGCAGGGGTTCAAATCCCGGCCTGGTCATGCCAAAGACCATATAAAAGTGGAACTTACTGCCGTCCAGCTTGGTGCTCAGCAATAAATGGAATGGGGGAGGGAACTCTGTGGCGGCGCCTTGCATGGCAGCGGCTCTCTGATTCTGCACTTGGGGTGTGTGTGATTTACACTGTAGATAGGTAAAGCACAATCTCGTTCTGCTGTACATGATTGGTTGTACGGTTGAATGACAATAAGGGTGATTTAATTTAATTTAATTTAATGTTCCTTTTCTGAAATGCTGTGTTACTTTTATGCCGGCCCCCTCATGGATCATCACCTTATCGTGGTGGTGGGGTTTGCGTGCCCCAGTGATCCCAGGAGCTATGTTGTCCGGGGCAATGTGCCTCTGATAGGGTCACCCAAGACAAACTGGTCCTGGGTGAAGGGCCAGACTAAGAACGATCCAACAGACTCTCATGATAAATTCTAGATCAAGGATTCAGTGTACCCTGCCCGGTATGGGTTACCGGGGCCCCACCCTGGAGCCAGGCCTGGGGGAGGGGCTCGATGGTTAGTGTCTGGTGGCCGGGTTTCCACCCATGGGACCCGGCCGGTCTCAGCCCGAAGGAGTTACATGGGTCCGCCCTCCAGTGGGCTCACTACCTGCAGGAGGGATCATGGGGGTCCGGTGCTATGTGGATTAGGTGGCGGTCAAAGGCCGAGACCTTGGCGGACTGATCCCAAGCTTTCTAAACTGGCTTTTGGGACGTGGAATGTCACCTCTCTGGTGGGGAAGGAGCCTGAGCTGGTGTACGAGGTTGAGAGATACCGGCTAGATATAGTCGGCCTCACCTCAACACACAGCTCCGGTTCCGGAACCAGTCTTCTGGAGAGGGGCTGGAGCTTGGCCTTTCCTGGAGTTTCCCCGGGTGAGAGGCGACGAGCAGGGGTGGGTATTCTTGTATCCCCCCACCTTGCTGCCTCTATATTGGAGTTTTCCCTGGTGGATGAAAGGGTTGCTTCCCTGCGCCTTCGGGTTGGGAAAGGGGTCCTGACCATCATTTGTGCCTATGCACCAAATGATGTTTCAGAATACCCACCCTTTATGGAGTCTGTGACTGGGGTGCTGGAGGGTTCTCCTCTTGGAGACTCCATTGTCCTACTGGGGGACTTCAATGCGGACGTGGACAACGACAGTGAAACCTGGAGGGGGGTGATTGGGAGGAACGGCCTGCCTGATCTGAACCCGAGTGGTGTTCAGTTATTGGGCTTCTGTGCTAACCACAGTTTGTCCATAACGAACACCATGTTCAAGCATAAGGGTGTCCATATGTGCACCTGGCACCAGGACACCCTAGGTCGCAGGTCGATGATCGATTTTGTTATTGTGTCATCAGACATGCGACCGTATGTCTTGGACACTCGGGTAAAGAGAGGTGCAGAGCTGTCAACTGATCACCACCTGGTGGTGAGTTGGATCCGATGGCAGGGGAGGAAGCCATTCAGACCTGGTAGACCTAAACGTATAGTGAGGGTGTGCTGGGAACATCTGGCTGAGGCCCTGTCCGGAAGGTCTTCAATTCCCACCTCCGAAAGAACTTCAACCACATTCCGAGGGAGTCTGGAGACATGGAGTCTGAATGGGCCATGTTCTCCACCTGTGTTGTTGAAGCGGCGGCCCAGAGCTGCGGCCGCAAGGTGGTCGGTGCATCTCGTGGTGGCAACCCCCGAACCAAGTGGTGGACACCAGTGGTGAGAGGGACCATTAAGCTGAAGGAGTCCTATCAAGCTTGGTTGGCTTGTGGGTCTCCTGAAGCAGCTAAGGTGTATCGGCAGGCCAAGCAGAGTGCAGCTCGGGTGGTTGCTGAAGCAAAAACCCAGGTATGGGAGGAGTTCGGTGAGGACATGGAACAAGACTTTCGGTCGGCCTCGAAGAGATTCTGGCAAACTGTCTGGCGGCTCAGGAGGGGAAAGCAGCTCCCCATCCACACAGTGTATGGTGAGGATGGGGCGCTGTTGACTTCGACTGGGGATATCGTCGGGCGGTGGAAGGAATACTTCGAGGATCTCCTCAATCCCACTGATACGCCTTCCACAGAGGAAGCAGGGTTTGTGGACGAGGGGGATAACTCGCCTATGACAGGGGCTGAGTTCGCCAAGGTGGTTAAAAATCTCCTTGGTGGCCAGGCCCCGGGGGTGGACGAGATTCGCCCTGAGTACCTCAAGGCCCTGGATGTTGTTGGGCTGTAATGGTTGACATGCCTCTGCAACACTGCGTGGAGGTTGGGGGCAGTGCCTTTGACATGGCAAACCGAGGTGGTGGTTCCTCTCTTCAGAAAAGGGGACCGGAGGGTGTGCTCCAACTTTAGAGGGATCACACTCCTCAGCCTCCCTGGGAAGGTCCATGCCAAGGTACTGGAAAAGAGAGTCTGGCTATTGTTCGAACCTCGGATTCAGGAGGAGCAATGTGGTTTTCGTCCTGGCCGTGGCACATCGGACCAGCTCTTTACCCTCTTGAGAATTCTCGAGGGCTCGTGAGAGTTTGCCCAACCAGTTTACATGTGTTTTGTGGACTTGGAGAAGGCATTTGACCAGGTCCCTCGTGTTTTTTTTGTGGGGGGTGCTTCGGGAGTATGAGGTATTGGGCTTGTTGTTACGAGCTACTCGGTCTCTGTACGACCGTTGTGAGAGTTTGGTTCGTATTGCCAACCCTTGGTTGGACTCATTCCCAGTAAGAGTTGGACTCCGCCAGGGCTGCCCTTTGTCACCGATCCTGTTCATAATTTTTATGAACAAGATTTCTAGGCGCAGCCAGGGAATGGAGGGTGTCATGCTTGGTGACCACAAGATCTCATCTCTGTTGTTTGCAGATGATGTTGTCCTGTTGGCTTCATCCAGCAATGACCTACAGCTCTTGCTGGGACAGTTTGCCGCTGAGTGTGAAGCGGCTGGGGTGAGAATCAGCACCTCCAAGTCCGAGTCCATGGTCCTCAGCCGGAAAAAGGTGGATTGTTCTCTCTGGGTTGGGGACAGGCTTCTGCCCCAAGTGGAGGAGTTTAAGTATCTTGGGGTCTTATTCACAAGTGAGGGGAAAATGGAGCGAGAGATCGACAGACGGATCGGAGCAGAATCTACAGTGATGCAGACGTTGTACCGGTCTGTTGTGGTGAAGAGGGAGCTTAGTTCTAAGGCAAAGCTGTTGATTTACCAGTCAATCTACGTTCCTACTCTCACCTATGGTCACGAGCTTTCGGTAATGACCGAAAGAACAAGATCGCAGATACAAGCGGCTGAAATGAACTTTCTCTGTAGGATTGCTGGACTCACCCTCAGAGATAGGGTGAGGAGCTCAGTCATCCGGGAGAGGCTCAGGGTAGAACTGCTGCTCCTCCACATTGAAAGGAGTCAGTTGAGGTGGTATGGGCATCTGATTAGGATGCCTCCTGGACGCCTCCCACTTGAGGTGTTTTGGGCATGTCCCACTGGGAGGAGACTCCGGGGCAGACCCAGGATTCGGTGGAGAGACTATGTCTCCCAGCTGGTCTGGGAACGCCTTGGTATCCTCTCTGAAGAACTGGAGCAGGTGGCTGGGGAGAGGGAAGTCTGGGCTTCTCTGCTTGAACTGCTGCCTCCGCGACCCGGACCTCCGGAAAAGTGGTAGAAGATGGATGGATGGATGGATGGATGGACTTTTACGCCGGATGTAATGGGACACACACCTCCCAAAAAGTTCAACTTTTGTCTCGTCAGTCCATACAGTATTTTCCCAAAAGTCTTGGGGATCATCAAGATGTTTTCTGGCAAAACTGAGATCAGTCTTTATGTTCTTTTTGCTCAGCAGTGGTTTTCGTCTTGGAACTCTGCCATGCAGGCCATTTTAGCCCAGTCTCTTTCTTATGGTGGCGTCATGAACACTGACCTTAAATGAGGCAAGTGAGGCATGCAGTTCTTTGGCTGTTATTGTGGGGTCTTTTGTGACCTCTTAGATGAGTCGTCGCTGTGCACTTGGGGTAATTTTGGTCGGCCCGCCACTCCTGGGAAGGTTCACTACTGTTCCATGTTTTCGCCATTTGTGGATAATGGCTCTCACTGTGTTTCGCTGGAGTCCCAAAGCTTTAGAAATGGCTTTATAACCTTTTCCAGACTGACTACTTCTTCTCATTTGTTCCTAAATTTCTTTGGATCGCAGCATGTCGTCTTGCTTTTGAGGATCTTTCTGTCTACTTCACTTTGTCAGGCAGGTCCTATTTAAGGGATTTCCTGATTAAGAACAGGTGTGGCAGTAATCAGGCCTGGGTGTGGCTAGAGAAATTGAACTCAACTTTCCAAAGATGTGATAAACCACAGTTAAATTTATGTTTTTTTTTTTGGGGGGGGGGGTCACTTTTTGTCTAATATTTAAATTTGTTTGATGATCTGAAACATTTAAGTATGACAAACATACAAAAAAAATGAGAAATCAGGAAGGGGTCAAATACTTTTTCACACCACTGTAGTTCATCAATCATTCAATCAATCAATCAATAAATGAATAAATAAATATGAAAGAAGCTTGATGTTCCAGACTACACAGTTCATTTTACCATGGCCGATCTCAGTCTGAGCATAGGTGCCGATGATCTTTAGGTTCCAGGCCGGCATGAAGAAACGGTCCATTTGCTCTTCAGTGGCCTGGTTGAGCATTGTGGGCAGGAACATCCCCAGATGGAGGTCCAGGGGCTCTGGCCTGCCGGGGTGCACAGAGCTTGGCCAAGCAAAACAGAGGGTGAATGGAAAAGAAAAGCAGATAGCAGCATGGAAATGTAAAGAAGAAGCAAAGGAATTTTTTTTTTTCATGAAGCCATGAAAAGTTTTAGCCAATGATAACACAGATAAATAAAGAAACAAGAAAGAAGGGGATTACGGGTAAGAAATTATATGGTTTGATTCAGGAAGATAAAAAGAGGTTGTGGTGGTGATGGGGGTGTTAATTAAAGACAGATTATGAAAGCAAGAAGCCAAGACCAAAGTGACAACGACAAAACAGCTTGTCAGCAATACATGCATATTGTCGATTTGATCACACAGTTTTAATTGAATTCAATTAAAATTCTATTATCTCAATTAACACCAATCACCCTCTTCTAAGGCAACTGACAAATACACAAAAAATAAGCCAGTTCTCACTTAAAGCTGCACTATGTAACTTTCTCGTTCTGGTTAGGAACACTTAAAAAGACTACAACTATAGCAACTATGACCTCAGTCCCAACAGCCAATTGCAGGGCTCAACTGTAGCCAATAAACAACTAAGCTAACAAATAAACAACTAAACCCTGTGATTGGCTGTTGGGATTGAGGTCATAGTCACCATAGTTGTCGTCCTTTCAATGTTTCTACCAAGAACAGAGCTGTTGCAGGCATGCAGATCCACTCAGGCTATGGTGGAAGTGACAATCATCATGTCAAAGATTGATGTACCATTGAAACAATTTTGGAAGCATTATTTCAGGTGAAAATCTTAAATAGTGTTGCTTTAAGGCTTTCAAGGTGGCGATCATGATTTCTAATCAGAAGACGAGAAAATCAAAATATTTTATTGCTTTCTGTATTTATTAAAGAATAGTGGTTTCAATGTTTTAAAGGGTTCTGACCCAGTATAAGCTCAAATCAAATCAAAAGGTTAAAATTTAATGTTCCAAACTTTCAGTGTAGCCATGCACATATTAATTTGGCTTTTGTTAGAAACAGTAGCTGGCTTGACCTCCATTCTCTCTCACACAGATTGTCCAGTCTCTCAGATTACAAAGAGACATTCAAATGGCTCATTAGTGGCTCATAGGTTGCATACCACAGTGCAACATAACACTGCTCGTTACTGCTTTTTGAGGCAGGCTGTGTGGAAAGCACAAAAACAGATTCTAATGAGTTTCAAGGTGCAAGTCTTTTATTCTTTTTCATTTAATATGGTTGCAGAATTTATTCACCTTTTCTGATTACTTAAATGTCAACAGTCCACAACAGGCTAAATGTACTGCGTTCCAAATTATTCTTCAAGTGACGTGTAAGTAGGATTTCAACGAAATAAATAAATTTAAATAATTAAATATAGTTTGTTTATTCTGTTTTGTTAGATAACTGGTTTGTTGATTAGTTTGTTGGGTGATATTACTTTAAGCAAAACATGAATAATAACATGGAACATTAAGCAAGTCATAATTGTCATGTAACATGGGGAGGAAAAAAAGCTCTTTAGATACAAAATATGAAATAGTACAATGTCTTCAAAAAGGCATGAAACCAATATTTTGCAAAAACTAAAGTGAGCTCATTGAACTATGAAAAGATCTGTGTGTGATTCAGAGTGCACAAGAATTTGGTCAGATTAAGGCTTAATAAGGGAAGATTCTGTGAGGCAAATAAATAGCATTAAAAGAGCAGCTATTAAAAAGCCATTGATTAGCTGCAAACAGGTAATTGAAGCTGCAAGTGTCTCCGGAGTCCCATTGACCTCTCACTGTAGGATCCTCCAGAGGCTTGAGGCTGTGCATAAAACTGTATTTTGGCCACCCCTAACCAATACTCACAAAGAGAAGCATTTGCAGTAGGCTCAGTAATACATGAAAACTGATTTTCAAACAGCTTTATTAACTGATGAATGCTGTGCTACACTGGATGGTCCAGATGGCTGGTAAATGACCACCATGTTCCAACAAAACTGCAGTCTCAGCAAGAAGGTGTTTGAGTGATGTTTTGGGCTCGAATAGTGGGAAGTGAGATGGTAGGTCCCTAGCCCTTGAGGATGTCAAAATGTCCTCTGTAAATTATGTGGTATGCCATGGTATAAAAACAAGAACTATGTCATCTGAAATAAAATTATTTTCATGCAAGACAACTCAGCATCCCATGCTGCTAAAAACACCACTGACTTTTTGCTTGCTGTGGGCATAAAAGGATAAAATGATGGTGTGGCCACCATCACCCCCTGACCACAATCCTATTGAGAACCTGTGGAGCATCCTTAAAGTAGAACTGAACCCACCTTTTGGCGCAAAAAGTAGAATAGCAGATTAATTCCTTATTACCTATTGTATTTTTCAACACATAAAAGAAATTTTTAGGCCGTGCGATGGCCAAGCTATAAGCCGATAAACTTTTGCCTCTGGCTGGCAGTGCCAAACAAACCGGAAGTAGTGCAGACGACGCTGCGTGACGTCATGAGTGTGATCCCTAAACAAAACAACAATGGCAGATGATAGCAGTTCCAGCAGTCAAGAAAACCAGAGTTTTCAGAGTGAAGAGGCATTCAGGATCGGTGACGAGACAGAGGAGGATGCAGGAGTGTGGCAGGTGGCAGGCGTGCACAAGGGCGAGCCCGGGAGACAGCGACCTGATGCACCTGTGACAGCAGCTGGCAGACGGCGATGCAGAGGCGAGGTCCGCCGCCGGGGAATACACCTGTGCACAGGGGAGAGACTGGAAAGGCAAAGGTAGGTATGCTTACGCTGTAGATCTTGTTGGGAGATGAGGGGGTTCCTCTGCAGCAAGAGGGCTGAAGGAATCAGACGGCTTCATGCCGAAGCCCAGGGCATAGTGGCTTATATCCCACGCTGCTGACGAGGCGCAAGTGTGCGCGCAGCTGGCGCCGCTAATGAGCGGCGAGTTGTAACATATCCGGCCTGTGTTGTGTTGTAGCTTAGTTTTCTTTTTTCTCTGTCACATTTTGTCTTAGTTTTGTTTTGAATTGTAATCGCTCTTGCCTGTTTTCTCTTTTGAATTCTTGGATGGTATATGGGTGGGCAATATAAGCTGTGGCTTCAGCCATCACCCATTTTGGATAACTTACGTTGAATTGTATAATCAGATGAGTCATTGTTCAATTTGACCTTGTTGTTATATCATTCAGTTTCTTTCAACCTGTACTGTACTATCCGAAATAAATAAATTCATTCATTCATTCAAAAAATTGGGCTATGTATTACAATACTTCTACAGACTATAGTGGCAATACACATGAACAGAACTGGCCTCTGCATTTGACTGTGCTATTTATAAATACGTAATATCTATATCTAGAAACGCATCGCTTCCCGGTCGCTTTTCCTCCCCCTTTCTTTTCTTTCGTCGCCATGACAGCTTTCCTTGGCCACTGAACAGATCTTCCCAGGTGTTGGAAGTGTTTTGTAGTCGACTATCACGACAAAATGCACCAAAAACAACCAGTGTCGACGTGCTCGCAATGGTAAACATGGAGGACTGTGTCACACTCGTGACGTCACGCGGAACTCCGGCTGCACTTCCGGTTAATCGGCGGATTTGTCTGATTTTTCAGGGCGGGAAATTCAAAATCGTGATTTTCTCCAAGATTCCGGGATTTGTGGAGGGGGTGCCAATGATAAATTATCTTTATAATTGTATGTACTATCACCCAGTGCCGTTCAATGCCGTTCAGTTCAGTTCTACTTTAAAAGGAAGGGGGCATTACACCACAAAACAGGGGATAAGGGTCTATACTTACAGTGGTGTGAAAAAGTGTTTTTTGTATTTTTTGTATGTTTGTCACACTTAAACGTTTCAGATCATCAAACAAATTTAAATATTAGACACAGATAACACAAGTAAACAAAAAAAGCAGTTTTTAAATGAAGGCGTTTATTATTAAGGGTAAAATAAATCCAAACTTACATGCCCCTGTGTGGAAAAAGTGACCCCCCCCCCCCCCGCTAAAACATACAATTAACTGGTTTATCAAATCTCTGGAAAGCTGAGTTCAATTTCTCTAGCCACAACCAGGCCTGATTACTGCCACACCTGTTCTCAATGAAGGTATCACTTAAATAGGACCTGCCTAACAAAGTAAAGTAGACCAAAAGATCCTCAAAAGCTAGACATCATGCTGCGATCCAAAGAAATTCAGGAACAAATGAGAAACAAAGTAACTGAGATCTATCAGTCTGGAAAAGGTTATAAAGCCGTTTCTAAAGCTTTGGGACTCCAGCAAACCACAGTGAGAGCCATTATCCACAAATGGCAAAAACATGGAACAGTAGTGAACCTTCCCAGGAGTGGCTGACCAACCAAAATTACCCCAAGAGCGCAGCGACGACTCATCCAAGGGGTCACAAAAGACCCCACAACAACAGCCAAAGAACTGCAGGCCTCACTTGCCTCAGTTAAGGTCAGTGTTCATGACGCCACCATAACAAAGAGACTGGGCTAAAATGGCCTGCATGGTAGAGCTCCAAGACGAAAACCACTGCTGAGCATAAAGAACATAAAGGCTGATCTCAGTTTTGCCAGAAAACATCTTGATGATCCCCAAGACTTTTGGGAAAATACTCTGTCGACTGATGAGACAAAAGTTGAACTTTTTGGAAGGTGTGTGTCCCATTACATCTGGCGTAAAAGTCCAACCATCCATCCATCCATCCATCTTCTACTACTTTTCTGGAGGTCCGGGTCGCGGAGGCAGCAGTTCAAGCAGAGAAGCCCAGACTTCCCTCTCCCCAGCCACCTGCTCCAGCTCTTCCAACAGCTTTTACCAACAGTAAAATATGGTGGTGGTAGTGTGTTGGTCTGGGACTGTTTTGCTGCTTCAGGACCTGGAAGACTTGCTGTGGTAAATGGAACCATGAAGTCTGCTGTCTACCAAAAAATCCTGAAGGAGAATGTCTGGCCATCTGTTCGTGACCAAGTTGAAGCTCACTTGGGTTCTGTAGCAGGACAATGATCCAAAACACACCAGCAAGTCCACCTCTGAAGGGCTTAAGAAAAACAAAATGAAGACTTTGGAGTGACCTAGTCAAAGTAGATAAGATAAGATAAGCCTTTATTAGTCCCACAATGGGGAAATTCCAGGATTGCAACAGCACAGGGATAGCAACACTCAGAGCAACAATCAGAAGGCAAGAAAAAACAAGAGCAGCGAGTATACATGTGTACATATAAACATAAATATATAGACACACAGTGCGGAGCGTTGTAGCTAGATGGAATAAATATGTAAATATATAAACACACACAGTGCGGAGCATTGTCGCTAGATGGAATAAATATGTAAATATATAAACACACAGTGCAGAGCATTGTAGCTAGATGGAATAAATATGTAAATATATAAACAGTGCGGAGCATTGTAGCTAGATGGAATAAATATGTAAATATATAAACACACAGTGTGGAGCATTGTCGCTAGATGGAATAAATATATAAATATATAAACACACACAGTGCGGAGCATTGTAGCTAGATGGAATGAAACAGCATAATCGTCTACTTAGTTATCCTACATGGTATGATTATGTACCCATACATATTGTCACCCTCCATAGCTACCGGTATTTTCCTAGTTGTATACCAGAGGGGACAATTGTGTAAGTCTATTGCGTCTTTTGCATTCAATACTATTAGGTTGTCACGTCTTTTTGCTATCTCTTCGAGCAGCCCTGCTTAGGTTGTACAGTCTGACAGCCGTAGGTAGGAAGGACCTGCGAAATCTCTCGGTTGTGCACCTAGAATGATGTAGTCTGCTGCTAAATGAGCTCCTAAGTGCATTCAGTGTGTCCTGCATAGGGTGGAACTCGGACTCCAGCAGAGATGACAGTTTAGCCACCATCCTTCTCTCTCCCATCTCCTCCACTGGGTCAAGGCGCTGCCCCAGGACAGAGCTAGCTTTCTTGATCAGTTTGTTCAGTCTCTTCCTATCGGCTGCTGTAATGCCACTGCCCCAGCAGACCACTCCAAAAGTGATGGCTGATGCCACCACTGTGTCGTAGAATGTCTTCAGCAGCGGCCCTTGTACACCAAAAGACCTGAGTCTCCTCAGTAGGAACAGCCTGCGCTGTCCCTTCTTGTAGAGTGCGTCAGTATTGTGTGACCAGTCAAGTTTATTGTTCAGATGAACACCCAGGTACTTGTAGGATGTCACCATCTCGATGTCTGTTCCCTGTATATTTACTGGTGCTGTGAGGGGTTGTCCTTGCCTGCGGCAGTCCACCACCAGCTCCTTAGTTTTCCTCGCGTTGATCTGGAGGCAGTTCCGATGGCACCAGTCCACAAAGTCCTGGATAAGCCCTCTGTACTCAGCTTCATCTCTGTTGGAGATGAGGCCAACGATCGCAGAGTCATCAGAGAACTTCTGTAGATGGCAGTGTGTTGTGTTGTGTGAGAAGTCCACAGTATAAAGGGTGAACAGGAAGGGAGCCAGAACCGTTCCCTGGGGGGCCCCCATGCTACCGATGATCGTGTCGGACACACAGTCCCGGGTTCTCACAAACTGTGGCCGGTTTGTGAGATAGTCCAGGATCCATGATGACAGGTGCTGGTCCACCCCTGCGCACAGCAGCTTGTCCTTCAGGATCATCGGTTGGATGGTGTTGAAAGCACTGGAGAAGTCAAAGAACATGATCCTCACTGCATTCCCGGGCTTCTCCAGGTGAAACAGAGAACGGTGAAGGAGGAAGATGTCCGCATCCTCCACCCCAATGCCATGCTGGTAGGTGAACTGGAGTGGATCCATCGCTGGTCCCACCAGGGGGCGGAGGTGAGCAAGGAGCAGTCTCTCCAGGGTCTTCATCATGTGGGACGTCAGGGCCACTGGTCTGCAGCTGTTCAGATCTTTGGGGTGGAAGTCTTTGGTACAGGTACCACACAAGATGTTTTCCACAACTGTGGTACCCTCCCCAGCTTCAGGCTCAGGTTGAAGATGTACTCCACAATCCCACATAGCTGGTCTGCACAGGACTTGAGGAGCTTTGCACTGATGCCGTCTGGTCCCGACGCCTTCCTCGCCTTGATCTTCCTCAGCTCCGTCCTCACCTGGGACTTAGTGAGGGTCAGGTTGGGGGGCTGTGTGTTGGGAGTGGGGGGGTGATGGTGGAGTGGGGAGTGGGCAGCAGGACTTGATGTCTTCAGAGGCAGGAGTGGTTGTCGTGCAGTCGGGGGGGAGGGCGGTTGGTCAAACCTATTGAAAAACAGATTCAGATTGTTCGCCCACTCCTGCCCCCTGTGGCCTGGGGGGAGGTATTCTGGAGCCCAGAGATGGTTTTAAGGTTTCTCTAGACCCCACCAATGTCGCTCTGTTGCAGCTTGTCCGCCATCTTCTTCCTGAAGCTGTCCTTGCCTTCTCTGATCTTCCTCCTCAGCTCCCTCTGTACGGACTTCAGCATCTCCCTGTTCCCCGACCTGAAGATCCTCTTCTTCTCTCTCAGAAGTGTTTTTATCTCAGGGTTGATCCAGGGTTTGTTGTTTGAGCAACACCGTATGGTCTTGGTGGGTAAGGTGTTGTCCACACAGAAGCTGATGTAGTCCGCGATGGTGTGAGTGAAGCCATCGATGTCCTCACCATGTGGATCGCAGAGCTGCTCCCAGGCAGTGGTTTCAAAACAGTCCTTTAGAGCGTCCATTGCCTCCTCAGACCATTACTTCACTGTGCGCATGGCCGGAGGTTGTCTGTGCACTAGGGGTTTGTACACTGGCCGGAGATGAACCAAGTTGTGATCCGATCTCCCGAGTGGGGGGAGTGGTGATGAGGTATACGCCTCCTTAGTGTTTGCGTAGAATAAGTCCAGTGTTTTATTGTCTCTAGTGTGGCATGTGACATACTGGGTGAACGTGGATAGAATGGGAGACAGTCCTGAAAAGTCCTGACCTGAATCTGATTGAGATGCTGTGGCATGACCTTAAAAAGGTGGTTCATGCTTGAAAACCCTCCAATGTGGATGAATTACAACAATTCTGCAAAGATGAGTAGGTCAAAATTCCTCCATGCTGTAAAAGATTCAGTGCCAGTTATCGCAAACGCTTGATTGCAGTTGTTGCTGCTAAGGGTGGCCCAACCAGTTATTAGGTTTAGGGGGCAATCACTTTTTCCACACAGGGCCATGTTGGTTTGGATTTTTTTTTTACCCTTAATAATAAACATCTTCATTTAAAAACTGCATTTTGTGTTTACTTGTGTTATATTTGTCTAATATTTAAATTTGTTGGATGATATGAAACATTTAAGTGTGACAAACATACAAAAAAATGAGAAATCAGGAAGGGGCAAACACTTTCACACCACTGTATATAGCGCTTTTTCTAGTCTCAACGACCACTCAAAACGCTTCACTAATACCAACCCTCTATTCTAAGGGCCTATAGGAGACAAATACCTAGGGACAATTTAAAATGACCAATTAACCTAACATGCATGTTTTTGGAGTGTGGGAGGAAACCCACACAGCACAGGGAGAACATGTAAACTCCACACAGAAAGGTTCCCACCCCTGCCAGCCTGAGGATTTGAACCTGGAACCTTCTAACTTTTAGACAACAGTGCTAACCACTGTACCACCGTGCTGCTCTGTGAGACAATATTGACATAAAATATAAAATACAAGCTGAAACTATACATGGATTTACAAGTTCAATGGACAAGAGAGTTGTTAAACATAGTACAGAATCACTCATATGTTACTTGGTCTGCTTATTTTTTTATTACCCAAGCTGATGAGGTGGCGTGGATGGAGCGGCCATTGCCATCTGTGGTCGTGCTCTAACCTGACAGAGAATGAGGCTATGGCCAACAAACTTGGTACATAGGTTGATCTTGGGACTAACACTTATGACTATACCTTTCGGGTCAAAAGGTCAAAGGTCAAGGTCAGAATGTAATATAAACTACATCTCAACAACAAAGAAAGCTAGGGCTATCAAGCTTGGTACACAGGCTCACCTTGGGATTCTGACCTCTGACTATGGGTTTGGGGTAAAAAGGTCAAGGTTTAAATTCCCTATGCCCTATTACTATAGAATGAGTAAAGCTGGGGTTGCCAGACTTGATACGTAGGTTCATCCTGGGACCCTGACCTCTGACTATGGGTTTGGGGTCAAAAGGTTAAATGGCAAGGTTTTAAATCTATAGGGCTGCAAAAGGTGTGGGTCTGTATCTCAGTTGAGTGCATTCTAGTTTAAAGTGCATTTATTTTTTTTAATTTATCTCTCTATGCTACAAATGCCAATTTCTGTTCTTTATAAGCCACTGAATGTTTTCAAACTCAGGTGCACATTATAATTTGGAACAGTCTTCTTTTAAGTATTTTCAAAAGGTTAAAAAACAGTTGTCATCATTAGTAGTTTTGCTTTTAATTTTATCAATATTATAACATAATTTTTGTGGATTTAAAAACTCCTTAATTGTGCTGACTGGAAAAAACAAAAACAGCATGTGCATAATAATTTGGAACAGAGTGTAAATATTAACTTTTGATTAGAATGTTTTGAAAAATAAACTAATTTATTACTATTTTTTTAAAGGAAAGCAATCAAGGCAACAGTTATATGTGTCATCCAAGGTGCATTATTAGAGAGAACAGTCATGAAAGAGTTGGCAGTTGGAAAGAGGCAGAACTAACAACTGCTAATGGAAATATGTTTGAACGGAATATAAATTGATGAATATAGTGCTTTTTGTAGTCACAAAGACCAGTCAGAGTGCTTAACTAGTAAGTACACTTACCCTCGATTCTAAGGACCTATCAGAGACACACACCTTGGGATAATTTAGAGTCTCCAATTAACCTAACATGCATGTCTTTAAATTGTGAGAGGAATCCAGAACCCCTGAAGAAAACCCACACAGCACAGGGAGAACATTGCAGACTCCACACAGAAAGATTCCCACTCCTGCCACCCTGGGGATTCGAACCTGGAACATTCTAGCTGTGAGGTAACAGTGCTAACCACTGTACCATTGTGCTGCCTGTTAAAAGCATAGATTTGGCTACAGGCAATATCAATTTTGAACTAATGTTAAGACACACATGCAAATACTTTACATTTTTTAACTGAGTGAGATCTATCAAACACAAGAAGTTGCCTCTTGGGACTAAATACATTCCAAAACCTGCTGAAAATGCCATTCTTCGCTCCTTTAATATCACTTTGGTTAAATATCAAAAAGCATTGCCAGTTTGTCTAATTTCAGCATCACAATCATCTTCCAAATTTCTTAAGCCACAATGAAATAAGTTTGAGATTACATCCAGGACTGACCGTGACCCAGTTCAGTCTGGGCATATGTTCCCAAGACCTGGAAGGACTCTGACAGGGGCAACCATTTCTTGGATTGCTGAGGCTCACACTGGCTGTACAGAGTCGGGAGGAACATGATAAAGTGTAGTCCCATAGCCTCATGAAAGCTGCCTCTAGCCATACTGTGTGAGAGGAAGGTGTGAAATGCACAAGTGATTAGTTACTGTTGCTCAAAAGGGTGTATTTAACCATCCAGGTACATTATGGAAACCTTGAAAAAAAATATGTAATACATTATGGCTGACAGCCATGACCATCCAGATTTTCCATTAAGCATTATTGAAGAGGGAAATACATGGTGCATAAAACACCAATAAGGAATAAAAAGGAATAAAAAACACTGAAAGTTTGAACAAAGCCTTTACAAATGACATTTTTTAATTAAATATATAGATTTGCTTCTACAGAGGGTCGTACTACTATGTGAGATTAATGGTGGAGCAAGGGTAAGTTGAGGCTTAAGTCAGAGTTTTCTGCATTATGAAGGTGGCTGTCTTTATTGGGCTAGATTACCATGGCAACTGATACTGAACTCTTAACCTTGTCAGGACCAGGTTAAATATAGACATTCAGTTTTAAATTGAGGGAATATGTCAGGAGGTTTATGTAAAGCTGATTGTTATTAATACATCAAACAATACACTGCAGTGTAGTTACAGTAACAGTAGCATAATCTTGCTGGGAACAGAATTTAGATGCATTATATTCAGCTATTTTTAGGACTGCAGCTGTCGATTAACTGGATAAGATTTTCTTCCCCTTGCAATATTTTTTTAAATATTTTTATTATTATTTTATTATTATTTTTTAAATATTTTTTTAAATAAAATATTCCCCTTGCAATATTTACTGCAAAAAATATGTGCAGTGGTGTGAAAAAGTGTTTGCCCCCTTCCTGATTTCTCATTTTTTTGTATGTTTGTCACACTTAAATGTTTCAGATCATCAAACAAATTTAAATATTAGACAAACATAACAAGTAAACACAAAATGCAGTTTTTAAATGAAGGTGTTTATTATTAAGGGAAAAAAAATTCAAATCTGCATGGCCTTGTGTGAAAAAGTGATTGCCCCCTAAACCTAATAACTGGTTGGGCCACCCTTAGCAGCAACAACTGCAATCAAGTACTTACGATAACTGGCAATGAGTCTTTTACAGCGCTGTGGAGGAATTTTTCCCCACTCATCTTTGCAGAATTGTTGTAATTCATCCACATTGGAGGGTTTTCGAGCATGAACCGCCTTTTTAAGGTCATGCCACAGCATCTTAATTGGATTCAGGGCAGGACTTTGACTAGGCCACTCCAAAGTCCTCATTTTGTTTTTCTTAAGCTATTCAAAAGTGGACTTGCTGGTGTGTTTTGGATCTTTGTCCTGCTGCAGAACCCAAGTGCGCTTCAACTTGAGGTCATGAACAGATGGCCGGACATTCTCCTTCGGTATTTTTTGGGAGACAGCAGAAATTCATGGTTCCATTTACCACAGCAAGTCTTCCAGGTCCTGAAGCAGCAAAACAACCCCAGACCATCACACTACCACCACCATATTTTGCTGTTGGTATGATGTTCCTTTTCTGAAATGTTGTTACTTTTACGGCAGATGTAATGGGACACACACCTTCCAAAAAGTTCAACTTTTGTCATGTCAGTCCACAGAGTATTTCCCCAAAAGTCTTGGGTATCATCAAGATGTTTTCTGGCAAAACTGAGACGAGCCTTTGTTCTTTTTGCTCAGCAGTGGTTTTCGTCTTGGAACTCTGCCATGCAGGCCATTTTTGCCTAGTCTCGTTCTTATGGTGGAGTCATGAACACTGACCTTAACTAAGGCAAGTGAGGCCTGCAGTTCTTTGGATGTTGTTGTAGGGTCTTTTGTGACCTCTTCGATGAGTCGTCACTGCGCTCTTGGGGCAATTTTGGTCGGCCGGCCACTCTTGGGAAGGTTCACCAGTGTTCCATGTTTTTGACATTCGGTGCTAATGGCTCTCACTGTGGTTTGTTGGAGTCCCAAAGCTTTAGAAATGGCTTTATAACCTTTTCCAGACTGATAGATCTCAGCTACTTTCTCATTTGTTCATAAGATAAGCCTTTATTAGTCCTACAATAGGGAAATTCCAGTTTTTGTTTTTTTTTGTTTTTTTGTGGTTAAATAAGCCATCCTGAACTTCTTTGGATCGCAGCATGGTGTCTTGCTTTTGAGAATCTTTTGGTCTACTTCACTTTGTCAGGCAGGTCCTATTTAAGTGATTTCTCGATTGAGAACAGGTGTGGCAGTAATCAGGCCTGGGTGTGGGTAGAGAAATTGAACTCAGCTTTCCAAAGATGTGATAAACCACAGTTAATTTATGTTAGGGGGGGGAAATCACTTTTTCACACAGGGCCGTGTAGGTTTGGATTTTGTTTTTTTACCCTTAATAATAAACACTTTCATTTAAAAACTGCATTTTGTGTTTACTTGCTACCTCCGCCAGGAGGTTATGTTTTTGCCGGGGTTTGTCTGTCTGTCTGTTTGTCTGTTGGTTAGCAAGATAACTCAAAAAGTTTTGGACGGATTTCGATGAAACTTTCAGGCGTTGTTGGAAATAGTACAAGGAAGAACTGATTAAATTTTGGGGATGATCTGGATCACTGTCCAGAAGAAAACCGCCATTACAGAAAATGCCATTTTCGTGAATAACTACTGAACCACTAATCCTATCATTGTCAATCCAATTGCTAGTCATATGTTTTCATGGTCAAGGAATCTGAAAACGTACACACAAACACTGTATGGGGGGAACTGTGGCCGCCATTACGGAAAATGCCATTTTCGTGAATAACTACTGAACCACTAATCCTATCATTGTCAATCCAATTGCTAGTCATATGTTTTCGTGGTCAAGGAATCTGAAAATGTACACACAAACACTGTATGGGCGGAACTGTGGCCGCCATTACGGAAAATTTCATTTTCGTGAATAACTACTGAACCACTAATCCTATCATTCTCAATCCAATTGCTAGTCATATGTTTTCATGGTCAAGGAATCTGAAAACGTGTACACAAACACTGTATGGGGGGGAACTGTGGCGCTTGGCGGAGGTCTGTGCTCTCCGAGTGCTTTTCTAGTGTTATCTTTGTGTAAATTTAAATTTGTTGGATGAGCTGAAACATTTAAGTGTGACAAACATACAAAAAAAAAAAAAAGAGAGAAATCAGGAAGGGGGCAAACACCTTTTCACACCACTGTAACTTTCACATCGACTCTTTTGGACAATTACTACTGCTCTTTAGGGGGAACAGACCCAGGGAAAAAAGGCCTTATACTTCTCTTTAGGGTAAAACGGTAAAACGGGCTGCACGGTGGCGCAGTGGTTTAGCACTGTGGCAGCACAGTTTTACCCTCGGCCGGGGGACCGCGGGGATCATGAGATCGTGGGTTCGATCCCAGCCCCCGACCAACAGTGAGCTGTGTGGAGTTTGCATGTTCTCCCCGTGTTGCGCGGGTTTACTCCGGGATTTCTCCGGTTTCCTCCCGCACACCAAAAAAAAAAAAAAACATGTAGGTTTAGGGCGCTCGCGCACGCAGCGACCAGCAGCCAGTGGCTTGTCACCAGACTGCAAACCAAGTCTACCTACGGGTACAAATAAGTAACAAAAAAAAAAAAAAAAAAAAAGGTTGTAGTATGTATGTAGTTACTTAAAGAATAGATATCAGTATGTATGTGTTGGTAACAAAAACTCACAGTTACTGAAGGTTACTTGTGGAGTCCCACAGGGTTCAGTTTTAGGGCCATTGTTATTCAATATGTATATATGTAAAGTTTCAGAAAAAATGGACTTAATATTGTTTGCCGATGACACTAATCTATTATGCAGTGGAAGCAATTTGGAACAACTTTTGGATACACTCGGAAAGGAATTAGGAAAGCTTAAACTGTGGTTTGATTCAAACAAATTAACGCTCAATTTAAGTAAGACAAAATTTATAGTTTTTAACAACCATCACAACAACTTAGTATCTAAACTCAGTGTAAATGGTGTAGAGATTGAAATGGTACCCGAAACAAAATTTCTTGGAGTAATAATTGATAATAAACTGTGTTGGAAGTCACATATTAATTATATTAAAGGTAAAATATCCAAATCAATTGCAATACTGCACAGAGCGAAATATTTGCTGAATCAACCCACACTATATACCTTGTATCATTCATTACTACTTCCATACATGACATATTGTACTGAAGTATGGGGAAATACATATAAAACAAACATATATCCAGTCTTTATGCTTCAGAAGAGAGCTATCAGAATAATAAACAAAGCTGCTTACAGGAAACCAACAAACCCACTTTTTCTTAAATTAAAAGCTCTCAAGTTGAAAGATCTGGTTGACTTTAAAACTGCAGTAATAATGTTTAAAGTGAAGAATCTATCACTGCCCGCAAATATCCAAAAGTTGTTCCAAATAAGGGAGAAACAATATCATTTCAGAGGAACATGTATATTTCAAAAACCTTCAGTGAGAACTACCACCAAGCAACACTGAGTTTCAGTGCAAGGAGTCAGATTATGGAACGCTTTTGGACCTGAATTAAAATCATGTACAACACTTGGACAATTTAAACAAAAACTAAATGAAGAAATACTCCAAACATATATACAAGATGACATGTAAAATCACATAAGGATTGTCATATCCAGTCTGCGTTGTGTTGTAGCTTAGTTTTTTGTCACATTTTGTCTTAGCTTTGTTCTGAATTGTAATCGCTCTTGTTTTGTTTTTCTTTTGAATTCTTGGATGGAATATGGGTGGGCAATATAAGCTGCGGCTTCAGCCATCACCCATTTCGGATAACTTATGCTGAACTGTATAATCAGAGGAGTTATTGTCTAATTTGACCTTGTTGGATTTTCTTTCCCCCTTTGTTATATTATTCAGTTTCTTTTAATCTGTACTTTTTAATCTATCCGAAATAAAGGTTTAGCACAGATTGGTCAATGTACTCTGTACTTTTAATCTATCTGAAATAAAGGTTTAGCACAGATTGGTCAATGCAAGTTTCCTTAACACATAAATGGCAAGCTTTTGGTCAAAAGATCTTCAAGCAAAAGAAAAAAGACAAAAAGCTTTTCCGATTAAAGGATAGCTGCAGCCCTAGTTACTGTATATTTGCATCAAAGTATAAACATGATTTAATTCTGTCTTATTTCTATAAAATTTGTTTTATATTTCCGATATTGTAGCTAAAAGTACACAAAAGAGACAATGATTATTAATTGGTAATTAAAAACAATTTTACCTTAATTTGTCAGAAAGAAACAGCTGCACATTTCCTTCATTACAGGAATAGCATTAGACTCAGCCTGTATTTATTCATTTTTTTCTATTATTTTTAATCTCACACTTAAAGCATACTGCATGCTTATTTAAAGTTCCCATTAATGACAAAATAGTGTTTTATGGGTTTTAACCTTCTAAAATGAATCCATGGGTTACATATATACTGTGTCTAAATATTAAAATCCTCACTTCAAAGAAATAGGCGCTCCCTTAATTTAGCTAACCTCTGGAGAACCCCCCCCCCCCCCAAGAAACAAAACAAAAAAAACAACAAGTGGATTGCATCTCCTGCAATGGACGGGCAATCAGGTGTGCCCTGCCTCTCGCCCAAAGACACTGGGATAGACTCCAGCCCCCCACGACCCAAAAAGGATTAAGTGGTAGACGATGGATGGATGGATTGCATCTCCTGGATTTTATTTTTTTTTTTTATTTAAGTTTTTGTAAAGGGTATACAGGTCGTTACAGCAATGCAGTGTTTACATTTTCATCACATGTTCCCTTATTTTCTGATATCTGACAACATTGGAAGATTAATTCTTACAACACCCCTTTTTTTTTTTTTTTTTTTAAAGTGAAAGAAAAAGTGAAATTAAAGAAAAAAAAACAAGAAACAAATAACAAAAAAAAAACAAAAACAAACCAGTAAAAAACAAACAAAAAGAAAAAGTAAGTAAATAAAGATAAAAGAGCATCTGAGTAGTGTTCAAACCAGTAAAAAACAAACAAAAAGAAAAAGTAAGTAAATAAAGATAAAAGAGCATCTGAGTAGCGTTGGAACAAAGAGCGGAATCATTATTGAAATGGTATTTGTCAAAGATTAGATCTAATGGAAGACACATATGCGGTCCAGGGTTGCCAAAAGTTCATGAACACATCCATGTCCTGTCTCAGTGCGAATGTCAACTTTTCCATCGAGTAAATGTCTTGGATCACGTTAGTCCAATCTTCAGGTGTAGGACAGTCCTTCAACATCCATTTTTTAGTTAGAGCTTTTTTGCTTGCCAATATTAAAACATTGAATAAGTATTTTTCTCCTCGTCTTTCCAGTGAGTCCGGTAGTAAACCCAAATACAAAGTTACAAAAGAAAAGGGAACTGTAATTTTGAATATTTTCCCCAATATTGTCTGTACCTTGGTCCAATATTGGTGGATAACTGGGCATGACCAAAACACATGAAAATGATTTGCAGTCTTTTCACCACACAAGCGCCAACAGTTCAATCCCTTATGGGTAAATTTGTTTTGTGCAGGTGTTCTGAAAAATCTTGCCAAGTTTTTCCATCCAAATTCTCTCCACTGCAGGGATGAGGTACTTTTCCATTGCTGTTTATTTAGCTTTTCCCATATTTCCAGTTGTAAAGTGAAATTCCCCTCTTTTTCCCATCTCTCTTTTATATAAGATGTGTTGTCTCCTTTTAAGTCTTGAAGACCTTGGTATATTTTAGAAATGTATCTGATCCCTGGGATCCCTTTATATGCCATTAAGAAGACCTTCAGAACACCTGACTGGGCCCTTTCCAAAACCTCCTTTTTAAGTATATTGTTTATGTGGTGTCTAAGCTGGAAGAACCTGTAAAGGTCTTGATTTATTAGGCCTTGTTTTTTCAAATCTTCAAAACTTCTTAAGATTTGCCCTTTAAAAAAATCGTAATATTTTATCAGCCCTTTCTCCTTCCACTTTTTAAATCTGGTGTCTGTTTTATTAGGAGTAAAGTCCTGATCATAGGCGATCCATTGCAGAAGTCGATAGGGCTCTTTAGTTTGATTCTCTCTGACTATCTTAAACCAAATTTTTAGCGGGGTCTCTATCCACGGGTTAGTGTTATTCAAAAGCTTAGGTAAGACATTGTTCCCTATTATCGCCTGTAGGGGGATGTCACTTGTTATTTGGCATTCGATCTCCTTCCATTGTGCAGTGTAGACTGGGTTACATATCTCTACTAAAGTTTTAATTTGTGCGGCTTTAAAGTAGTCCCTGATATTTGGCAGCGCGAGCCCACCTTTGTCTTTGTTTAGCTGTAGGGTTCTATATCTGATTCTAGGTCTCTTGCCCTGCCATATGAATCTTGAGATCCTTCTGTCCAGCTCCTGCCATGTTTTTTTGGGAGGTTCTACCGGTATTGTTTGGAAAAGGTATAGAAGACGTGGAAGTATATTCATTTTGACTGCTTCAATTCTTTGTGCAGTACCCAAGAATGGTATCATATTCCATCTTGCTAGGTCAGATTTTATTTTTGTCACCAGTGGATCATAGTTTAGTGATATAATTTTGTTGAGTTGTTTCGGGATATTGACCCCCAGATATTTCATAGATTCCGACTCCCAGTTAGTTTTGAGTTTGCTTAGTGAATAATGATTTGGGTCATAGTTGAATGTTAAAACTTGGGTTTTATGCATATTTAATTTGTACCCCGATAAATCTCCATACTCTGAAAAAACTGAGGTTAGTTCTGGTAAAGAAGTGTCCGGCTGCCCTAGGTATATTAAAATGTCATCAGCAAAGAGTGCTATTTTATGTTCCTTCTGACCAAGTGTAATACCTTGAATTTTTTGGTTTTGTCTTATCCATTGGCTCAGAGGTTCTATGAAGATTGCAAAGAGCAGTGGAGACAGGGGGCAGCCCTAACGACATCCTCTTTCCAGTTCAAAAGATGATGATAAATTACCGTTAATCCTTATTTTAGCTGTTGGTTTTTTATATAATGCCTGTATAGTTCTAATGAAGTTGTTATGAAAATTGAAACTGGATAAGATTCTATATAGAAAAGACCAGTCAACCGAATCGAATGCTTTTTCAGCATCTAATCCCAATATGACTGCATTTAAGTTATATTTTTTTATATGATGAATTATGTGTAAAGTGCGTCGAATGTTGTCTTGTGTCTGTCTTTGTCTTATAAAACCTGTTTGGTCTAAATGAATTAGGTCTGTCAGTATATTTTCTAACCTTTTGGCAAGGATAATGGTAAAAAGCTTATAGTCCTGATTTAGTACACTGATTGGTCTGTAGTTGGAGCACTCTAGTTTATCCTTTTCAGGTTTAGGTATAACTGCAATGACCCCTTCTCTCCAGGAGGGGGGGATTTCCCCTGTGTGGAGGACATAATTAAATGTTTTCAGGAGGAGAGGAGATAGCTGCTGTTTAAAGGTTTTGTACCACTCTGCTGTATAGCCATCAGCTCCTGGGGATTTGTTAGCTTTAAGTTTCATAATTGCTTTTTCCAATTCTTTAGGATGTATTTCTGACAGTAGTGTTTTATTTTGTGACTCCGTAAGTTGGGGAAGGTTTAATGTGTTTAGGAATGCCTCGGATGCGTTTTTATGTTTTTTGTGGGAGTATAAGTTCTTATAGTAATTCTCGAAGTTTTTAAGAATATCCTGAATTCTGAATTTTATTTCCTTTGATACTGGGTCTCTGATTTTGTAGATTGCTCTTTCTGTTTGATGTTTCCTCAATTTATAGGCTAGCAATTTTGCCGATTTACTGCCTGCTTCATAGTATTTTTGTTTCAGAAATGTAAGTTTCTTCTGGATTTCTATTGTGTAGATCTCATTTATTTGGTTTTTAATTTCCTTAATCTTGAGCGAGTCAGTAGAATGAGTGTTGCCTTTGTGTTCTTTTTCTAGGTTCCTAAGTTCTGACTCTAATGTGGATAGTTTTTCTTGTCTTAGTTTCTTTTGGGTTGCCAGTTTTGCAATAATCTTTCCTCTTATTACAGCTTTACATGCATCCCACAGTATTAAAGGGGATACTTCTCCATTATCGTTATCTTCCAAATATCTGAGAATATCTGATTCCAATTCATCTTTCAATGGTCCTTTCAGGACATTTGAATTTAACCTCCAAGAAAATGTATTATTTGTGTATTTTTGGATATTTAAGTCCATGTAGATCGGACTGTGGTCGGAGAGATCCATCAGTCCTATTTTACATGTTTTTACTCTTCCAATGTCTCTATTAAACATAAAAAAATAGTCAATCCTTGAGTAAGATGAATGTGGAGTTGAGTAAAATGTATAGTCTTTTACACTGGGGTTGAGTTCCCTCCACACGTCACAGATTCCCAATTCTTTTAGTAGCATCCGAGTCTTCCTGTTTTGGGTGTTATTTTGATGTGGGGAATTACCAGAAGCATCCCAGTATGGATTCAGTCTAAGATTGAAGTCCCCACCACATATCACTAAACCTTGAGCTTTAGTTATCATTAGGTCGAATACATTTTTATAAAATTTCCAGTTAGCCCCTGGGGGAGCATACACATTCAGCAGGGTGATATCTTCTCCCTCTAGCCGCCCAGTTACCAAACTGTATCTCCCTTCTTTATCTTTGTGTTCTGATTTTTTTTCAAATGTAATTTTGGTTGATATCAATGTCGCTACTCCCCTCCTCCTCCCTGATTTATATGAAGATGAAGAGATCATTTTAAACCCTTGTCTACTGAGTTTATTGTGTTCCACGTCTGTTAGGTGGGTTTCTTGTAAAAGTATTATTCCTGCTTTGTCTTTTTTCATTTTGCCTAGAATCTTGGATCTTTTAACTGGATTCAGGATTCCTTTTACATTATATGAAATTATTTTGGTTACACCCTGTTTCTCCATTGTGTTGTTTTGTTTAGTATAACTGTGTGGTGGCCCTCTTTTGTGCTACTCAGAAACTGAAAGAACATTAAAAACAAGAAAAACATTAAGAACATAGTGTAAAAAACTTTAAAACAAAAAGCTGTCATAAGAACTTCCTGAGCTGAGGTCTTTTTAAAGACCCTGTAAGAGCCTTGATGGAGTGAAGGCTCTGAGGGAAATTCCTCAAACTCTGTTACGTGTTGAGGGCCCTCTCTTACCACTGAAAGTAGTCCCATGCTTTTAACGTGAGTTTCAGAACCCAATCCAAACTTGTAATGATTTTTTTTTTTTTCCTTTTATGCCTAAACCCTGTGAAATTGTATGCACCCTCCCACCCCCATCACATCAAACATTCACGCAAAAACAGTATTTGTTAGTATGAGGAGAACATGTGGATTATTGTCACATTTCTATTTTAACAAGTTTTTTTTTTTTTTTATTACAAAGACTTATTTGTTTCAAATAATATGATTGTTCCATGAAATGTTTTACCACATGCTGAATATGCATCTCCTTTAATGTTTGTTACCTTGTATGAGGGGGGTTGGATGTGCGGATTGATTCAAGAGAAAAAAAAAAAAAAAAAAAAAAGGTCGCTATTCCAACCTGAAAACGGATAGTTTATCCGCGACGCTCTGGTGCTGGGTTTCCCGCTGCTGGTCCGTGGATTTTGAAGGTCTTTGTGTTGTCCATGTTTGCGTTTTGATCTTCTCACTCGGGTCTGCGGTGGGTTTAAATACCGTTACCGGGAGGCCTCTTTTCGCCATGTCAGCTGTTGCTTCTTCCGCCGAATTATAGAGACACGTTTCATCGCCGTAGAAGACCCTTAACTTCGCAGGAAATGGTGTCTGAAAGCGCAATTTCTTCTCTCTTAACACCTTTTTCGCGTCATTGTATTCCCTGCGCTTTTTAAGGACCTCCGGGGCGTAATCGTGTTCCACGTAGACTTTTCTCTCCTGGTGCATAAATCCTTTTTTCTGCCAGGCCAGTCTTACAACCTCTTGTTTTATTTTGAAATTGGAAAATCTTACCAACACCGAACGTGGGGGCGCTTCCGCCGCCGGCCTAGCGGCTAATGAACGATGTGCCTTTTCTATCTTCAAGTCGGTGGTTTGTGGAATATCCAATTTCTCTCTTAGTAAGGATTCCACGCATTCTGCCATTGAGTTAAAACCATTTTCGGTTCCTTCTATCAGACCATAAATTCTTATGTTGTCTCTTCTTTGTTTTCCTTCTTGGTCGGTTAGCTTAGCCTCTATAGCTGCTTGTCTTTTGCGTAGGTCTAGCACAGAATCTTCGAGCACTTTTATTCGATCCTCTGTTTCCAAGATTCGGTTCTCGGCCTGGTCCACTCTGCTGTTTGTCCTTTTCAATTCTTCTCTGAATTCCCGAAATTCGTCCGTAACATCTCGGCGAAATCATCGTAGCTCCTCAAATAGTGATTTCAGGCTAACCCTTTTGTTAGCTATCACCAGTTCCTCGTCTTCTGAACGGAGATCTTCCAGTTCGGATTCTCCGGCCGATACGTGTCCTGGCCTGGAGAATTTCAGTTTCTTCTGTTTTCCTTTAGACATGATGATTTTGTCTTTTGATTTTCACTCCTCCAAAAATCCGTTAAGTTTGATTTTCAATGTGTTATCCTGGATTGGGTCTGAGAACTTCAGTGTTAAGCTGCAGTCGCCATGGCGTCCAGACCGGAAGTCCATCTCCTGGATTTTATGATGTCACAAACCAAGAAACCCTGCCTTCAGTTCTCCAAATTAACAAAACAAACACAACCTGACTGTGACGCTTACTTGTGATTGGCCCAATCAAATCAACTTAACCAGTAAGACTTGGGGCTCACTAATATTAATGAGTCGATGATTTAAAGCTGCTTCTTTCTTTTGAGCCGCGACAACACAGAAATGTATTTTAGTCGTTAAAACAAAGCATACAGCTCCTGAAAAAAATTATTCAAGATTCAAAGATTTTATTTGTCAATACTACTGTACGTACAGGACATACATGAGAAATGAAATGGCATTTCTCTTCCTCTTCAGTGGTGTGGACAATATAAAAAAAGACAAAGGAATAAGGCTTGAAAAACAACAACAGCAGTCTCAGCAGTGACATGCTAGTTAGGTTAATTGGAGACTCTAAAGGGGCCCCAGGTGTGAATGTGTGTGTGAATGGTGAAAGGGTTGGGAGCCACACCAGTGGCTGCCTCATCCACTCCTGTGGATACCCTGTAATTTCCCCATTGTGGGACAAATAAAGGAATCTAAATCTATGTACAATAATGCTTAAGAGACAAAGACCACAGCAAAATTATCACTTTATTTGATTTGACTATTTATACATATGCATTTGAGTTAAGATGAACAATTGTGTTTTATTCTCTAACCTACTGAAAAAAAATATCACCCAAATTCAAAGTCAAAATATTGTTGTTTAGAGTGATTATTTACAGAAAATGACAACTAGCCAAAGCAACAAAAAAAGATGTTGCTTTTAGATCAAATCATGAAAAGAAAACAAGTTCATGTTCATTCTTAAACACTACAAAACTTACATTTAAACTTGGGAAGAACTCAGAAATCTGTATTTGTAGAATAACCGATTTTTATTCACAGCATTCATGTGTCTTACCACACTTAGATGATCACCTAATCAGTACCTCCTTAAATAGACTGAGGTGTCCTTGTGATGGAATTCAACAGATACTCAAACCGAATGGCTGCCATACATGTAGAGATGCTAATTTAGGAAGGATTTTGCACTGGTCTCTCTCTCTTTTTTTTTTTTTTTTTTTTAACAGAGTTGTATGTCCTTGTGGATGTAAAAACTTAATTTCTGGAAAATGTACAATGTGGGCCCTTAAAAGTAGGTTTTTTTTTTGCATACTTTATTAATCCCCAGAGGGAAATTCAGGGCATCCACGGTATGGCACCAATCCCTTCACCATCCATACACACATTCACACCTAGGGCCACTTTAGAGTCTCCAATGAACCTAACTTGCATGTTTTTGGCCTGTGGGAGGAAACTGGAGCACCAGGGGTAAACTCACGCAGACACGGCAGAACATGCAAACTCCACACAGAAGGGTCACCGATGGTCGGGGTGGGATCGAACCCACGATGGTCAGGGGTGGAATCGATCCCGTGACCTTCTTACTGTGGTGCCACAATGCTAACCACTGCACCACCGAGCTGCCCTGTAAGCACTGTAAATTGTTCAGTTGCACAGCTGTTATGCATAAACTAACGCGTTTACCCTAGGCTGACAATACAAATAGGCTTATATTTGCAAACATGCAATAATGAGTATTTAGTCAAGAGTTTATGCTTAACCTATTTTGAGATCATTTGTTCTCCTTTATTTGAAGCACGACTGTGTTGGGTGTATGTGTTAGTTTTCTTAAAGTGACACTCTGCCAAAAATCAAGGTTTTTTTTTTTCGTGTTAACATGTCTGTAACATCTTTTTTATGACATATGGGGGGGGGGGGGCTGAAAAGTTCATCAGTCAAATTTGACCAAATGTGCTTTATTTTTATTTTTCAACACACTTCTTCCATTGGTGTTGCAGCGCTTGGATCCCTGCAGTATAGCAGCTCTCTTCTTGATCCTCAAAAGCACAACTCCTTCTTAGTCAGCCTATGAACTTTTCAGCGCCCCCATGTAGAGCTGTCACGGTAGAGGCATTTCCCCTGCAGTGACGGTGGACGGCTCAACACCGTGGTATGCAGTATTATTAAGATAAGATAAGATAAGATAAGCCTTTATTAGTCCCACAACGGGGAAATTCCAGGATTGCAACAGCACAGGGATAGCAACACTCAGAGCAACAATCAGAAGGCAAGAAAAAAAAAACAAGCAAGCAAGAGCAGCTAATAAACATATGTACGTATTACTATAAAATATATATATATACACACACACACAGACACACAGTGCAGAGCATTGTAGCTGGATGGAATAATATATGAATATATGAACACACAGTGCAGAGCATTGTAGCTAGATGGAATAAATATGTAAATATATAAACACCCACAGTACGGAGCATTGCAGCTAGGTGGAATAAATATGCAAGTATATAAACACACACAGTGCGGAGCAATGTAGCTAGATGGAATAACATGTAGATATATAAACATATAAACACCCACAGTACGGAGCATTGCAGCTAGACGGAACAAATATGCAAATATATAAACACACACAGTGCAGAGCATTGCCGCTAGATGGAATGAAACAGCATAACCGTCTACCCAGCTATCCTGCATGGTATGATTATGTGCCCATACACACTCTCACCCTCCATAGCGACCGGCATGCTCCTAGTTGTATGCCGGAGAGGACCACTGTGTAAGTCTATTGCATCTTCTGCATTCAAAAAACTATTAGTTTGTTACGTCTTTTTTGCTATCTCTGCGAGCAGCCCTGCTTAGGTTGTACAGTCTGACAGCCGTTGGTAGGAAGGACCTACGAAACCTCTCGGTTGTGCACCTGGGATGATGTAGTCTGCTGCTAAATGAGCTCCTCAGTGCATTCAGTATGTCCTGCATAGGGTGGAACTCGGACTCCAGCAGAGATGACAGTTTAGCCACCGTCCTTCTCTCTCCTATCTCCTCCATCGGATCAAGGCGCTGCCCCAGGACAGAGCTAGCTTTCTTAATCAGTTTGTTCAGTCTCTTCCTATCGGCTGCAGTAATGCCACTGCCCCAGCAGACCACTCCAAAAGTGATGGCTGATGCCACCACCGTGTCATAGAATGACTTCAGCAGCGCCCCTTGTACACCAAAAGACCTGAGTCTCCTCAGCAGGAACAGCCTGCGCTGTCCCTTCTTGTAGAGTGCATCAGTATTGTGTGACCAGTCTAGTTTATTGTTCAGATGAATACCCAGGTACTTATAGGATGTCACCATCTCGATGTCTGTTCCCTGTATATTTACTGGTACTGTGAGGGGCTGCCCATGCCTGCGGCAGTCCACCACCAGCTCCTTAGTTTTCCTCGCGTTGATCTGGAGGCAGTTCCGATGGCACCAGTCCACGAAGTCCTGGATAAGCCCTCTGTACTCAGCTTCATCTCCATTGGAGATGAGGCCAACGATCGCAGAGTCATCAGAGAACTTCTGTAGATGGCAGTGTGTTGTGTTGTGTGAGAAGTCCGCAGTATAAAGAGTGAACAGGAAGGGAGCCAGCACCGTTCCCTGGGGGGCCCCCGTGCTACTGATGATCGTGTCGGACACACAGTCCCGGGTTCTCACAAACTGAGGCCGGTTCGTGAGGTAGTCCAGGATCCATGATGACAGGTGCTGGTCCACCCCTGCGCGCAGCAGCTTGTCCTTCAGGATCATCGGTTGGATGGTGTTGAAAGCACTGGAGAAGTCAAAGAACATGATCCTCACCATATTCCCGGGCTTCTCCAGGTGGGACAGAGAACGGTGAAGGAGGAAGATCACCGCATCCTCCACCCCAATGCCATGCTGGTAGGCGAACTGGAGTGGATCCATCGCTGGTTCCACCAGGGGGCGGAGGTGAGCAAGGAGCAGTCTCTCCAGGGTCTTCATCAAGTGGGACGTCAAGGCCACCGGTCTGTAGCTGTTCAGGTCTTTGGGGTGGGAAGTTTTTGGTACAGGTACCACACAAGATGTTTTCCACAGCTGTGGTACCCTCCCCAGTTTCAGGCTCATGTTGAAGATATACGTCACAATCCCACACAGCTGGTCTGCACAGGACTTGAGGAGCTTTGCGCTGATGCCGTCCGGTCCCGGCGCCTTCCTCGCCTTGATCTTCCTCAGCTCCGTCCTCACCTGGGTCCTGGTCAGGGTCAGGATGGGGGGCTGTGTGTTGGGAGTGGGGGGGTGTTGGTAGAGTGGGGAGTGGGCAGCAGGACTTGATTTCTTTAGAGGCAGCAGTGGTTGTTGTGCAGTCAGGGGGGAGGGCGGTTGGTCAAATCTATTGAAAAACAGATTCAGGTTGTTCGCCCACTCCCTGCCCCCTGTGGCCTGGGGGGAGGTATTCTGGAGCCCCGAGATGGTTTTGAGGTTTCTCCAGACCCCGCTGATGTCGCTCTGTTGCAGCTTGTCCTCCATCTTCTTCCTGAAGCTGTCCTTGCCTTCTCTGATCTTTCTCCTCAGCTCCCTCTGTACGGACTTCAGCATCTCCCTGTTCCCTGACCTGAAGATCCTCTTCTTCTCTCTCAGAAGTGTTTTAATCTCAGGGTTGATCCAGGGTTTGTTGTTTGAGTGACGCCGTATGGTCTTGGTGGGAACGGATTTGTCCACACAGAAGCTGAGGTAGCCCGTGAAGGTGTGAATGAGGCCATCGATGTCCTCACCATGTGGATCGCAGAGCTGCTTCCAGGCGGTGGCTTCAAAACAGCCCTTTAGGGTGTCCATTGTCTCCTCAGACCATAACTCCACAGTGTGCATGGCCGGAGGTTGTCTGTGCACTAGGGGTTTGTACACCGGCCGGAGATGAACCAAGTTGTGATCCGATCTCCCGAGTGGGGGTAGTTGTGATGAGGTGTACGCCTCCTTAGTGTTTGCGTAGAATAAATCCAGTGTTTTATTGTCTCTAGTGTGGCATGTGACATACTGGGTGAACGTGGGTAGAATGGGAGACAGTGAAACATGGTTGAAATCGCCTGAGATGAGGAGAAGAGCATCTGGGTGTTCTGTCTGCAGCCTGCTGGTTACTGAATGGATGACGTCACGTGCTGTCCCAGCGTTCGCCGTCGGATTTGCATAAACAACAATGCAGATCACGTGTGAGTGTTCTCTCGGGAGATATGTAGGCCTCATGCTAACAGCTAGCAACTCAATGTCTTTGCTGCAGTGTCGTTGTTTAACAGTGATATGTCCCGGTCTGCACCAGTTGTTGTTAACATACATGATCACTCCACCGCCCCTAGCCTTGCCACTGTCTGGTGTTCGGTCAGCTCGTATCATGTGAAAACCCTCCAGCTCAATGTTAGCATCTGCTGCTAGTTCAGTTAGCCACGTCTCAGTAAACAAAAGGAGAGAGCACTCCCGGTATGTGCTATCATAACGGGAGATAGCCGCTAGCTCATCTAACTTTCCCAGTATCGACCGTACATTTCCCATGACAACAGATGGAAGGGAGGGTCTGTACCTTATATTTTTTGTCCTCCGCCTTACTCCAGCCCGGCAGCCGCGGCGTTTTCGCCTCAGTTCTCTCGGTATGTCGAGTATTTCCAATGGGACCGGGTGGCGGTTGAATGCTAGCAGCTGTTCTCTGCTGTATCGTATCCTGCTATAGACAGTGGCTCCGTCCACCGGCTCAGGAGACATTTAGGACGATCTGTGTGTCCGTGATATAAGTGGGGTGAAAAAAAAAGACGGATCAAAAGAGAGAGGAAGGGAAAAAGACTCGGAATCGAGCCGCTGTTGCAAAAGGCAGCCGACTCGTGTGGCGCCCCTAGTGTTAACAACATATTGCAAATGTTGTTGGGACCCTGTGGTCTTGTGATTTAAACAGGGTTTATAACTTATGTTAGATAGACAGATAGATTAGTTTATTTGACAGGGACAGAGCAATAAACATAGACAATTAATCAATGACAATCAATCTGATGTGTTGCACATAGAGTGAATAGCTATTAGCTAATTTGCAACTCTTGTCCCTGGATGAGCTTTAGAAAAGAGAATCAAGTAAAAAAAAGAAAAAGAAAATACACAATAACCACATACATCAATGCAAAAAGATTATAAATACACAATTATAAATATTATAAATATAAGATAAGCCTTTATTAGTCCCACAATGGGGAAATTCCAGGATTGCAACAGCACAGGGACAGCAACACTCAGAGCAACAATCAGAAGGCAAGAAAAA